>CM035234.1:35311174-35672457 GCA_020226215.1 Sindora glabra | reverse complement strand
TAGAGTAAATAAGACAATTTATTTGTCAACATAACTAAAGATAATCAACACTTAAATTAAGAAGATCTATAAAAAAGAAGAAATAATCATATTAAAAAAAACCTTACAATTGAATCAATTTAATGAATTGATAAATACAATTTATTTATCAACCTAATTAAATATAATAAGTTTTCTTTTGGACTAAATCGCTATTAATTCCGAGTTTGATATTTTTAGTGTACGGCTTAAGACAAGTAGTTTAAGTAAATTATTGTAGAAATTTAGCTTGACTGCTTTTTGAGATGAAAGATAAGTAATCTTTTTTATATCTGTTTGCATTACTATTTAAGTTCATTAAGCTAAAAAAACAAAAAATATTACAGCGACTCATATGTCTTTTCTCATTTTTTTTAAACTGAAATTTTAATATTTTGATGTTTTATTCAGAAAGATTATTTACAAGATTTAAACTTTAAAAAATTAATTATGCGATTCTTCTAAACCTTATTTTAGAGATATTATTTGTATTTTCCCCTTTAAATGAAAAGGCGTTGACAGCTAAGTAGCTAACGCATTCACACAATTTTTGTTTTTGGGCCAGTTATATTTAGGACAATCAAGTGATTCACCATTACTCAACTTTATTAAAAGGTAAACAATAATTAGATGGCATGATTAATTGTCCGTAAATAAGAAGTCAACTGTGGACCAAATTCTATATTTCCTCCATTTCTTATTTTTCTATTAACTGAATTCATATATATTTAAAAAATAGCTTAATTTATTTATTTTGAATTGACTTGTCAAAACTTCCTTATATATATAAAATTCAAGATAATTTTAGATAAATAGAAAAATAAGATGAAATGAATATAAATAAATTAAAAGTGTAAAATAATAAAATATTAATTAATAAAAAATAATAAATTTAAAAATATTTAATATTTTATTAAAATTTTAAAATGATAAAGAAAATAATAGAAAATTTTCTTAAAATGTGATAAATAAAAAGAAATAAAAGAGCATTAAATAATGAATGAGTGGTGAGCGTCCTTGGGGAACCCAGCCATGTTTGGCTGAGATAAAAGAAGGGGGGGGGAAAAGAAAGGGTAAAAATTGAAATTTCAATTTAGAAAAATTAAAAGAAACGAGAAAATAAAAAAGCAACAATCACAACATTAGTGATTAGCATTGTCTCTACAGATAATAATTTTAAAATTTTCTCTTCTATATATTGATTTTTTGTTTTAACTCGATTTTAAAATTTTCACATATTTTCCATTCATCCGAATATTGATTAATTAAGGTGGGCAAAGATGTGAAGGAACTAAGAACAATTACTTTGTCCAAGTAATTAGGGATGATTACTATCTTGATGCTTGCTTTTGGTGACTGATTATCACAAATCAATATCATCCTTAAATTCACTGCTATTTCAGAGCACATGGCTCCACCTATATTTAATTTCCCCCAATAAATAATTTGCCACTGAAATTAGTAAAAAATAATAAAATACTATAAGCGTTAATAATGAATTCTAAAGTTCCTAATATTTTATATCCATTAGACTAAAATTTTTACAGATTTGTTCCACTATATTGTATTTAATGACAGTAATTTTTTAATCTAATTTTAGAATTTATTTTTTAGTATATAATATTAATATTAATCTAAAAAATATACAATGGATTATTATCATCAGAAAATAGAAGGACAAATTACATAAAACCTCCAATTATTTGCGATTTGAAAATGGGCTAGTCTTGATGCAAGAAATATGCATGCTAAAATTTGCTTTCCTTTTCTCTAATTTCAATTTTTCTTAAAATTTTAGCATAACTATTTGAATAATTATAAAATATTACGGGTCAATTAATTATGTATTATTACATTTTATGATAATTTTTTTATAGAGAGAAATGATATTAAAAAAATGTGTTTTAAAATATGCTGTTGCTAATTCATATAATTGGTTTAAAAAAGGAATAAAAACATGAATTCAGATAGAAGTATTTTACGCTGAAACTTTAGTAGTATAGTAATATATAATATTATTTTTAAAATTTTACTTTTCATTATATTAGAAATTTAAATCTAAAATTTAATATAATATATATACATATAAAGTAGATTATCACTCTTACTATTAATAAAAAAATTAAAGTATTTTATTTTTGTATTTTTTTGTTATCAAAATATAATTTAATTAATCGTCTTGTTAATGACTTCAATTAAACTTATTTATTTATTTTATATAAAGAACATAAAAAAAAAGTCCAGATAGAAAACAGATATTAAAACTTCTTTAACACTCATTTTGGACACGGAATTCTTGTACTTTATAGTGGAATCTATATTGCACTCTAATCAATTTAACGAGAAAATATAAAATAGAAATAGAAATAAAATGCGAAAATAATAGAAGAAAAGGCAAATGAATTCATGGGTTGTTGGATTTGACGGGGATTCATGACATCAATTTATTCAAGTCTCGTAGGCCTATGAACGTGAAGTAAGGGATTAGCATAAGATTGAACTCCCGAAGACTTGGAAAAATTAAAAATTTATAGAAGTAAACGTAGTATTTAGTCTTTTACTCATTGAAGGAAATTCATACAATGAATTAAAATGCGGAATACTTACTTGATGATCATAGATGAGGCCGACTTCCACTGTATGCACTCTGATTCACACGGTATACAAGAATTACACTGAAATCCTGCTTGCTTTTTCATGATGACTTCACCACCAAAATGTTGATTCATACAGAGAACTCAAAGAGAGAAAAAAAAGCAGAAGGGGAGCCTACACTATTATAATTGAATGGCTTCTTAACTACTCTAATAGTTTTCTTCCATTTTCAAAAATGGAGGAGGTGGTTATCAGAATAACCACCTCCAAATTCAAATATAATCTTAAAATAAAAGAAAATAATTTTCTTTTCTATTTAAGATATATAAGATGTGGGTCTCCCATTATGGGTGTACCCCACATCTACACTTTACATCTCCCACTTGCATATAATGGGATGAGTCACATCGTATAACATTCATCTCTCTTTTGGGTTTTCATATTTAGTACATCATTGTGACTGTGTGAGCATGACATCTTCTCGGGTGTTCTTGTATTAGAAATCCTGATAGGATTAGCACAAAACAATCCTTTCTTCTATTTGTTTATATTATGCCTCGGATGCCCTAAATTATCCCATATACACTTTTCACTTGTAAATTTGATCCCTCACGAGCTTTGATGTAAGCTCAGATTACTGTTCACATATGCATAATACCCACACTTATGAAGTTACCTAAATTAACTTCATAATGGACATGTGTCAGACACTAGCATAATTGTGTATATGTTAGGAAATCTTTCTTCGCCCGCATATCATTTTAATTTGAAAACAGATGCTTTCCTAGTATTTTATCTCTTAGACCGTTTATATCACGATCATAAGATGCATACTAAGGTAGCGAGCACTGTATCTTCTCTTCATGATATCGTCAAAGTCGAAGGGTATCCATGAAAAGAATTTTCTTTTCTAGGACTCACACAGCAATGAACAGGGATCTTTCACTTGCTTTCCGTTTGCGATTCTTTTACACATGTAGTATGAATCACATGCTACAGTGTTTTCCTTTTAGCATGAAGGCATATGTCATTTTTTTATTAGTGACACCATACAGACTTTAGTTCAAGAAACACACAGTACCTAACCTGAATTCTTCCACTTCACTCGACTCATTTTTTACGTCAAACTTTGAAGAATTTATTGTCTGGTTACAAGTATTGTGGAAAGTGGGATAATCCACAAGTTGATCCATATTTTTTTTTCTTGGATATCATCTCAACCTTACTTTTTTTTTGTCTTTTTGTCGAGGCGACATATTTTACTTTGTGTTACTTCTCTACCAAAAAAAATATTTCTCACTGTTATATTAGTGAACACATGTCTCATCTCTGCCCACTCCTCATGAGCGTCAAAGGCGATTGTTCATGTGAGAGAATCAATCTTATCAACCTATATGACATACATACAAGACATTTATATACTCATACACACACTAAAACATTTGTAATTGAATGAAATGTACTTTGTTCATTTCAAATTTAGAAATGTTTGATTACATTCTACGCATATCAAGAGACTTTACATGTTCAATATACACATCTCTAGGTATTGGCTTAGTAAATGGATCTGTTATCATCTTTTGCATAGAAATGTGTTGAACAGTGATCTCCTTTTGTGCTATGACATTTCTGATGAAATGATACTTTATATCTATGTGCTTAGTCTTGTTGTGGTATTTCGGATCCTTTGTATAGGCGATGGCTGCCTGTCTATCACAATATATCAGGATGGGATCTAAGTTTTCTCCACAAATTCCAAATGGTCTACAAATCTTTTCAGCCGTATAGGCTCTTGTACCGCTGCAAAACATGCTACAAACTCAGCTTCCATTATCAATAATGCAATGCATGTCTGCTTCTTGCTACACCATGATAGGAGCCATTGTTTAGCAAGAATGAGTATCCTGATGTGGACTTTCGCTCATCCAGATCTCCTGCCCAATCCGCATCAGAATATCCGACTAAACACAAATCTTTTCCTTGGTAGCACAACGCGTGATCAATCGTACCTTTTAAATATCTTAGTATTCGCTTGACAGCTTTCCAATGCTTTTGTCCGAGGTTTGACTGGTATCTACTTATGAGTCCGACCGCATGACAAATATCCGATCTTGTACATATCATTGCATACATAAGATTACCAACCTCACTGGAATAAGGAATTCTTTCCATTGCTTTCTTTTCAGATTCATTCTGAGGGCACATGTCTTGACTCAATGGCTCACTCTTATTTATAGGTGTATCCATAGGTTTGCAGTTTTTCATGTTAAATTTCTCAAGAATTCTCTATAAATAAGTTTCTTGAGAAAAAGAAATCAATCTCTTGGAGCGATCCCTAATGATCTTGACTCCAAGGATATAATCTGTCTCACCCATGTCTTTCATCTCAAAATTCGAGGATAGCCATTCTTTAATGGCCATAATCGATTTCAGATAATTCCCAGCCAATAGTATGTCATTCACGTAAAAGGATAATATCACTAGATTGCCCTCATACCGCTTGATGTAAACATAATAGTCTTCCTCAATCATTTGAAAGTCAAATGAGATTATCGCTCGGTGAAACCTCAAATACCATTGCCTAGATGATTGTTTAAGTCTGTAAATGGACCTTTGAAGTTTACAAACTTTCTTTTCTTCTCCTTTTGTATGAAAACTACTGGTTGTTCCATGTAGATTTTTTCATCCAATTCTCCATTAAGAAAAGTGATTTTTACATCCATTTGATGTAATTCTAAATCAAAATTTGCTACTATGGCTAGGAGCAATCTTATGGAATTGAAACACACAATAGGTGAAAATGTATCCTCATAGTCTATTCCTTCCTGTTGTGTATACTCCTTTGCAACTAACCGAGCTTTATATCTTTCAATTGATTCATCTACTTTCCTTTTAATTTTAAGAACCCACTTGTTCCCAATTGCCTTTCGGTCAAATGGTAGGTTAACTAGTTTCCAAACTTAGTTAGTTGTCATTGAGTCTAATTCTTCCTCCATTGCCTTCTTCCATTATTCCTTAGCAGGGCAACTCAGAGCCTCTTGTATTGTTTTAGGCTTTTCTTTATCTTAAGGAGTAACCATAAGCGTCGATCCTTCAATTAAAAAATATCTTTTAGGTACACTTCTTCTTTTACTTTTTCATAGTGGGGTTCCCTATGTTATGTCATTTCCAAAAGTAGGGTTTTCTTTTGCTCTCTCAGAGCTCCCATTTGGAATAGCAGGTATTCTTTGAGAGCTTCCACTCAGATAAGATGGATAAGACTTATTATTATCCATTTGATCTTGTTGTTCATAAAATGACACAATACGATCAATTTCACCTCTACTAGGAAATTCAGTTTCTAGGAATATGGCATCTCTTGATTCAAGTTCCGTTACTGTTCCATCTTCGTTTTCACCGATGAAAACGCAACCCTTAGAAAGATTTGAATATGTTATAAAAATACATTTCTTCCCTCTTGGACCTAATTTTCCATATCTGTGGGAAGTATCATGGACATACGCAGTAGACCCTCGTGGTCTGAGTACACTCAAATCAAATTGGCATTTTGTCTAGAGTTCATACGGTGTGGATGTAATAGACTTTGAGAGCACACAGTTAAGTATGTAAGTAGCTATTAATAAAGCATCTCCCTAATATGAAAATGGTAGATTTGCTTGCGCCATCATTGACCTAACCATGTTTAGAAGAGTTCTATTTATTCTTTCAATTACTCCATTTTGTTGTGAAGTGCTTAGGATTGTTAATTATCTTATTATTCCTTTTTCTTTATAGAGTTCTTTAAATTTTTCTAATAAGTATTCTCGTCTACGGTCAGTTCTTAGCGCTTTGATTTTCTTATCCATTTGATTTTCAACTTCGCTCAAATAGCATTTAAAACATTCTAATGCTTCTGATTTATGTGAAATCAAATATATATGACCGAACCGTGAGTAATCATCAATAAAAGTGATGAAATACCAAGCTCCGTGCCTCGCCCTTACACTTAAAAGACCACATATGTCGGAATGAATTAGTTGTAATGGAGTTTCTACCCTAATCCATTTTCCAAACGGTTTTCTAGTTGCTTTACCAGCTAAACAATATTCATACAAGGACATTTCTAATTTTGAAATTGGTCCTAGCAAGCCTTCTTTTGCTAGTTTAATCATTATATTGTGATTAATATGTCCTAGCCTAGCATGCCAAATATCCATATCATCATTTAGATTGGAAGTAGAAGTAGTAAAGCAATCGTAAGCAGACTTATCAACTGTATCTAAAATGATAAATCCATTGGAAATGAAACCAGAACCATAATATATATTGTCTTTAAAAATATCTACAATATTGTCATGAAAATTGATTGAAAAACTATATTAAAGTAGAGAACTAACAAAAATTAAATTTCGTTGAATATCAGGTGCATACAATACATCATGTAAAATTAAGGTCTTTCCTCCACGCAAATCCAATTTGCATGTCCCAATTCCTTTTACCTCAATCTTTGCGTTGTTTCCAACGTATAGCCACCTGCTTTGACTTGATAATCGACGATAATCCACATAAGATCGTCTATCCTTGCTCACTTGGTTTGTGGTGCCTAAATCCAAAATCCACAAAGGATGAGATTCTGTTAGAAAAATAGTACTGAAAAACATATGAAAAATGTAAAATTTTAGTATCCAGTAATACCTTGTTCTGCTTATTTTGCTGAGATTCTACTCATTTTGTTGAGTGCAATCTCAAGCAAAATGACCTATTCTCTGGGATGTATAACACTTAATCTTCTTCAGATCAAAGTTCTTTGAGTCATTTCTTCCCTTCTTCTTTTTGAAGGTTTTCTTGCCCTTGGAATGAGGTCAAGTTTTTCTCTTCCGAAACTTCTTGCCTTTCTTGTATTTAGGCTTAGAATGTGAAGGTTTTGATCCTTCTGCTAGATAGGCTTGTCCGAAGCCTCTAAACGTTCATCCTCAAGTTTCAGATGTCGCACCACATCATCAAATGTAACAATACTCTCATTGTGAGTCAAGTTTACCTTCATGTGTTCCCAACTAGTAGGGAATGATCTAATCACTGCTTGCACTTACTGCTCATCAGAAAATGCATGCCCCGCTATTTTCAGCTCATGGATCATGTTTGACATTTCTCTCAAATGTTGTTTCATCGACTTATTAGGTCGAAGTTTGTAAGTGTCAAACTTAATTGTAAGTTTTCTTAGTTTGGTGGCTGAAGTACCACTAAATTTCTCTTTCAAGGCTATCCACATTCCCTGAGCAGTTGGGTATTTTTCATATTCACACATGAGGTCATCCGTCATTGCACTCAAGAGTGTGATGCGGGCAATACTGTTCTTCCTATTCCAAACAGTATAAGCTTCAGCTCTCCTATGCTGAGTAGAGTTCCCGTATTCAGGCTCAATCATGACATAGTTTAGGGTTTCTAGACCGTCTTGCTCTTTAAAAATGTAAGAAATTTTTCGATGCCAAATGTCCCAATTATCCCCATTTAACTTATCACCCTTGTTCAACTCAGCAATTATACTCTTGCTAGCCATTCTGTTGAATCACATTTCATGAACATTTCCTATGAGTATACAATGTCTTTTGTTTACATGGTTCTCGTATAGGACAATGATGATACTACTTAGTTCATGGTCGGGAGTTTATGTTTGTCATACCCCTATCGCATGTGTGTCTAAATACTATTATTATTTCTTATCAATATCGTACTTATACAAATGTTATATCGCTCTTAGGACAACGCAACCTAAGAGCTCCCACTCAAACATAGAATTTCATAAGATAGACACATTTGAAATGAAGATGATAAACATGTATTGATTGATAACTTAGTTCAAATAAAACAAAATAAGTTCAGGAAGCTAATTCAAACAATAGAAATAATAAAAAACTCGTAACAACAAAAAAAATTACAAATTCAATACTTAAAGTTTCTAGACAAGCTTCCTACTCAGAACTTAGGTTTTTCATTTCTTCAAAAGTGTTAAAAAGTTTGGGTGGAGTTCTGGAGTATGCTGGTCCAAAATAGTATGAGTTCATGCCTTTAAGTGGACCTTTCAAGTGCAATCCTTTTTCTAGAGTGTTG
Organism: Sindora glabra; assembly: GCA_020226215.1. Lineage (NCBI taxonomy): Eukaryota > Viridiplantae > Streptophyta > Magnoliopsida > Fabales > Fabaceae > Sindora > Sindora glabra. The sequence continues at coordinate 35,663,757 of CM035234.1, read as the reverse complement.
TGACCAACTCGTTGTGTACTTTTCAAATTAGGAAATTGTGAAAGAAAGATCGACTTACTCCAATTATTTTTAAATTGTCGGAGTTCTTACATTCTCAATTCCTCTATACATTTTTCAAGATCCATGCGTCTTGTGACTCTGGTTTTGTTATCCTTGTATAGCCAAATGGTCTTCTTGATTGGTTTCCAAAAATTATCATTCGGAATCTCAGTCAACATGTAACGAACCCAAAGGTAATTTGAGAACCTTTTCCTTTTCGTTTGAGGTCTGTTTTCAAGTTTCTTACTTCTTCCAAATAAGCATTAATAGGGTGTAAGGTAATAGTTGGTGAAGCATGGCACTAAGATCTTTTGGTGTATCCACCCAATCAGATTCTCTCGATTCCTCTCCAAAGTTCTCCACAAACCCATACAGGTCATACTCTTCCAAGAACCATTGTTCCATGACTGAAAAAAAATTTAGTAAAAAAATGTAAATTTTACCACCTTTTCAACACAAGCAGTGTCACAAAAAATTCAAAAAAATCTAGAAAAATTACCACTGCATAGATCTCATTTTTTAAAAATTTTAGAAACAAATGGCAACCAAAAATACCATCAAACGCACTCTCACATGCCATCACGTGCGGAAAATAGCCAAAATTTGAAAAATTGGCCAGAGCCACGCGCACAGCTGGCGCGTGCAGTCCATGCGCTGCCGTGAGCGGCGGTTCCAATCACCGGAAAGCATCAAAATGTTCAACTTTTAATTCTCTATACGTTGGTGTGTGACACATGGCAAAATGACATGGTGGTGGACCCCACACGCCATTCCCGAGAGTAAGGAGAGGAGAGAGAAAAAAAAAGTTTTTTTTTAAATTGAAACGACGTGTCGTTTACTTATTTTTAAAAAATGACGTGTCGTTTTGTACAATCGGGTTGACTCGCTTAGTCAAAATGACATGTTGTTTATCGATTGTCCAAAACAACATGTCATTTACGTCGTCTTCAACCTATAATGGGTCAGATTGGGTCAATCTGACCCAATTCGTGAACCCAGTTGACCCAGAAATTTCAAATGGTCATAACTTTTGATCCAGAGGTCCGATTTGAGTGATTCAAAAAACTACGAACTCAGAATTTCATCCTCGATCATTCTAAGATAATTTAATGGCCTAAAAACACAAGAATCCTAGGGTCATATAATTTTCAAAATTTGTATGTAATATGGAGGTTTAGGAATTTTTTATATTCTGTAAAAGTGGGTTGTGTTTTATTCAAGTTTTATGCAATCCCAAATGTTCTGATTGTTTTCTACCACTTAAGAAACAACAGATACGACAAAAATAAAATTTCATGCTTTCTTGCTAATTATGCCATACATGGAGTTTTGATTTTGCACATAAAGACAAATAGGCATTTCATTTTCAATAATCATCAAAGCATGTGAATTTTTCAGTACAATGTGCAGAGAGGAAAAATTCATACAAAACATACATTACATCATATATTTATCTTACAGAGAAGGATAGCATCAGCCTAACCAAGCTTTGATACCAATGAAGGAAATTCATACAATGAATTCAAATGCGGAATACTTACTTGATGATCGTAAATGACGCTGACTTCCACTGTATGCACTTTGATTCACATGGTACACAAAAATTACACTGAACTTCTGCTTGCTTTTTCACGATGATTTCACCACTCAAATGTTGATTCGTACAGAAAACTCAGAGAGAAAGAGAGAAAAGCAAAAGGGGAGCCTACATTATTCTGATTGAATGGCTTCTTAACTGCTCTACCAGTTTTCTTCCATTTTCAAAAATAGGGGAGGTGGTTATCAGAATAACCACCTCAAAATCTAAATATAATCTTAAAGTAAAAGAAAATATTTTTTTTTCTATTTAAGATATATAAGATATGGGTCCCCCATTATGGGTGTACCTTACATTTACACTTTACACTCATGGAAGCATTAATTATTTTATTCTTTAAAATTTATAATTGTACTATTATTTTTTATTTTATTATAATTATTTATTCCTCATTTTACTATAACACTAAAATAATTAATAAAATAAAAAATATAATAAAAATAAACATATATCTAGTATTGTTAATATTTAAGAAAAAATAATTATGATAAAAATAAGAATAAAAAATTAATTAATATTATTGATTATAAAATTTGAAGGATATAATAATTATTATATCTATAAAAGAATAAACTAATTATTATGTTTTATTTGTGATAAAATCATTGTTACACAGCACAATTTTCACAATTAGATTCACAAGAGAGAGAGGGGGTTAACAGATGATATAATTTTTATGTACGGTATACAGTTATAATATTACATGCAATTTTTTCTACTTTTTATAATCATAATTTTTAAACTTTATTTTATAATAATCATATTTATTTATAATTTATTGATTATTGATCATAACGTCACTGGAATTGCCAATACAATCATAGCAACGTTTAAACAAATCACATCTAAACTTGATATTTACTTGAATCCGCCCATGCATCAAAATTAGAAATCAAAATAAATTTGAAATATGAATTAAATATTGTCAATTAATATAAAATTATATGATAAATCTATAAAATTTAATTTAATAGATATACAAGATTTGAAAACTACAATACCACAATATTGTACGTGATAATGGCTGTAATAAACTCATTTACAAGATTTTTTTAACGGAATAAAAGTTGAAAATATTGATTTTCTTATATGCAAATAAAGTTTATTTAATAGGATATGATATTAGATTGAATTAAAAGAATAAAATTAAATAATATATTATATAAAGTATTGATATTCTTACATACAAATGTGATAACATTTAAAACGAAAATTAACTATACTACCACCTAACTTCTTGTATCAAATCTTTGCTAAATTAGTCTATAGTTTAAATTTGATTTATTATTAATGTGAAATATTTTATACTATTCATAAATGAGAGTAAGACACATTATAAAAAAATAATGATTAAAGACTTTATCAATGTGACAATATGAATGAATAATAATGTAAAACTGATTTGCATAGCTAGTGAGTAAATTTTAAATCTATTAATCTACTTTAAAACCAACATTATAAATGTAAAAGTTACAAAATAACACTATTATGGGAATTATTATCTAGGATTTAAGTTTGAGTCACTAGCAATATAAATTAATTTTACATTATTATTCACTGTTATATTGTTATATCATTAAAAAAATTATTACAACTCCTTTATTGCTTAATTATTATTTTTTATAATATGTTATTTTCATATTCATTAATATAATGTAAAATATTTTACATTAATGATGCATAAATTTAAAATGTATCTTTTGTTTCTATACCATCTCCTAAGTCAAAAGGCATATTTATGATCGTTTATCCAATAAAATTATTAACAATAGGTTTTGAAGTATAAGATATAAATGGTTAAAAATAGCAGATTAAGTATTATTTTCATTTATATATTTTTATCTATGACTCTATGAAGAAATAATTATAATATATTATCAAATCTAATTGCTGATATTATATATATCACATTAAATTTTTTAAAAAATATAAATTTAATGTAGAATCAAATCTAATAGTTCACAAGTAATAATCCCTCCTCCTTTTAGCATTTTTCCCCTCTTTCCTTGTTTTGACGGCTTCTTTACTTGCAAAGAACTTCCAAGAAACAGGTAAAGATATTCTGGTTTTTAGTGGTGGCGGGTTTGTCCGTTGTCTCATTCTACCGTTGACGAAGAACGCTTGAGGTTGAAGCACATGTTACTGTACTATGAGAAGATGGTTATATTTTAATTTTAATTTTATTTGAAAATTTTAAATATAAAATAGATTGTCATATTTTGAAATCAAAATATGTCACTAGTCTATTTAAAAGATTAAAATTATTTTATAAATGTTTAAATTTTATGAATTGTTAGCAGTAAAATTTGAATTTAGGACATCAATGATGAAAAAATACCGAACGCTTACAATTGAATCAATTTAATGAATTGATAAATAAAATTCTAAGAAAAACCATGAGTGCTAAATAATTTTTAAAGACAAATGTAAAACTCCTCCATGTTTAATCTTCGTGTAACTAGTTATATTTTACTAAAACAAAAACAAAAACAAAAGTCCAAATAAAATAAATATAAATATTGGGGGCTCCACCATCTCTAAATAATGATTATAAATTTCAAAACTGTAATTTTACATGCTAATTTTTTAAAAAATCTCACAAGTACTAGTAAAATTTTATGACACTCATGATTTAAAAAAAAAATTATCACACTCGCTGCAAATAGTCACCGACATAATACAGAAACCTAATTTAGATAGTTGTTAATAATACAAACCAGCGTTATAAATTTTTTTTCTAGAGATTGTTGGTTGCACTTAATATAATCAGTTGTGTGTATTAAGAAGGATATATTAGTTTTTATTATATATTAATATGCTATTTTTCCTTTATTTAATTGTGTATCCCTTCTTCAATTAGTTTAGTACATGCAACTTAAATAGACTGAAGTAACATTAACAATTTTTACTAGAGTAAAAAAGACAATTTACAATTTATTTATCAACCTAATTAAAGATAATTAATATTTAAATTAAGAAGAGCCATAAAACAACAATCACATTAAAAAAGGAACAAAATATACAAATAATTCCTTAAGTAACTATCATATAATCTCTTGAAGTTTTAAATTTTATAAATAACCATTTTAAAGTTTTTTTTGGGACTAAATTTAATTCCGAGTTTGATATATTTAGTGTATGGCTTAAGGCAAGTACTTTAAGTAAATTATTGTAGAAATTCAGCTTGATTGCCTTTTGAGATGCAAGATAAGTATTTTTTTTTTTAATATTTGTTTGCATTACTACCTTAAGTTTATTAAGCTAAAAAAATTTAAAAATATTACAGTGATTCATATGTCTTTTCTCATTTTTTTTAAAACTGAAATTTTAATATTTTGATATTTTATTCAGAAAGATTATTTATAAGATTTAAACTTTGAGAAATCAATTATATGATTCTTCTAAACCTTGTTTTAGAGATATTACTTGTATTTCTCCCTTAAAATGAAAGTTGTTAACAGCTAACGTATTCACACAATTTTTGTTTTTGGGCCAGTCACCATTGCTCAACTTTATTAAAAGGTAAACAATAATTAGATGGCATGATTAATTGTCCGGAAACAAGAAGTCAATTGTGGACCAAATTCTATATTTCCTTCGGTACTTATTATCTATTAATCGAATTCATATATATCAATAAAGTAATTTAATTCATTTATTTTGACTTGACTTTCAAAATTATTATTTATGAATAAAATTTAAGATAATTAAAAATAAAAAATGTGACGGAATAAATATAAGTAAATTGAGAATATAAAATAATGAAATATTTATTAATAAAAAATAAAAGTAAATTTAAAAAATATTTAATATTTTATTAAAATTTTAAAACAGCAAAGAAAAAATAATAAAATAATATCTTTAAAATGTAATAGATAACAAGTAACAGGAGCGTTAAATAATGAATAAGTGGTGAGTGTCCTTAGCCCAACCCTGTCCGGATGAGATAAAAGAAGAGAAAAAAAAGGAAAGGGTAAAAATTCAAATTTAGAAAAATTAAAACAGCTGAGAGAATAAAAAGGCAACAATCACAACATTAGTGATTAGCATTGTCTCTAATTTTTAATTTTTCTCTTCTATATACTAATTTTTCTTTTACTAAAATTTTAAAATTTTCAAGTATTTTCCATTCATCCGAATATGACTTAATTAAGGTAGACAAAGATGTGAAGCAACTAGGGACGATTACTTTGTCGAAGTAATTAGGGATGATTACTATCTTGATGCTTGCTTTTAGTGACCAATTATCACAAATCAATATCATCTTCACCGTTATTTCAGCTCCCATGGCTGCACCTATATTTAATTTCCTTCAATGAATAATTTGCCATTGAAATTAATAAAAAAATAAAAAATACTATAAGTATTAAAAATAAATTTCGAAATCATGTTTCTAATATTTTATATCTATTAGATTGAGTTTTGTAAATCTTTTTCATTATTTTATATTTAATGATAGTATTTGATTTTTATCTACAATCAAATTTTGGATCTTATTTTTTGTGTATATGATATTACTTTAAAAAATATTCATTAGAAAATAGAAGGACAAATTACACAAAACCTCCGATTATTTGCGATTTGAAAATGGGCTATTCTTGATGCAATATATATATATATATATATATATATATATATATATATATATATATATATATATATATATGCATGCCAAAATTTGCTTTTATTTTCTCTAATTTCAAATTTTCATAAACTTTTATCACAACTTGCTGAATAAAGCATAACATATTACGAGTCAATTAATTATGTATTGTTACATTTTATGATAGATTTTATATAGTGAGGAATGATATTTTAAAAAAAATTTGTGTTTTGAAATATGCTATTGCTAATTCATATAATTGATTTATAAAAGGAATACAAACATGAATTCAGATAGAAGTATTTTACACTAGTGGTACAATAATATTTAATATTATTTTTAAAGTTTATTTTTCATTATATTTTGAAGTTTGAATTTAAAATTTAATATGTAGGTTAGATAGATTATCACTCTTATTACTGACAAAGAAAAATTAAAATATTTTATTTTTTTATTTTTTGTTATGAAAATATAATTTAATTAATCATCTTGTTAATGACTTCAATTAAACTCATGTATTTATTTTATATAAACAACATAAAAAAATGTCCAGACAATAAAACTTCTTTTAAACTCGTTTTGGAGACGGAATTCCTATAATTTATAGTGGAATCTATATTGAACTCTAATCAATTTAACAAGAAAATATAAAATAAAAATAGAAATAAAATGCGAAAATAATAGAAGAAAAGGCAAATGAATTCATGAGTTGTTGGATTTGACGGGGGATTCATGAAATCAATTTATTAAAATTTCGTAGACCTGTGAACGTGAAGAAGGGGGTAGCATAAGATTCAACCACGAAGACTTGGAGAAATTGAAAATTTATAGAGGTAAACGTAGTATTTAATCTTTTATTTATGGAAGTGTTAACTATTTTATTCTTTAAAATTTATAATTGTATTGTTAATTATTTTATTTTTATTATAATTATTTATTCCTCATTTTACTGTCATATTAAAATAAATAATAAAAATAAAGAATATAATAAAAAATTATATATTTAATATTGTTAATATAAGATTTAATAATTCACTTCGATATTTTTCATTTATTTTAACCTTATAAATGAATAAAGAGATAAATAATTATAATAAAAATAAAAAAAAAAATTAATTAATGTAATTAAATTATAAATTTTGAAGGATATAATAATCATTATATTTGTAAAAAAAAACTAAATATTATCTTTTATTCGTGATAAAATCATTGTTACACAGCATAATTTTCACAATGACAAGAGAGAGAGAGAGAGAGAGAGAGAGATGTTATAATTTTTTAAGTACGGTATATAGTTATAATATTACATGCAATTTTTTTTAGTTTTTATAATCATAATTTTTAAAATTTATTTTATAATAATTATAATTTATTATTGATCACTCATGCGGTAACCAATACAATTATAGCAGGGATAAACAAATCACATCTACATATTTACTTGAATCCACCCCTCCATCATATAGTAATGGTATATGCATTAAAATTAGAATTTCTGAATTTCAAATATAAATAAAAAACCGTTAATTAATATAAGATTATATAATAAATTTATAAAATTTTAAGAAATATATAAGATTTGAAATCTATAATACCACAATATCGTACATTATAATGGCCGTAATAAACTCATTCACAAGATATTTTAAACGGAATAAAAGTTGAAAATATTGATATTCTTACATGCAAATAAGGTTTATTTAATAGGATATGATATTAGATTGAATTAAAAGAATTAAAATTAAATAATATATTATATAATTTTTAATTTTTAATTATTATAATTTGAACAAAAAAATTTACAGTCATAATTTGTATCTTATATTTTTACTTTTACAACATCCACGACCATAAAAACGTAGCCGCAACAATCATACTTACCATTTAAAACTTTAAGTATGTCCTTAAAAAATTATAAATTTCATAAAGGATTAATGTCAAAGTCATGAAACATACAACTTTTTCATAAAAGATTACACAAATATGTAAATTTTGCATATAATAAATATATAAAAAATACTTTTAATTTCCAGGAAATTTTTCAATATTTAATAAAAAATTACACAAGTTTATAGAAAAAGTTACGATAACACATATTAATACAAGTCTTTTCAAGTGCGTAAAGAAGTACAATTGTTGAATGTAACACATCTTCTGGGATTATTGAATATAAATTTCAGTGTCGCGTTAGTTAGCAGTCGTGTGGTTGACGCCGTAACTGACGCTTCAAATTTTCTTCCTCTTATTAATTTTTCATTTATTATATATGGATCTAATTTTAATTTATTATTAAAGAAAACTAACTTTAAATTATCATTTATTAATGGAATATTACATCAATAAAATTTATTAAAATTTTTTACTAATAAAAATTATTACAAATTATTTTTAATGATGTATTATATTTTTGTTTATTAATAATGTAAAATATTTTATACTAATAATAAACTAAATTTAAAACCAAATTTTATACCATATATAGAGGACATTTTAATTGCCAAACCACGTTTTGATTCTCCTCCGCGGTTCTAGATATTTGGAGCTTCAAAGGAAAGTTATGGTTGAAATGTCGCAAGCACGAAGGTTCCATTCAACTTCCATTCAAGAAGAAAGAAAGAAAAATACAGGTGTGAATTGGATGAGCAGAAATATGAGAATAAAGAAGAGAAAAATAAAAAATTATTTTTTTCAAGTTTAATAGTGAAGAAAAGTAAAACAAAAGGAAAAATTATCCAATTAAGTTACAATTATACCCTTGAGGTGGGCTGCAGCATAATAAACAGTCAGGTCAATGAAACATGACCCTCGCATTCAATATAATTAAGTTTAACCGTATTCAAAAGTATTACATTGTTAATAAAATGTGTAGAGTTTATAATAGAACTCAGTCTTTTTATAAGTGGAATAAAATGAGATATAGATTGTTAAAATAATAAAAAAAAATTGACAAAAAAATTATAATAAAGTAAATTATTTTCTATCTCATTTTTCTCTTAAAATTTCTTCCTATTTTTAAAGGGAAGAAATAGCTTCCATTTTCCTCATATGCTTTTTTTTTCAAATTTTATTTCCATGTTTATGAAAAGAAAAGGTTCAACGTATAAATATCCTCTTTAAGATGCACTATAAAATGAAATAATTAGAGAAAATTGAAATAGGTTTTGCAAAGTAATACAATATACTTTCCCTAATTTCAAACTTTTTTCTTTTCAAATCAACTATTGGAGATTGGAATCTACTCATATTCATTTTAGAAAAGATTTGAGAAGAAAAGTGAAACCGATGAATCTATAGAGGAAAGGATCCATATTAAACCAAGCAAGGTAGATTCTTCTAAAGATTGTGTAGAATAATTTAAAAACTTAGTGCTTTAAGTTATGTTTTCATTTTATTTATTTATTTATTTATTTATTTATTTATTTATTTATTTATGATTTTGTAGGCTCCGGAATTTGGTTGTGGGTGGCAATAAATAAATATTGCACACTCTTTATTCTTAAGAAACACTTACAATGTTGAAGGTGGCGAAACGCCAGTTGTCCACTTTCATGTTTCAATGGTTGGTTTTGTGGTAATATTTTCGGTTATAACATAAGTGGCAGTGTCTTTAAGTTAAAATTCATGAAATATTTGAAAAGAAAAGCTTAAAAAAACATTTCAAATTTCAGTGTACAATTAAAAATACTAGTTCAATGGTAACATATTGAGTTTCAAATGTAAGTTTTCTTAATTTTTATCTAATCCTAATGATAGAATTCATCAATTATCTAAAATGAACAGGATTTTAGAAATTTTTAAGGTTTCATAGATTCATTATAAATTTCATATTATCAAATTAAGGATAAACTACATACCCTGATCCATGGTTTGATTGCCTAAATCCTAAAATATATCCTTTGATCCTTAAATGAGAAGAGAACTGTATAAGAGAAAGAACTATATTTCTATCTATTAATCTTTCTTAATTTTCATGCTTATGTTAGTTATGGAGAAAAAGAAAACATAAAACTTTATAAATAGAGATATGGACTAATTTTCCAAATAAATATTTATTTATTTATCAAATAACCTTTTAGATAAAACTTGATTTATCTATCAAATAACTATTTATTATTTAACAACTCTCTATTAAGCACTCCTATCAAGTATTTAGTTACTTTAGGAAAATCATATTTCAAACGGACCAATTAGGAGTTAATCTATTTAATATTTATTTATTTAATCATAATAACTACTTATTAATATCATTTGGGCCACTTAAGTCCTATATTCTCCCACTTGAATTATGTGATATTAGTTTATTTTATAGTGAAATAAATAAATCAACAAAATACGCATAGATAAGGCTAATTTTCTATACATTGGTTACATCACGTATCATATATAAGAGTAATAATTAATACAAGTCATGGTAGTTGTATATTATTTATTAGATACATTCCTTTCCATATACTTCTATACCAATCCTTTTCTCTTATTATGACCTATAAGTGAAAAGTGTATAATTAGTCTAACATTATGTCTTTAGCAAAGACAGAACCTATTATTATGATTCAAACATGTATACAATACTTAATAAATAGGATCATTAGAAACATATTCATTAGAAAGCTCACAGTGTCAAATATGCACTAACATAAAATCAACAATAATATTGAATAATCCTTATTAACAATAATGCCCATATTTATAACATAATCATTAAATGTTTTGGACAATAACCTTTTTGTCATAGGGTCAACTATCATAAAATTAGTGCTAATATATTCTATTGATATTGTATACTTCTAAACTTCTTCTTTAAGGTCAAAATATTTCAATTCCATATGTTTAGCACCTTTATGATACTTATCATTCTTAGAGAAGAAAACCATTATGAAATTATCACAATAAATTTTCAGTGGCTTAGCAATGTTGTCGATTACTCCAAGTCTTGAAATAAAGTTCTATATCCATTTAGCATGAACCACAGCCTTAAAACATGTCACAAATTCAACTTCTATAGTAGATACAACAATTATTAACTACTTCCCTCTCTTCTATGAGATGGTTTCTCTAGTTAAAAGATATAAATAGCCAAAAGTAGACTTTCTTGTATTAAGACGGCTAACAAAGTCTAAATCTAAATATCCAATCACCTCAAGGTGATTACATTTTTTATAAATAAGCATATAATCTTTGATTTCTTGCTAGTATTTGAGAACTTTTTTTATAGCTTTCCAATGATCCAATCTTAGATAACTTTGGTACCTAAGCAGCATTCCAATTGCAAAGCTGATGTTTGGTCTAATACATATTTGAGCATATATTAAATTCCTAACCAAATATGCATAAGAAACATCTTTCATCTATTTTTGCTCTAAGTCATTCTTTGAAAATTGTTTAAGACTAAACTTATCTCCTTTATGAATTAGAATAGGAGATACTAAATGATTTTTCATCCTAAATCTCTCTAAAACTTTATTGATATGCACTTTTTAAGACAAACCTAACAATCCTTGTAATTTATCCTAAAATATTTCTATTTTGATCACATAATTTACCTCTCCTATATCTTTAATTTCAAAGTTATTAGAGAGAAAATTCTTAGTCTCATATATTAGACTAAGGTTTGTAGCTGCAAGCAAGATACCATTAACATACAGAATTAGAAATATAGACTTACTTCCATTAACCTTTAGATATATGCACTAGTCAACAATGTTTTCTTTAAATTCAAAGATAACAATAGTATTATTGAACTCGAGCTGCCATTGCTTGGAAGCTTATTTAAGCATGTATATTGATTTCTTTAATTTACACACTATATGTTCTTTTCCTTCAACTGAAATCCTATTGGTTGATCTATCAAATCCTCATTAAGAAACACTATTTTCACATCTATTTGATGTAATTCTAGATCATAATGAGCTACCAGTGCTATGATAATTCTGAAAGAATCTCTCTTAGAGACTAGTAAAAATGTCTCATTATAATCAATGCTATTCTCTTGAGTAAAACATTCAGCAATAGGTTTAGCCTTATAACACTTAAGGTTACCTTGGGAGTCACATTTGGTTTTAAAAATCCATTTGCATCCAACTCTTTTATTACTTTTAGGCAATTCTACAAGGTCCCGTATTTTATTATTTTAACTCTTCTTTCATGGCATCTAATTACTTATCAGCATTATCACTATTAATGCCCTATGAAAATGAAACTAGACTATTATCAATTGTTAAGTCGACTTCTAACTCTCATGGATAAACCATATAGTCATTTAAGATAGTTAGTCTTTTTTCCCTTTGGGATCTTCTTAATGTTATCTCTTATGGTTCTTCTACAATAGGTTCATTATAAATTATAGGATCAGTAATCCATTACTCTCTTCCATTATTTTGTGATTCAATAATTTCAAGAACAACTACTTTCTAATTTTCTTAATTTCCACATTTTATGGAACTTCACTCCCATTATCTCACTATTCTCAATGAATGTGGCATTTCTAGTTTCAATAATTCTTATGTTATGGTTAGGATAATAAAATATATATCCCTTAAATTTTTTTGGATAACTAATGAAATTTTCATTATTATTCTTACATCCAATTTCTTTTCTTGTGGATTATATACCCATACTTCTACTTAGCATCCCCAGACATAACTGGGCTTCCTACAAATCCACAATTCAAAAGGTGTCTTTAGAACTACTTTACTAGGAACCTTATTCAATAAATACAGAGCATTTTTTTATGCATACATCCATAATGAAATAAGTAAAGATAAGTTGCTTATCATGCTCCTAACCATATCCATTAATGTTCTACTAGATCTTTCTAATACACTATTTTGTTATGGTGTAACTAGCATTGTATATTGTACACATATGTCATTTTTCACAAGGAATTTAGCAAATGGACATGGGTGTTATCCAATTTCATCATATCTTCTATAATATTCACCACCTCTATTTGATTGGATAAACTTTTCTTTTCTATCTAATTTCCTTTTAACTTTATTTATGAATATTTCTAAGGCATTCATTACTTAAAATTTCTCATACAATAGATAGAGATATCCATAATGTGAATAGTTATCAATAAAAGTGATGAAGTACTTTATTTTATTGAAAGAATTAATATCAAAAGGTCTACATATATTAGTTTGTATCATTTTAAGAAGTTATATGCCTCTTATGACTCTTTTCTTTATGTGTTTTGTTTGTTTTCCCTTTCTTTTATTGAAAAAAATAATATCAAAAGGTCACATATGTTAGTTTGTATAATTTTAAAAAGTTATCTGCCTGTTATGACTCCTTTCTTTATGTGTTTTATTTATTTTCCCTTTATACTATCCATACAAATATTTAGTTCAGTAAAATCCAAATCTAAAAGGATTTCATTCTTTACTAATCTTTCCAGTCTTTCCTTGGAAATATGATCTAAACATTTATGCCACAAGTTAGCAAAATGTTCATTTGCTAAACTACATTTAATACTAACATTATGATGCAAGTTCAAATGCATTTTAGCATGAAGCCTATCAAGATTCAACCTGTATAATCCATCACAGAGAATACCAAAACCAATAAGATATTTATGCTTAAATAAACTTATACATTCATTACCAAAATTAATGCAATATCTAGTAATATTAAGTTTAGACAACGAAATTAAGTTCCTAGAAACACTAGGTACATAAAAGGTTTCCAATAAATGTAAATGATGTCCAATTTTCTTATAAAAATAACATTGGTCATTCCTCTATTCCTTCTTATGCATTTGAAAGGAAGACTCATTTAACTTTAGCAATTCCTTTTTCTTATCATGTTTCTTTCTTTATCTCTTTCTAGCTTCTTGATGGTCCACATAATAGGTAAAATGATTTCCTTAATTTTTGAGCTTTATTTACTCTTGAACTAACATATTATGCAATTTATGTACATTCTATTTATCTTTCATGGTGTTATAGTTAATTTGGAAAGGGCCATATTCAAATAATAATGAGTTGATAATGAATTACACAAGGAAATTTTCATCCACATTCATTCCTAAGCACTCAAGTCTTGCTGCTATATTTATCATCTCAATGGCATGTTCATGTATAGTACACAAACCATCAAATTTCATGATGGTTAAGGCACCTATTAATGTCTTAACAAAAGACTTATCAGTAGTTTGAGAGCACTCTTCCACAAATTTCATAAATTCTTTAGGACTTTTAGTTTTGGAAAGAGTCGAGTTAATATTATTCACTATACTCATCCGCATAAATATCAAACTTAGTTTGTTTAACCTTTCCCAATTCTTATAATAAGCTTTCTATTCATTACTAATAGCAGTAGTAATAATAGTAACTTTATCAACTAGAATGCCAAATCAAGATCCAATACACTAAGGAGAAATTAGATTTGTTTGATGCAATTAGAAAATTTAAGCCCATTAAAGATGGGACGGATAAAGCATGTGAATAAAGTAAATTTGGAACAAATACTTCAAGAAATAATGTGAAACAATAATGCTTTAAGTCACAATTACCATATATACAAAATTAAAACAGGTCATTAAACAATCAAATGCATACTAATGTTCTCCTTTAAATGATATACCAATATATAACTATAAAACATAATTAATACTAAATTTCAATTTCATCTAGTTTGGTAACTATATTACTCTAATTAGACATAATTGTTATCTTTGGATATACTAAACATGTTTAAATGAGTACATTACTTAACCATGATTATGTTCATAATTATAAAATGATTAATCAATCTTTGGGTGATCCTTAAATATTCTATAATCAATAAACTTCAATATACTTATAAATAATAATCATTACATCTTTCATAGCATCACATAATCATAGGTAATTATTTTTTTTATTTAATTTAATATCTATTATAACTTTCTCATTTAGCCACTTTAGTGACTGACAAATTATTCATAATATAGATATCAAAATAAATAAATGAATAACAATATCATAAAATTTAATAATGTGAAATTTAATTACCATTAGTTAATATTATAATACAATATGCCTTACATCCATTCATATTCATATGATGAACATTAATGACCCGTTATATGGCTAAGTTATGAAATTAACATTTATATTCAAACTTAAATGACTCATTATGCCTTACATCCAATCATGCGACTGAGCTATGTATAAGAGATAAAATGCATATTTATATGTATATGGTAAATTCTTGTGATATCCAAGCAAATGCAATTGTGTGATAATTCATAAGAAACAATTCATTTGCAATCGTGTGGCAAAGCAATAAAATATGTGGAAAAAAGTAATTATGTCCTAAATAATATAAACTTTATGAAAACCTATATTTTTTTAAAATTAGAGGTCATTAATGAAAAATTATGAGTTCCTAAATCAAGTGCTTTGATACCATATATAAGTTTTCTTAATTTCTATCTAATTCTGATGACATAATTCATCAATTATCTATACAACACATGATCTTGGAAACTTATAATTTTTCACAAACTCATTATAAATTTCATATTATTAAATTAAGGATAGACTACATACTTAGATCCATAGCTTGATGGTCTAAATCCTAAAATATACCCTTTGATCTTTAAAACTAAAAGAGAATTATATGTAAGAGAGAAATATGTTTCTATCTCTTAACCTCTCTTAATTTTCATGCTTATGTTAGTGATGGAGAGAAAGAAAGCGTAAAACTTTATAAGTAGAGATATGGAGTAATTTTCTAGATCAATATTCCTTCTAAATAAATATTTATTTATCTATTAAATAATCATTTATTATCTGATAACTCCCTATTAACCATTCTTATCAAGTAGTTAGTTACTTTAGGAAAACTATATCTTAAACTTACTAATAAAAAATTAACCCATTTAATATTTATTTATTTAACTATAATAACCACTTATTAATATCACTTGAGTCACTTAAGCCTTACATCAAAACATTCCAAACATAATAAGGATTTTGGATTTGATCTTTGGAGATGATATTGTTGAGAGAAGTTTATCATTTATTACTTTTACTCCGAATAATCTCATACCAAAAAAATAGAGAATTAACTTGGTAAAAAAAATACTAATTGATAGTGATATTTCTACCTATAATGCCTAGATACATAACTAGTCTATATATCCAAAACCTTGTACTTACTTTTAAAAATGGTCATCTTAACATTAAAAGTTGTATCATTTAAATTCAATATTACAATATTTTTAGTATTGTCAAAATTCTAGGATGTAGAGAGACTAATAGTGTTAATTTTAATTTGAATTCAAGAAAACTAAAATTAATATTTTAAAATTAAAGAGTTCAAAATTGACTAACCATTAATTGATTGAAAAAACTAGAAATATATGTTTAAACTTGAAGTCTTAATCAATACTTGAATAACAAGTAAATCATATATTCCTCACTCATGACTAAATTTAGAATAAATATGAGTTATGTTGTTCAATACATGGGTATTGTTGGCATGAAGAATAGTAATCATCCAATGTTTAGGATTCCAAATACAAGATTGTCAGTTGTGCCATCCTTGTTTTAATCTAGGTGGCATGAAAGTAATTTAAACTACTTATTTTTAAACTAGAATTGATGGATTATTCAACACCTCTACTATAAATTTATCTTTTTTCGTTGCTTAATTTACCTCAATTAAAGTAAAATATTGATATTTATATGACATAATGGCATTTTTAAAACTAAGTGCAACTTATCATGACAATTATAATAATAAACTAATATTATAAAATTTTATTTTTCAATGAGAGATAAAGAGTCTGATATAGAAAATCTCAAGACAACGATTATATATTAAACTGATATCTAAAAGAATGTTAATAGTTAATTAATATTTGTATTTATGATTTTATCAAAAAAATTATAAAGAATATTGATATTTGATATGTTAGTTGTGCTTGAAAACTAACGCTTAAACATCATCTACAACTAACTAATGTTTGTACTTACTTATTATTGGAAACTATAAAGATTATTTATATTTTAATGATTTACCCTTTAAAAATGTACTATGCACTCACGAGATGAATATATCATCAATTTTTCAAATAACTAACCAACATTTAAAAAGTATATGAACAAAATTAAGACGTTGGTCATCTTTTAATAACTGATGTAGAATGTTTTGTACTCCTTAGAAATTGCTTTTATAGTTTTCTTTCTCTTTCACTTAATTTTTCATTTCATAGTTTATCTACCTCCATAATTTTTCTTTCTCTTTTACTCCATTTTTTATTTAGGTGGCATAATAGATAATACACAATCAATGTTACTCAACCATCAATTATTAAAATGCAAGTCGTTACTCCTAGGTTGTTATCCTTTCTTAGCCACAATTTGTATTAAGTCACCATTTAAAAATAGATAAAAATGACTTTATTTCTTTTTTGTATTGCTAACTCAACAAAGTGAATCTAAAAGTATTAGTGCCAGAAAAAACAAGTATATTTGTAAAGATCTAGTAATAATGGCCATAAGGATAAAAACTAGTTACAATGGACATAAAACCAAGGAACTATGTTTTTATCCTCTGCCCTGAGAACAATCACTATCATTTTCTTAAGAGAAAAATTCCTAGAAATTCTTGCATATGATACTGTACATTCTTATTTTGAAAAATAAGTATTCTATTATTAACACTTAGGAAGATATAATATTTATAATCATAAGTACTTTGAGTACTTATTGAAAAAAGTGATGATCAAATTTATTCATTAATAAATCAAGTTATGAGAATCAAGAGATAAAATGATATCAACATGATAATATGCACTAATATTAGTGTCCTAATCCTTATAGCCTGATCTATCAATGAACAAAGTCGATCATCACTTTTCTTTCAGAAGTATTCAAAATGGCTATGGTTATAAATATTATATCTTCCTAAGTGTCAATGATAAAATATTTATTTTTAAATATAAGAACATGCAATATCAAGGTGTGTTGACAATCTAGTGTAGTTTATGGTTAGAAAAATGTTAGGATGTAAAATTTATATTTTAAAAAAAAAATAGTTAAACAACATTGGTTATTTATTAAAATTGATGTAATTTGACAATATTAGAGCAAATATCACATCAATTTTTCATCATAACTGGCATCTAAAGGTACACAATCAACTAACTAACTTGTAATAAATATTTACAAATATTTAATAAATATTTACTAATAGACTAGTAATGGAATTTACAAGGTGCATTGTATTAGGAGATAAAAACATAAATCATAAATATTAAATATTTAACAGTAATGTATATTAGAAAATCACCAGAAATTATAATATTTTAAGGTATATTAACAATTAAGCTTTATAAAGTAAAATATATATAATATGTTAATTTCAGTTAATGACTAATATCTAAATCTCTACATTATGCTTATAAATTTCATTCTCACTCTTCATTGAAACATCTAGGTAATGCCTTATCAATGATATGCAGACTGATGAAAAATTATGATGGAAAGAAATAGTATAACCATTCTTGCACTAAAAGGCTAAACCTTTTGAGTTAATTGCAAGGTTAGTTATACTGATTTTTCTCACTATAATTTATTATCAATTGACAAGCATCACACCCTTCAAATCCATCTTTGTTGTTCATGTTTCATTTCAAGAAGAACAATTAGGGAGAAAATGTAAAGATGAGAAAACTGATAAAAAATTGTAGTAGAAACAAATAGTATGCCCATTCTTGTACAACAAGGCTTAACCTTTTGAGTTCATTATTAGATTGGTTATATTACTTCTTATCACTATAATTTATCATGTCAAAAACCTTTAAGTAATATAAAGGAATTAGAAGAAGAGATATCCCACTTTATACCTTTTTTATGCAATAATTTTTTAAGAAAAAATTTATATTTTATAGTTTATAATCATTTATTAGTTTCTCATTAACTTTAAGTAAAACTTTTCATCCATTGTAAATTATAGTTTCTCATTTATTAGATTGTTCTATCTATTACAAAAGAACAAATTTAATGTTACCAACTTCTAAATTAAAATTTTTTATTTGAAATATAATGGAAAAACAAAAGATTCTAGGTTATGGCATCCAATTTTATTTAATAACTAATATTTGAAATTCTATAGTTAAATGACATTGTTTTATTATACAAGTCAATTTTTTTCACTAATTGACATGTAAACTTAAAATATTGTGAAAACAAGGGCACAAGATGAAAATTTAAAAAAAAAAGTGAATCCATGACACTATTTGTAAATTTCATTGTAAAGTTCTTCTAACCTTAAAATGATTCTTTCTCTAATGAGATATGCTCCTTTTTCAACCTTAATATGATTCTCTTTAGTTTTATGTTAATTCTCATTAATTATTTTGCAAAACTAAACTCTGTTAGTCTGTGACTAAATATGTGAAGTTTAACACTAATTGAAAAAGTGTAAGATATAAATGTAAGTATTTGTTTTACATTTTGTATTTATTCTTGCAATTTAATTTCTAGATTCATAATTGACCATATTTTATTGCCTTTCACTTTAATGTAGCTTTTGCAAGTTCATACAGATAAGAAACTTAATTTCTTTCATCTTTTTGGGCATTCAATGTAATATTATACATCAAGTTTTAATGCATTTTACTCACTGTAGTTGTAGGTATTGGATGTACTTTTCTAGAAAATGTTAATCCCATATACTTAGAATGGGTACCCATAACAAAGCACCTATCTTTGATTAAGGTAACCTTTCATGATTTTCAAACTTTTTTCCTTTAAATTGTTAAAATTGGGATGAAGATGTTAGTTTAATTAGGTTGTGGGAAATATAGAGAATAAAGAGGATAAGAGGATGACAACAATTTAAAGTTCATAAGGATTTAGGTTGGGGTTGGGGGGGAATGACATATCCCATTAGTTATTTTATCATTTGAAGTGGTACATAAAATACAATATTGGTTATTTATAAAAAAAAAATCTATATTATTTTGTAATAAACATTCTACATATTATATTTCTATGAAAAAATTACGATGATTTTATACATATAGAAACTAACTTTTTTTACATTTTTACATTAGATAAAAACCAAATAGAATTATCTAACATATAACAATGCGCATATATAAATCAAGTAAAAATCAAGGTTAGATATCATAAATAAATGACATTAAAAAGTATTTTTATAATAATGTACTAATCATTAATATTTTAAGAAGGAAAGTATGATTGAGAACAACAACAATTAATTCTATAAAGAATGGTATAAAATGTCTATTTGTCACATTTTCATTGACAATCATCTAATCCAATCTATTTATATTATTGAAACAAAATTTGATCTCTCTCTAGTATTGTTTTAAGATGTTTTATTTTGTCACATGATATTATAAAGTGTAATATCTTTCTCTTTATTTTAAATTTGCAATATTAAAAAATAATTTACATCCACTTTAGTCAAATCGAACTCGTAACTTCTACTACAAAATCATGATCTAATACTATTAAACTAATCACTTTGATGAATGTTATATTTTTCTAATTTAATTTGATTAATATGTCCATCTATTTGAATTGAAATTTTATAATTTTCTACTACAATAAATACTATATAATTATTATTAAATTTAAATATATTATTATTTTTATAGACATATGTTATAGTTATTAATTAATATTGATAAATAATATTTTAAACTTTATTTTATTAATTAGTAAGAAATTCAATCTTTCTCTTATTTCAATCTTTGTTTTCATGTTATCTTATTCCTAACTTAATGTGATTAAGAGAGATTTTTAGTTAGTTATTACTATGCCCACAAGCTAACTAAAAATTTCTTACATAACTAACATGCCTAAGACATAATAAGGTGATTAATCTTGCCACGTGGCATCATACGGTGAAATATTTTCCAGCCTCTTTTAAATTTGCAATATTAAAAAATAAATTAATATCATCCTAAATCAAACTCATAACCTTTAGAATGAGCTCATAATCTAATATCATAGAATCAATCAACTTAATGATTAGTTTATTTTTTAACTTGACTAATATGCCTAACTATTTGAATTATAGTTTGACAACTTCTTACTACAATAAATAATATTTTATTATTAATTTAATAGATAGTTATTTTTATAGATAAAATTTATAGCTATTAATTAATATTAATTATTAATAATTTAAATTTCAATCAATAAAAAATTCAATCTTAATTTTATTTTAATAAATAAATATAGAATAAAATAGCACAATTAATTGTAAATTATTTATGAAGAATACTTTTCAATGATATGATTATAACTAAAAAATTTCCTACCAAAAAAATCTAAATTTTTTTTTATTTTTAGATGAAAATTATTTATAAAAATAAATAATGTAATTGTTAATAATATAATTGAAAAAATTATTAGTTAATTATTAAGATTATAATTTATATTTGATCCATTAGATATGTACTACTTATATTATCAATGAATAAGAAGATAAAATGCAAATAAGAAGATTTTTATACTAATAATAAATTAAATTTATAATTTCAAGTTATCAATAAATATATTGGTATTAATTTATCAAATTTTTATTTTTTATAATTAAAAATGAAAATGGAATTTGCATATTTTTTATAATGATTGATAATATGCACAATGAAAGGATAATAATATCATAGTGTTTTTAGTTATCATGTAACAAATTAATTAAGAAATAAAACTAATGTGTTTAGCTTAAATACACAAAATAATAAAAAAGTGATGTGGAAAGATAGAAATGCACAAAATCTCAAGTAATATTGTATTTTTTAATTGAGAAATATTACTTTTGAACTTCAATATTATTTTCCAATTTCACGTTTAATTTAAAGTTTTCATAATACATAATTCTTATTCTCAGAAAAAAATTTAAAAATGTTTTCAAGATAATATTTATCTCAATCAATTTCCTCTATTAATAGGTCTAAAAAAATAAGAAAAGTCATATTTATTTATTTTTTACCCTTTTTATGTTACTCATATTTTTATCTTTTCCATTAAGAGTCCTCAAAATGAATATCCAATTAAATGAATATCCAATTAAACATTACTTGTTCAAACAAATAAAGAAACGAACCCAATCTATCATTTCCAAGCCTAATGTAACATCATTAGACCATAATGCTCTACACTATAAAGAAGGTCCTCTCTAACCAAGCCCATCAAACATAGCCTAATATCCTCTCAGATGACTCTCGATCTCAATAAAATATATTATAAATTTCTAGAATATATGATAAGGAACCCTTATAACATAGACCCATAACTTATATATAGGATTATAATCATCTAATGAAGGCAGACTAAAAAAACCCTAATTATACTCATTGTTATACTCAATTATCAGATCCTATAATACTTGCTAATATTATTATATTTATATTTATGTATAATATATGATATTGTAAATTATTTATAATATTCATTAATGGGTTAAACCAATAAACAAACATAAAATAGAAAGTACAACCAAGGTGGTTAGCCTAGTGATACTGAGTCATTAATTTATCCTAAATATCACAGGTTCAACATAAGAGGCACCGATTTATGGTTAATGAAAGGATAAACTCATGGAAATGTTAGTGATTTACTAAAGTTGTGGTAACAAGCTTATGTTTTGGGTAGTAACTATAGCTTAAATCAAACATTCTGCAATAAAGAAGTACTTCTATAATAATACCCAAAGAGGATAACTAACACTATTTGCCTATGCTCTCTCCCTTTTTTAGCAAAAAAGAAAAAAAGATATAAAATAAAAACCACTTTTAACTTAAATTTTATCTTCACATGCATGGCATAAAATTATAGGTGTTAATAAAAAATTTTAACTTTATTTTTACATTCATTTCATAAAAATTACAACATATAAATTCGATGTAATTTTTTATTTTTATAATGAATTAAATATAAACCTGAGCATAGCATGGGCACACATACTAGTTGAAAGAATACATAAATGATTAGTTGATTGCCCTATATTCATTGAAGATAATCTAGCCAATGTAGGGGCATGCAAATAATTAGATGATCATCACATGTTCAATTATAAAAGCTCTATCATTCACCATTCATCACTTAGCACACATATACACATATAAATATTTTGAATTTAAACTTAGAATATTAAAAAAAATAAAAGAAAATCTTAAAGCAACATCAAATGTTATTCTATCATTATTAAGGATATCGAGTCCTTAAAACCACTTTATTAGTGTTGCATCTAATAGATTTTATTATTGATAATAAATAAATATAATGGATTTGAAAGCAAGTATGTCTTTTATTAAAATTTAGCTCATGAGTAATAAGGCTAAGTGTGATAAAAGATAAGCATGAAAGAGTTAAAGAGATTTAATGAAAGTTTACTTATTTTGCCCTTAGGCTTATATTTCCTAAACTAATGTCATCTTTTCATTTCCACCAACATCACTATCTTTATACCCTCTATCCTTTCTAATAGCCATTTCCTAGCCCTTATCTTTATTCTCTCTTCTCTTCAATTTAAGTAAGGTAAAGATCTTCATGTCTTAATCTTATAGCAATTCCTTTCCACTTTTCATTTCAACTTTTAGTGATTAGATTTCATTTGGTATCAAATCAGGTTTTGAAAATCCTAACTCAAAATTCTTTGATTTGAAATGTTTAGGAACAAATTAACTTTCAACAATATCACTAACAATTTCCCTTACAACTAAAGAATAATCTTTTAGCTATAGATTGTGAAATTTAGTGATTTGGTTTGATTAGATTTTCCTTAAAACTTGTTTGATGTGAATTTTTCTTATGTAATAAGGTTGAATGATATTATTTTTGTGTTTAGAATCGGTTAGTTTATGAGATTGTATATAAAGGTTAAGTTTTTGGATGGATTCTTCATGAATAAATTATAAAAATTTCAATAAAAATGTGGGAATGCAAAATAAAATTGATTGGTAAATCAATTCATCAATCTTAGTATGCAAAAATTGTAGTAGTAAATTGATTCACTAATCAATTCACTTATTCCAAAGTCAATACTTGAAGGAGTTGAAGCAATTAAGCAGGGTTTAGAGACTAATATCCTCGCATTGAGTCTATTCATGAATCAATTAGTCCTTCTAAAAATACATAAATTAAATTGAATTGATTCAAGATATACCAAAAGTTACTCAAGATCCTAAATCAATTCCCAAGCCAAATTTTTTGCTTTACTTCTGAATCAAATGTAATTAATTATCTAAATGTATGTTTATGCATGAAATGAAATTTAAGCATTATAATAAGGATTTTGACACCTTTTGAATGCATAGATAGTGATTATGATATAAATATTATTGAAAGTCAACTATAACTTTTGTAAATTGATATTAATTGAGTATCTTACGACCATGCAAATGACGCATGGTATTTTATGATATATGAGATGTATCATGAAATGAATTTTTTGACATTGAGTTTAATTTACTTCTTATGTATGAGAAATTATGATAAGGGTAGCATGATATTCTAGTGAAATGAACCTAGATCTCATATATGCTTGATAGGGATAAGGATGACCTAGAGAGATAAGAATGGACTTGTAAAAGATAAGGATAGATGGGAGATATAAGGAGATTTACTAACTTTTATATTATAAATTTTTTCAAACAAAAATGATATGCTTCATTGAATATGATATAATAATAATTATTAGCAAAAGCTAGTATAGGTGACATGTGAAACTAATGTTTAAATTGTTGAATAATGCAAGCCACAAATAGGTTATAATGGAAAGCAATCCAATCAATAAGGCCTAGTTTCCTATACATTGTTTTCTCTTCTAGAATGTTTACTTACTAAGTCCCAAACTTACTTTTTCTTATATTTATTTTGAAGGCTCCTAAACAAATGCACCACCACTCTGCCATGGATAAAACTTTGGAGTTATCCTTAATTAATTTAGGCAAAAATGAATATTTTGACTATAATTTACATATGTAACTTTAAACTATCCTCTAAGGGCCTTGATTTGTAAAAATTATATATAAGGGTAGACAATATAAATGTTAGGAATTCTTTTGTTAAGGGTGTCAGTTGAACCTACTAATTCTCCAATAAGAAATGTAAATTATAAATAGGTCTAACCCTTCTTTATAATTAAACTAATTTAGTTATACAAAAATGTTTTGCCTTGCGACGTTACTACTTACTTATTTCCTTAGCTTTGATCTAGGTTGTTTAATTAATACTTTAGTGAAAGAAAGCTAATGGAAACTAGTTAACTAGTTCCACACAAGTTATAACTTAGGAATGGTTGTGATAATAGTGGTATCAGAGCATGATTTAAGGATTTTTTGATGGGACAAAGCCCTAAGGTTAGTTATTTAGGAATATATTTATATGCTTCATATATAATTATTGATTGAAACTTACTAATGGTACATGTACACCACAATCACATATTACCAATACCATTTTGATTAAACTTATATCTTATATGAAATATTAGTGGTAGTGTTTGTTATCTTTTATGATTTCTTATTGATTGGATTATTACGTTACTAAGTATTTGAAGATTTTGGTGAATTAGGTAATAATGAACACTAGAAGTAAAAGAACTAATGAACCCAATCATGAAGAATCTTTTATGGGTTCACGAGCTTAAGATGGTAAATATGAGGAAAAAGATAGTGGACAACAAGTTCCTTCTTGGGATAGAAATTTAATGCATTAAGTTATAAACCAAGTAATTAGAACTCTCAACACTAATTAAAGGCAAAACTAATAATAAAACTAGAACAACTATAATAGAATTTAGAAAATCAACAAAAATGTGAGCATACTCCTTTTAAATGGGGTATAAAGAATGGATTTTGCATTATTCATGAATCTCTTAAACTAAAGACTCCTTAGTATTCTAATACAAATCTAGCAGTGGATCCCTATCAATTTTTTAATCAAATTAAGAGGAATGAAAGAATGTTACTATATCTCTAAGCTTTGTTAGCAAAATTGGTAGGCTACCAACTAGATGACATTGCTCATTACTGATTTATGAATGTCATTGAGAAAAAGGATCCACACTTGGAACATTTAACTTAAATAACTTTCTAAGCCACCTCATTGATTAATTTCCTCCTCTCAATGTAAAACAAGCTAAAGTTAGGGACTTTGAATTCTTGAAACAAGAAAACATCTTCATCAACAATTATAATGCTCAATTTACTAAGTTGTCCCAATATGTTGATTATTTGGTTCTTATGAAAAGGCCAAGGTTAAAATATTTGTTCATGGGTTGTAGAATTTTTATTTTAAGCAAATTCATTATGATGATGTAACCATTCACCAGCATGTGTTAGATTAAGTGCAGAGGCTTGAATTTAAAACTAATGAAAAATGGGAGGGCTCTTAAGATGTAAGAAGAAAAGCTAACCAGAAAGCCCTAGTTAATTGCAAGCTAATAAGGAAATGTCCCTTTAAAGAAATCTTAGTAACAAAAGAAGTGGTTCCACCATAAGGCTAACATTATTTTTCAATACTTATTATAAGTATTTAGTAGGAAAAGGTACAAAGAATAAAATGAGTTATTCCAACCCATTGGTTAGATATTAGAGAAAACAATCCCCCGATTTGTTGCAATATAAGATCGGGAGCACTATGGTGCCCCCAATGCAAATCTAAACATGATAATTTTTATGGTAGGTTCAATAAGTATGTTATAGGTGTAAATGTGAGAGGCAAAAGCCAAAGATTACCTTAAAAACCTCACTAGCCAAGGTGTAAGTTCCTCAACCACCTGACAAAATATTCCTATGCCCTTACCCATAAATCCTATAAAAGTTCAATTAACACCATTAAGGAATGTTGAAGGTAGTAATGAAGCTAAAAGAGAAAGTGGAAAGTAAGCTTAAGTTTATACCTTGATAGAACAAGATGCTTATGCTTCAAATGTAAGGTTTATAAGTACATTAAAGATTTATAACCTTTCCATTAAAGCATTATTTGATCTTGACACTAATCATTCCTTTATTTCTAAGAAATTTATTTTTTCATTAAATGAATCTCATAAAATCATGGATACCCCATAGTTTGTAGTGAATCTAGTAGGTAAATCTCTAATAGCTACCTAAATGATAGAATTTTCCCTAAACATGTTTACAAACATATTATACTTGCCAATTTTATCTTTTTAGAAATGATAAACTATGATGTGATTCTAAGAATAGATTAATATTTTTAAATATCATGCTTGTATGAATTATTTTAATAAATTTATTACTTTTTCCATAAAAGAGCCTCCACCAATTAAGTTTTAAAGAGAAGATTTATGGAAACTGTTAAATTGATTTCAAGCATCAAGGATCAAAAGCTAATGAGAAAAGCATGAATAACTTATTTGACTATGATTTAGGATTTAAACTAACCAATCTAGGACAATAGAGATGTCCTTATAGTGTAGGAATTTCTTGATGTATTTTTACAAGAGTCACTAAGATTGTTGTTAAATAGGGAAGCTGAATTCTATGTTGACTTTACTAATAGAACAAAACCAATTTTCATATTGCCATATCAAATAAGCCCCAATCACTTGAAAAAGTTAAATGATCAAAGATAGGATTTAATAGACAAAGGTTTCATCTATCCAAATTCATCAACTTAGGAAGCTCTGATATTGTTTATAAAAAAAAATTGAGTCCTACAATTGTGCATTGACCACCACCAATTGAACAAAGTTACTATTAAGAACAAGTACTTATTTCCTTGCATAGATGATTTGTTTAACCAGTTATAGGGAATAATGTATTTTTCAATGATAGACTTGCAATTGAGGTATCACTAGTTGAAAACCTATAAAGAAGACATGCCCAAGATAGCTTTTCAAACTTAATACAGCCATTATGAATTTTTAATTATGTTATTTGGGTTGAGTAATGCTCTAACTACCTTTATAGGCCTGATAAATCTGGTGTTTAAATTTTTTCTAAACAAATTATATTTGTTGATGATCAAGTTTCGATGCCATCAATAAAAGTATAGTAATAATTAAGTAATACAATGATTTCTAACTATCTTTAGAATCACAATATATTATTTCATTTCAGTTAAGGAACATGTTTAACATCTTTATACCATGTGTAAGCATTAATTATATGTAAACTTTATATGAGCACTAATTATTGATAACATTTTGGCAGACTCTATATGAGCACTAATTGTATGTCATATTCTCAAAATATGGATTCTAGATAATCGATGTTAAGTCTTTGTTGCATGCTGTCTCATAAGAAGGGCTTTGGTTGTCCCCAATAGATAGAAGTTATGAAAAATTAGCCTAAACATACCACCATTATTAAAATCTAGAGTTTCCCTAGTTGAACATTATATTACAGAAGATTTGCCAAAGGCTTATTTAAAATAGCCTTTCCATTGACCAAATTGACATAAAAGAGGGTTAAGTTCATGTGGATAAATACTTATGAAAGTAATTTTGCTTGGTGAATGCTTTGATTTTAGTTTTATCTTCCAATACTAATAGTTATACTACTAATGGTTATATAGTGTATTATGATGCTTCAAGGATTAAGCTTGAATGTGTTCTAATCCAACATGATAAAGTGATTATGAATTCTTCCTAGCAATTGAAATGCCATGAATGGAGTTACCTAACACATGATCTAGAAATGGTAATAGTGATTTTTTCTTTAAAAATATGGAGGCACTACCTATATGGAGAAATTTATAGGACTTACATGGATCATAAGAGTTTAAATTATTTTTTTTTTTAGAAAAAAAACTTGAATTTGAGGCAAAGAAGGTGGATAGAGCTTGTTACAATTGTTTAATTTTTTATCATCCTAATAAGGCCAATGTGCTGACAAATGCATTAAGCAAGAAATCCATGGAAAAGATAACAAAATCATCTTTAGATGACTAAGGAGTGATTTTAGTTCAAGTAGCAATTTGATCTATTTTAATGAAAAGGATTAAAAAAGCTCAAAAGGGTGATTCAAATTTGGTGATAAATGCCATTGACAATCAGGGGACAGACTTGGCCATTAATGAGAAAGGAATAATTTAGCACCAATGTTAAGTTTGGATTCCTTCCAATAAGTGAAATGAATTGATACATTAAGCTTAAAATTCATCTTATACTAGCAACCTCAAGCAACTAAGATATATCATGGCCTGTAAGAAATTTTTTGTGGAAATGGATGAAGAGAGATATGTTTGATTATGTACTTAAATGTCTCATTTGTCAACCAATGAAAGCAGGACATTATTGATTGGCAAAGATGTACCACCTTTTTCTAATTTTGAAATGAAAGTGGGAATGCATAACAATAGATTTCTTATAAAGGTTGCTAAGGAATCAAAAAAGGTATGATTCCATTTAGGTTATTATTGATTGATTAACTAATTTAGCACATTTCTTGCCAATTAAAACTACTTTTTCAATGGCTTAATATGCTCAACTTTATCTTAGTAAGATAGTACTAGTCAATGTTGTATCCAATCAAGGCATGAAATTTACAACTCACTTCTAGCAATCCTTCTAGCATGCATTAGTTACTTAACTACAATTCAATACAGCCTTTCATCCTCAAACCAATAAGCAGTTAGAAAAGATTATGTAAATCTTGGAGGATATTCTTAGAAGGTGCACTCTTAATTTTAAGGTGACTTAAGAGAGGTATTTATCATTGATAAGTTTACCCACAATAATAATTACTAATCAAGCTTCAAGATGGTTTCATACAAAGCACTCTACAGCCAAAAGTGTAAATCTAAGGTGTTTGGTTCAAACGAAGGGAAGTGAGGTTCCTAAGACCGAATTTAGTGATAGATGTATTAGAAAAAGTCTAGATTGTTAAAAATTGG
The DNA here is from genome assembly GCA_020226215.1 of Sindora glabra. Taxonomy (NCBI): domain Eukaryota; kingdom Viridiplantae; phylum Streptophyta; class Magnoliopsida; order Fabales; family Fabaceae; genus Sindora; species Sindora glabra. The sequence continues at coordinate 35,633,678 of CM035234.1, read as the reverse complement.
TTAAAAACTACTTGGGATTTGCAAAAGTCCTATGGAAACAAGCAAAAAAGAGAGCTGAAATTTCAAAAAGCCAACATGGTCTTTCTAAAGGTCTCACATATGAAAAAAGTGGTGTAGTTTAGTAAAAAGTGCAAATTATCATCCTATGTTATCAAACTGTTCCCAATCATTGGATGTATAAAGGCAATAGCCTATTGTTTGATGTTACTAGACAATTTGCGAGACTTTTATCCTGTATTCCATGTCTCTATACTCTAAAGGTATGTGTTATATGTGTCCTATGTAATTAAGGAAGAATAAATGTAATTTGATTCCAAGTTGATGTATAACAAACAATTAATTGCGATTTTGAACTAACAAGTTCAAATACTAAGGTACAAAGAAGTTCCATTCGTGAAAGTCCATTAGAAATGACACAAAAGGGAGGAACCAACTTGGGAACTTAAAAAAGAAATGTAATTAAAGTACTCCTATCTATTGGTAAGCACTCAAGCATTTGTCAAGTTGATTTCATACATATTAATTAGGATAGCAGGTGTTCCAAGAATTTGAGAATGAATTCTTTTATAAAAGGAAAGTACTGTAACACTTAATAGATTTTAAAATATTTTAAATTGAAAATAAATAGCTTTAATGGGTTTAAGAGCAAGTATGTATTTTACTAAAATTTAGCTTATGAGTAAAATGAAATAATTTAAGACTAAGTGAGACTAAAAATAAGTATATGACAATGGAAATATTTGGTAATTGGTAATTGGCTTCAACACCACCATCTAACCCTCTATTTCTTTTTGTGTCTTTCTCTCTCTTCTTTATTTCTTTATTATTGCCATTTTCGAGTGTTCTATGTAGTAGGCTTCGCAATGATGATAGTATTTTTACTTTTGGTTTTACTAACGAATAAATCTATTTTCTCTAATTCTTGCACATTTTAGTTGATCAAGGCAACAATTGAGCATTAGGTTATTCTCACACTATTGGTATTGGGTTTTCTCATGCTAATTTCATTGATGTTGAACATTAGCTAACAACATTAACTTCAGCTACTTGGATCAAATTAGGTAATTTTGGCTTTTGCTTAAATTTTAACTTTGATATTAAAAAAGAGGTTATTTATCTTAAATAAGTTCATATTTGGCATTAATTTGAATTCATAGTAATGTTGGTGTTATTACTAGCTTAAATTTTAGTGTCGCTTTAATTACAATACGATGTTAGCAATATTTTTCTATTTGTGTAGGGCTATGGTATGTTTAGGGGTGACTAAATCCTCTTAGTTTGTGTAATAGTTTTACTTTCATATTAATATATGGATTTTGTGGTCTTAAAGGTGCATGTGTAGTAGTTTTATTTTTGTATTAGTATCATGGCAGAAATTGCCAAGAGCTCTAGACTGAGGAAAGGTTTGCTAGTAAAGAAATTACATTCCATGTAGGAGGGAGTACAATGTTAGAGACATGAATGATCTCTTAAAAAAAATCTTGTAATTTCAATCATTCTAAGGTTAATGTTATGCAAGCATTAATTGGGGATAACAAACCTTCTAGTAGTTGTACAAATGCCATGATTAATCATTTGTAAATGAAAAAACAATTGAAACCACCTTGAGTTAATGAATCTATATCATTTGAATTCTTAGATATAGAATAGGTATGGCATAAATTTTCCATAGAATTGGAACACTTTGAGATACATTGCTTTGAAGAATTATCTTGAGTGATGTCTTCAAGTAAAGAGCAATCATCCTTTACTTATGTGCTAATATTTTAGCAAATGTTTTCAAAAAAAAGTACTAATCAAGGATACTTAAAGAATAGTCAAGATGAACTTGTTTCTAGAAATATTGAATTGAAACATATGATTTAAACTTTAAATTCTCAAAATGGAGAGTTAAAAATGAAATTCGTAAGCTGAATAAAAAGATTAAGAGGTTGGAAAGTTTTAAAAAAGGACTTGGAAAGGCATTTATCCTTGTTGGAGCAACAATAAAAGTAGCAAATGAAGGTTTTTGGTGTCAATTCAAACATTTTAGTACAAAATTGGAGAACTTAATTTTTGTTAAACAATTTAGGGCTTTTGTTTGTTAACTTAGCCCTTTTTTATGATGTTAAATAACATTTTGAATTGACATATTTGTGTGAAATTTTTTTATAAAATGATGATAAAATTAATATTGAAGAAATATAAGGATTATTAAAGTTTTTGAAGAAATTGTCGAAGAGTTTGGTTTGAAGAATTTTTACAAGACTTTGAAGGTTTATTGAAAATTAATTTAGGTCTTTTAGGTAAAATAATGTACATGATTAATTTTAAAGTTGATATAGCTCAATTGACTTAAAAATGTTTTTAAAATAAGGATTTTTGTGTAAAAAATTATTTTAAAACAAGTGGGATTTGAAAAAAGTAATATTATAGATTTATCCTTTAACCTCAACATATCAACATGAATTATAGTGAAAATTGATGTATATAATAGTGTAATAACATCTTTGTAAATGAGTGCAGGTCATCGCATTAATTCAAATAAGGAATCAATGTCTAAAAACATAAGAAGATACTTTAGACATTAGTTCTTTTAAAAAAATCATCATTTTTCCTTCCATGAGACTTTAGACATCAATTCCTAAAATAATCGATGTCAAAAGTTATATAATCAATACCATTTTTCAAAATGCAATAATACTCTAAACATTGGTTCTTCAAAAAAAAACTATTATTTTTTCATCCTACAAGACTTTAAATGTTAGTCCATAAAATAATTCATGTCAAAAGTTATGTGAGCCATACCATTTTCAAAAATATGAGGGCACTTTATACGTTAGTTTTTTAAAAAAATTTGTCTTTTCCTCCCACAAGACTTTAGACATTAGTTCATAAAATAATCAATGTCTAAATCCATGTGAACAAAGACATTTTTATGCTATAAAATAAAACAAATTTTTTTCCTCATTATCATTCTCACTCATTTTCTTATCTATTTTCAAATTCTAAAATTTAATATTCATCTACATCTCAACCTCTTTGCAAAACATTTGATCGCACTGTGTCCTTCACCGCACATCAATGAGATACTTATATTCTTTCAACTAGTATTGAGTATGAAGTAGGTTTTTAGCATAAGCATTACTTTTCTTAGTTCTATTTCCTAAATTAAGGTCTCTTCCATTTCCCAAATTTCTTATGCAAGTTGTTAAAGAGATTTTATTTGTATTTCCTTTATATAACTTTTATGGTTATTTCTAAGTTTTAGATGCTTATTATGTGTTTGATAAAATGTTGCAACGAAGATTGAAGTAGGCCAAACAATGAAAAGAAATGCCTATTACATAAGTTTTTTGAAGAGATTTTTATTTATATTTCCTTTGCATAACTTTTAAAGCTATAATAGAGTTTTAAATGCTATTATGTGTTAATAAAATGTTGCAAAGAAGTTCAAAACTAGCTAATAACAATGAGAGATGAAGTAAAAGTGAAAAAAATCAATGATTTTTTTTTTTTGGAATTTTAGGAAAGGCAAAACCTAGTAAGTTTTATAAATAGATCTTGAAAAATTAAATAAAATTGACATAAAATTTACCCTAAAAAAATAATTGAGTATGAAGTTATAGCCTTTCAATATTTTTAACCCAAAATATATATTTTTGGCAGGATACTAGATTAATTCAATGTTTATTATAAATATTTTAGTGAAAATATGAAGAATTGATATAATAAAAATTATTATGCAAATATTTCACATTAGTTTTTTTTTACTAAAAATTGACAAAAATTGTAAAAAAAAATATCAATTTCTTACAATAATCACATCAGTTATACATTAATGTTATTACGTAGAATACTAAAAATTAACATGAAATGTAAAAAATATAGATCAATTTCTTATAATAATTACATCAGTTATATATTGATATTATTACCTATATTCTACATTAATTAGAGAACTTATGTTGAGTGTGTCAAATTTACAATGATTCTCGTATATACATTAGGTGGAAAGTGACATTAAAGTTTTAAAATAACTAACATTAAAAAGGTAATCTAAAGAGTGAAAAGGATGTTTTTTTTTTTAAATCTTAGAAAAATAAAATTTTGAATTAGAAGTAACACTTCCCCTACTTATAATTGAATATATAATTGACTATATGATTTTAGAGGCAAACCTCTTGGACCATAATCAAATATGTAATTAACTATATAGGTTCAAAAGCAAGCCAACTAGACTATAGTCAACTATAGAGGTTCAGTAGCTTATTAGCAATTGGATAGTCTGGGCTTGTATAATTGACTACCAAGGAGCAATATTTCAAAAATTGCCAATTATAAGTGAGTAAGGACCTTTAGTCAAATCATGCTCATATATAAACATTTTAACATCAGTTTCTAGATAAAAAAAAGGAGCAAAAACCCTAATTTTCTCTGAGCTAATATCTTTGCTATCAAAACGTCATCTTTTTTAGTCATAACCTTTGAAATTCAATCATTTAGAGCTTTCTCTTTATATTTATGCAAAGTGCACTAATCATTGTTCTATTTCCTACGTATTCTTTTTTATTTTTCAATATAGGTGGGGGATCCTATTGCTTCTAGAGTGTCGTAGCTCTAAAAAGGATGTTCTTATATGAGGAAACACAAAGAAAGGATTGTATAATGCAAAAAATATTGTAAGGCTTTTTAAAAGTTATCAACTTTGAAAGATTATTAGTGCATTAACCATAAAATTAAAAGGTTTTTTATTTCAGAAAATGGATGTACACAAGAAACAAATTTTATTCTTAATCAAACTATAATATATAGTTTTGTAAAATTTCTTCTCTATCTCTCTTTAAATTTCTATAATTTATTAATTTTATTGCATGCTTAAGTTGTTCGATTTAAGTATTGATTTATAAGATATATTGTTGGGCTAATATAATCTTGTCTGTGATTAATTTTCATGCTTCCAAGAGTCAATTACAAATTTCCTTATTTTTTATTCCTAAAAACTCTATTTTTTACATTAAGAAAATATTTTGAAAACCTCTAATTCACACCCTCCTAGTGTATCTATGCTTTAAATTGTTCCCTCTACATCAAGCTATATTCAACTAAGCATGTTCAAGAAGGAAAAAATTTTGAAGGTTTGTTTTAAATATGATTAGATTCGGCATGATAACCACCAATTTGGCAATATTATAAATTGTGAAAATTTCACTTGCAATCTCCAACAATGCCTTTTTTACTTTGAAAGCCCTAAAGGACCTTCTTCATATAGTAATCTAGAGCTCGTTATTAATGGCAGTCCTAAATCAAATATTACCATATCACAACTAAAATATTGAAATTTGAGATTAACTCTATCAGCTTTTGAACATTTCTAACAACTTTTTTTTCTTGATAAGGAGTTTATGGATAGTAATTCTATTACAATTACGAAAGGATCGCCGCTTGCTCTTCAATCTAACAATGCATTAATGGTGAAGTAAAAGATTTGCTTGAATCAATCTCTTTCTATGGTAGAAAAAGCCAACCATGTCGCTCAATGGCACAAAGCCTTCTTAAAGGCATTCAACCCCAAAGGTTGGTGTATAAGAAATATTCTAAGAAGTTTAGCGGTTTCAAAAAAAGAGTCGCAAACCACCTTGCTTCTCATGTTTATCCTATTTCAATTATTCATAAAACTTAGTTCCAGTCTAGTATTTTCATGTCCAATCTTCTACTAATGCACAATCTATTTCTTATTTGAATCTTGGTACTTTGAAGGACTTATAGTTATGTGATTCCAAACAACCACCTAACCATGTTGTCCTTTCTACCACTTGTACTCCGTCAAGTAGCACTCATTAGTATGTTAACAAATTTTAGCTTTGGTTTATAATATGATCTTATAGCTCAAGTATGTGACTCTATAAATTATATACTCCTATTTAATTTTTTTTCTTAGTATTATATAAAAAAAAAGGATATGCTTGAACTTGAGTTAAGCCATCTTCATTTCGGAACACAAGGTTACTTCCTCTTTATACCAACAAAGCACATAAACGCCTAAGTGACATTTGCTGCACTTGCATATACAAAATGGGAGCATGCACAAGTAATTTAAACACATAATTTTTATACCTTCAATTCTTCATTTTTTAACTATGCTGGTAAAAAGAAAAAATAAGTATAGAGATGTAGTTCAAAACTTTTAAAATATTAATATTTTATTAGAAATTAAGTGAATATGAAAATATAATTTGATCTAAAATAAAATTAGATTATCCAAAACTAAAAGCACTTATTTTTTTGTTATTTTTCTTTCCAAAATTAATTTTAACCCATCAAAAGTAATTCCACGTGCTATCTTAAAATGACTTATTAGATTTTAAAGTAAATGCCATCATTTAAAAATAGGTTAGGTCAATTTTATTTTAATTAAGAGAAGATTAAAGAAGTAGCACTATCCAAACTTCTTTCCCCATGCTATCCTTTGTAAAGTAAGCGGATTGAAATGCTTAAATATGCTTCTTTCCTTTTTCCTTTTTTTTTTTTTGTCAAAGCTTAAATTTGTTTCTTTGGACAATGCGTTTTAGTGCACAATAGTGGCTTGAAACATCATGAGCCCACAGAAAGCAACAACTCAAATGGCCCAATAACCAGAACAACCCAAATTTGCAATTGTGGCATCACTTCCCCACGATGGAACCATTAAAAAAAGGGGGGTGTTATAACTTATGCTTTGCTTTTTTTAAAATTTTTTTAATAAAAATTGTAACTTTTACAAATAAAAAATGAAAAGTTTTTGACATAAATTTAAATAATAGAGTTAAACATTTTATGTATTTATCATACACAAAATTTTCTCTAAAAATTTTCAAGATTTTACAAAAATGTTTTAATATCTTTTACCACCTATTACCATAAACCTTGTTAGCATCTTGCAAAATTTTCGAGCCGGGGTAAGAATCATGGGGGCATTCAAGCACCCCAGAGCATAATTTCAAAGGAATAAAAGAATCCCTCCCAATAATCCCATTGGACCCCTCAATCAATTAGAATCACAAACTGGAAAATGAGATAAGTGGGACCCCAACAAACACAATCCATGCAGAGAAAATCATCAACAAAAATATCATCAAACACAAACTGCAGCAAAAACAAAGCAGCAAGCTAGTGGCAGAGAAAATCATCAATTTCAGGCACCACCACCACCATGGTTACAGTAGCAGCAGCAACAACATCATCCCAATTACTCTCCTCAAAAACTTCATCTTTTTCTTCCCAGTCTCGTCTCTGTCCTTTTCAATTATGCGTCTTCGGCGCAAAATCCGATCTTTCAAGTTCAAATTGCAAGCGAAAGCAAGTGGGCGCTGCTAGGGTAAGATGCACGGCGGTAGAGGCGGAAGCCGCAGCGGTGACGAAGAAGAAAAGTGGGTACGAGCTTCAAACGCTGACCAGCTGGCTGCTGAAGCAAGAACTGACTGGGGTTATTGATGCTGAGCTCACCATTGTAATGTCAAGCATTTCAATGGCGTGCAAGCAGATTGCTTCTTTGGTGCAGAGGGCTAACATTTCTAACCTCACTGGGGTTCAAGGTGCCCTCAATGTTCAAGGTGAAGACCAGAAGAAGCTTGATGTTGTCTCAAACGAGGTTAGTTAATTGCCATTAGTAGTTGCGGTGGCAATTGATGTTTTTTTTAATGATTGCAAATGCAAAAGTAAAAAGTGTCCGATAAAATTTTGTTTTTCCCATCCAAAATGTAATAAAAATTATACAATAGTTATTAATTTATATTATTTGACATTAATTTTTGTAATTTAATGTAATATCATATTGAATAAAATTCATTAACAACATTGAGATTTTTTGTTTTTATTCTATTAGAATATTTTGTAAATGGGCATATTATGATTGTTGTGACTACTGCTGCTGCAATAGTGCCCAACTTTAGAGTAGTGTGGTCACAATTCATCTAACGGTGATCTTCACATAAATTTCTGGGGCTAAGTGACCTTTAAGTTTAGAAAAATATTTATATAATTACATAGTATTAATATATGATTTTAAAATTTTTGATAGATTTTGACTCACTTTATCCCTTCAAAGCTTCGTCCCTGAAATCACTATTGGTCTCTGGTTTTCAAAAGAACCATAATTGTGATACCATTTATAATTACAGTGCATGTCACATCCGTAACATTGCAGCAGCAATATAAATTCTTGACTCCCATGTATTTTAACAAGATACGGTGGAATTTGGCAGGAGGAGTCAAAGTTTCTTATTTCAAAGCACATTTCTGAAATGGGATTCTATAAAATGCAACTCCATTAAGGATGCATCATCACATGTAATTCACCACAACTTTTTTCCCAAAATTGCTCTCACTTGGAATCATAAAATTAGTATTTGATTCATTTACAAAGGAAAACCTTGTAAAGTTTGTGTGTTTACAAGTGACTCAAGGTGTCAAAGTAGGCATCACTGATTCTCTCATTCCCATGTACCATCTACAATGAAGTCGGCAAATTTTATGCAAAAAGCAAAAGAATAAGGGATAGATTTGAATAAACCTATTCGGTTCATTGAGCAAATTCAAAAGTTCATTCTTTTTGCAAAAAAGATTTAAAGAAAAATTATATTTACTTCCTTTGAGGTTTAATAATTCTTTCCATTTTCAAAAATATACACTTACCTTTTTTATTTTTATGAAATGAGGAAGGGGGGTGTATGTTTAAAATAGAGTGAAAAAGAGATAACTATATATAGAAAATGGAGGTCACTGTATATTTTTAAAAATAGAAGAAGTATAAGTATAATTATACTAAATTTCGTAAGTGCAATTTGTCTAAGATTTAATCAAGATTCTGATGTCTTTTACTGCAACTAACTTGGGATTGATTGAAATTTTTCAGGTTTTCTCAAATTGCTTGAGATCAAGTGGGAGGACAGGAATTATAGCATCAGAGGAAGAGGATGTGCCAGTGGCAGTAGAAGAGAGTTATTCTGGCAATTACATTGTGGTGTTTGACCCTCTTGATGGATCATCCAACATTGATGCAGCAGTTTCAACCGGGTCCATTTTTGGTATCTACAGCCCCAATGATGAATGTCTTGCAGACATTGGAGATGACCCCACAGTAAGTCCATATCTTCCTTCAACCATTCTACAATTGATAATGGCTAAATAGGCTGTGGATCCTTGAAACTTGTCCTTCAACTTTGTTCCTATAAGAACACACAATTTGAATCAAAGCAACGTTAGTGACACACATTTGGATTCTCTCTAATTCACTTATTGGGCATTTGGCAAAACCTAAACACGCGGAATCAGTTTAAGTTAGATTTTACAATTGATAATGGTTAAATACACTGATTCCATGGAACTTATCCTTCAAATTTGCTCATATAAGAAATACGTTTTGAAACAAAGCAACATTAGCCATTTTGATTCGGTGGGATTCATTTGTTACACAATTTGGCAAAACCTAAATAAAAAAATTAGTTTAAATTAGATTTTATAGAGTATATAATGAGTGAAACTGAATAAATTAAGTGTAACTAACATTAGTCTTTGAATTATAATTATCAAAAACTTTATTTTGACCATCATACACATTTTAGTACTTAATGCACGTATCTAGTCTTGTACATGTACAACTTTGGTAGCAACTATAATTTGAATCACTTGTGAAAATTCTCAAAACATGGTATCAGAAATAGAAAGAAGAAAATGGGAAACTGATGTTTATGTTTCTGTTTTGACACTGAAAAATTGGAGCTTGGCAAAACAGAACAAAGATGTGTTGTGAATGTGTGCCAACCAGGAAGCAACCTTCTTGCAGCAGGGTACTGCATGTATTCTAGCTCAATTATCTTTGTGCTCACACTTGGAAAAGGAGTTTTTGTGTTCACATTGGACCCAATGTATGGAGAATTTGTTCTGACTCAGGAAAATCTCCAGATACCAAGATCAGGGAAAATCTATGCATTCAATGAGGGAAATTATCAGCTTTGGGATGACAAATTGAAGGAATATATTGATGATCTTAAGGACCCAGGTCCTAGTGGCAAGCCTTATTCTGCAAGGTATATTGGTAGTTTGGTTGGCGACTTCCACAGGACATTGTTATATGGTGGAATTTATGGGTACCCAAGAGACAAGAAGAGCAAGAATGGCAAGCTGAGGTTGCTATATGAGTGTGCTCCAATGAGTTTTATAGTCGAACAGGCTGGTGGAAAAGGATCAGATGGACATCAGAGAATACTTGATATTCAACCAACAGAAGTAAGTATTATTATTGATCTTTATTCTTTAGGCCTCCTGGATTTTGCAGTTCTCAATGTGAATATTAAAAATAAAATGGTTCACTCACTTCAATTCATTTACAATTCCCCGCAAAACTGCAAATATGACACAATTTAAATCAAAATTGCCTGCCAATTCTGGGGCTAGTTTGATTGAGATTGTGTCCTGCGTGTAAGAGTCGTAAACAAGTAAACACTACTTGTATGTCAATTGGTATGCTAATTCATTTTTTGTCTTTTTTCCTTTTTTCCCTGACAGATCCATCAGCGTGTTCCGTTGTACATTGGAAGTGTGGAAGAGGTGGAAAAGGTGGAAAAGTATTTAGCTTAATTGAGATTATGCAAAATTAACTTGTGAAGATGGTGAAACTTTTCAAGCAAATTACTGAAAGTATTTTTGGTAAATTTCTTTTATCTCCTCATCTCTGTCATTAAAGGAAAATCAATTCTAATGTCTTTAGGTAACTTTCAGCAAAATTGTCTAAATTTTATTAGAATTATGTATATGGACTTGCTACCAACATTACACGTTCACACCTAGATCAGAGAGATTTTCCAAGCCTGCTAAAAGTAATCAAAAAAACCCAGCAAGAGCATCCTGGCATTAGCAATCAGTAAGTGAGATATCATTCATCGAATTTTGATCTGATGTCAGTGAATTCAAAAATTGCATCTGACTTCACCGAGTTTTAGGACGAAACATGAAGAAGACATAGTCCTATTCAAGATTAAGCCCAAAGAACATCTCTTTGACACCATATCGAGAATGGGTTCTAATTGCTACTTAAGCCAAGCATTTGACAGGAAAGAGCTATACTTTGGAAAAGAAGCCAGCGAGCAAAGCAAAACAATTTCAGTGGAGAAACTGGTTGTATCAAACAAGTGTGGCGTTAAGATCTTTTCCAATATTTCATTGAAAAAGAACTTAATCATCAACTTATAATCTTTTTATGAGAAAAATTGCTGATGTGCATTTTTACTCACCCCCCCCCCAAAAAAAAAAAAATCTGCTGCAAGTTAGCAGTTTCAAGACACTCATGATTACAAAGAATGTTACTCTCCCTAAACAAGGGAAGATATCTACAAAAAAATTATTGATCATTCAACTTGCCATAACCATTAAATAGGCTAAGCTTGTCAGCTGGGAAATAAATGATGCTATCCCAGATCAAGTGCCACCGGAGAGAACCACTCTTTACAACAATTAACAAAAAACATCCTTTGCAGCGAGCACAGTAGCCAAGTCAGCTTGTGATTCATTCTTCAAATAATCACTCCCTTACACAATTCTCCTGATCCAGGAAGCTCCGGCGGTTTTTCACTGCAAACATAATGTCGTTTGAGCTGAGTCAATGAGTTGGAGCTTTGACTAAAAGCACATATAAGAACATTTGATAAGTAAATTTACCAGGGCTTGAAATTGTCATGTAATTTGTGACATTTTTAAAAACAGTTTGATAATCCGAGCCTGCAGTAACGAGTCCATCAGTAAACTTTGGTTCAGCTAAAAAGTATGAAGATTCAAAATAAGGATAGCTAGCCACCTTGAATGTTCATGTCTTTCTCTGATAGTACTGCATTCATGGTTGATGACAAGTCAGACATAATTTGACTAGCCTCCCAATCACCTGGAGACCTGTTTAGACAATTTAAAAAAAATCAGATTGAAGATCCTGATTGATAATAGATACAGATTTGCAGAATCAGTCTGAAACAATACCCTGAATCATTATCCTTAGAAGTCATTGATGTTGGATGGCTAGAAAAATCTAGATCATCAAGATGAAGGTCGAGGTCACTAAACCCGCTGAGAGAGATGTCCAGTCCCTCTAAATCATGTAAATCGATGTCAAATATGCCCATTTCGTTTTCAAAATCAGGTGTAGAAATCCCAATGGGCAATGGTTTATTCATGTTCTGAGGCATATCAGTGCCATCAAAGTCCAGCCTGCATTGTACAGTATCCTTCTTATTTATCTTCAAATCTGTCTTGAGGGGAGAAAAATGACTGCCCTCTATGTAAGCCATCTGCTTTGCTGGGCTGACCATAACTCTCTTGGTTGAAATCACAGCGCAGCTACTGGGGGTAACTAGCCGAGAAGCATTGATTTTGCTGCAGTTTGCAACAGAAGAATTCTCAGGATGGGATGTATATGAATCGCTCTGAGAGGAAATTGCCCTGGTAGGTGTCTTTGGAACTGGGGAATCAGTTGCAGCGGAAAATGAAGGCTGATTGGATAAGCAATTAGCACCGGTGGATCCTTGGACCTGTGAACCACTTACTGTAGAATTAGAAGGTGGGGATTTAACTGAAGAGGGCTGAGAAACAACTTGATTATTGATGGCATTTTCTGATTGTTGCTGTAGGCTTGGACCTGAGAATAAAGAAACAACACTGTGTTTGATGATCTACTGAGACATCAGGCTGTAGTATTTAAACAAATGAATGAATCAGGAGATAACAGTACCTTGACTCGAAGTTTTCTGGTTCGATGCTCTACCACGAGATCTCTTTGAAGCTGAAGGGGCATCCATAACCTTAGTTTCCTTCCTCTTTCTGTCAGATTGATTCAGCTGGGTTGTTGGAAATTTTGCAGTAGCGGCTGCATTCTCGTCAGTAGATACAGGCAACGAGTAAGTAATCATTGTCGTTTGCATTGAAGCAGGAACACCAAATGAGAAAGCAGCGGGGATTATATTAATGGTTAGTATGAGTCTTTCTGTGGTTTAATGGTCCATTTCTCATTCTCATTATCTAAAACAGAAAGCAGATATCTGTCATTGCAACTTAATTCTGAAATGTTAATCTATTGTAATCAAATTTAGAAGTAACCCACGGGGCAATCAGTAGCCATGTTTAAGAACATATTGTATTTCATGCTTATTCTTATCTTACACATGTAATTTTATTTTAGTTGATAAGATTTCTACAAATAGTTTATGAGATACTTTTTTAAATTTAAGTTTTATACCATATTAAAGTGACAAATGTATAAACAAAGACCAAATTGAACCTATCCCACACACGAAAACTAATTGCTGCAAAATATCATCTGATGATCACAAGATTTTATTATCCTTGACAACCGAGAAAACACGATAAATGTTACAAGCAGGCTCTAATTCGAAAAAGATCTCAAAGTCAAGGCAGCATATACAGAAAATGAACCACTTTGACCTAGAATTTATACCTGGAGGAGATTTATTGCTGATCTGTGGTTGAGAAGTGGCTGGAACAGGAGATTTTGCGGCAGGTGCGGGAACATTTGGTGCAGGGAGGCCTCCATTTATATGAAAATTATTCATCACATTCTGCATTCCCTGTAACAACATCTGAATCCGGTATTTCTCTTGATCCAAACAAATCCTTTCTTGATCCACCATCACCTTCTGCTCCTTCAAACAGATATACTCGTTCAACATATCACCTAAACTCAACAAGGTCTTAGGTGCCTAAAGAAACAAACCCACAAAAAAAAATCTTAAATTTACCTTCTAAAAATTAAAACACAGACCAACGAAGATAGCAGAGCAATCAAAATGGGGATCCAGGCAATACCTCATGAGGAGAATCGGCGATGAGGGACGATGCTTCGGTTCTGAACATTTTTCGAGTTCCAGAGAAGTTGTTGTCGCATAGGTATCTATCCACGATGAATGCGACCTGGATTGGGGTTACCTTGTCCTTTCCAAAACATTCTGGTTTGGCGATTCTGGATTGCCTACCCATTCTTGAAATCAGAAAAATGAAAACTGAGCTCCGAGAAAATAGAGATCCCAAGGAAGACGAAAATTGAGATTGCAGAGACACAGGGAAAGATTATTTGATTCTGAAATGGAGCGATGAAGATGAAAACAGGGCGTACTTTCGAGGAAGTAAAGAAAAAAAAAACGCGGGAGTTTCTTAAAAGTCTGGAAAGTGAAGTGGGAAGCTGAGAGCGGTAGACTCGGAGGATGAAAGTGTGAATTTTGGCGGCAAATAACGATAAAATTTGATTCCAAATTAATGTGGCATAATCTCGCATAAAAATATAGTAATTTAAAATTCTGTTCAATCTTTATTAAAAAATTATATTGATTAGGCTCCTTTTTGTAATTAAAAATTAATTTTAATGATTTTTTTAATTTTTGGAAAGAATTTTATATATTTTTTTAAAACTTTGTGACGCTTGATTGGTAGAAAACTCACTGCTTACTATAAATGATAAAAAAATATGAAGATAATTACAACATTTTAAATACAAAACTACAGCATTTATTAGAAATTTTAAGGAAAAATCACAGATTTTTCAAACATATATCAAGGTCTTTTTTTCTGGTGCCCACCACCATCTTTTTTTCTGGTGAACACCAGTATGCCTCTTTAAGGGGAATTTCCCCCAATTGTTATATTATTATAAACAGCTAATAAAAAAATTCATGACCTAAATAATTAGCAATTTTTTATAATTAGTCGTGATGAGATTCTCTCTCTCTCTCTCTCTCTCTCTCTCTCTCTCTCTCTCTCTATATATATATATATATATATATATATATATATATATATATTGAACTAAGTAGTCACATGTGTTATACGAATAAATATTTTTAATAATGTAATATTGTAATTATATATTAATGATTTATAAAGAAGGTTAGATAAAAATTCATTTAATATATGACTAATGGCTCTAAAAAAATTATTTTTTGCTAATTTTGCTTAATATTTAAGTAGGTAATTGAATTTAAATTTAAATATGGCATTAATTAGATGCTATTTCTAATATAGTTATTATCATTAATATTAATACTTAATAACATAATTTATAATAAAAATAAATTTTTAATGGCAATATATTTTTTATTTATCATATTATAACATAAAATAAACTTTTTAAAGTAGTAATTTTATATCATGGATGAATATTTACTTTAGTAATATAATATTATAATTATATATTAATTATTTATAAATAAAATTAGATTAAAAAATCAATAACTCTAAGGGAAAAAATTCATCTTTCTAGATCTAAAATATTTAAAAGAGAAAGTATCTAATAAAATAAAAATTAAAAAAAATTAAGGAAGAAAAAAGTCACCTCTCAACTCATTTTGCTCAACATTTAAGTAGGTAATTAATTTTAAATTTATTTTATCAAAAAAAATAATTTTGAATTCAAACATCATATTACTTAGATATTATTTTTTAAAATAATTATTATCATTAAAATTAATATTTAATAACATAATTTATGATAACAATGTATTTTTTTGTAATAGCAATACTTTTTTATTCACCATGTTATAGTATAAAATAAACTTTTAAAAATAATAATTTTATATTATAGACAACTTATTGAAATCTATAAACTACGATATATATGTTGACTAAAATTCAATGTTTTGATATCAAATACTTTATATTTTTTAATTTATATAAAAGAGAGGGATAGTTTTTTACTAGAAAACACTTATGGCAAACTAATATTTAGTATTTTCTAAAAGTTGCATTATAATAAAGTATCTTTTCCAAATTATAATTACAAATTTAAAATAATAAACAAATAAAAAATGTTCAATGAAAAATAAATTTTTAGAAGAAGAATTAATCTATCTCTTAGTCAAAATTTAAGAAAAATATGTTAAGCACATAAAAAATGGGAAAGAGAAATAATATAATTATTTAAGAATATAATAAAAAATAATTAATTAATTAGATTTTAAAATGGAAAAATAAATTTGTAATTACCATAGTAAAAATTTACTAAATGAAAATGAATTATTAAGATATTTAGTGATAAATGTCATTTGATACCAAATTCAAACTTTTTTAATAAGTATAAGTAGGATTGTTCATTTATTTATGGAAGTAAAAGATAATTTTATTGATAAAAAAGTGCATTATAAATAAAAATTATGAATTTTAAATTGAATGTAAAATAAGATGAAAATAAGGATAAAAAAATTTATAATCAAATTAAATGAAAATAAAAAATGAAAAATTTTCAAATAAAATTAAATAAAGATAAAGATAAAATAACTTTCAAATTTTAAAATAGAAAATATTATATTTATTAATCTTACTATTTCTATACAAATCTAAGATAATAGAAAATGACCTATTCATATATATTGTTAATTATAAACTTATAAATTTCATAAATAATAGTCTATATATTTATATGGCAATTCCCTTTCTTCTAAAATTTCTTCCAAAATTATACTTTTCTTATTAAATAATATGAAATAGTCAAAAAACTTTATCTAATAAAACAAACTACATAAATGTATGCTTTTGTAGTTTTATACATCAAGAATCAATTAAGCTAATGAGAATTGATTAAGGTATAAATTCTTTACTAAAAAGTAAAAATTCATTGAAATAAAACATTCATAATAAAAAAAAGATAATCAAACTACAATAACAATAGTATTAAAAAAAATAAAAAATTATAGAAAGAAATTTACATGATAAGAACCTTGGATAAGAATGTTGGACATATTAAACATAAACTTCCTTATCATATACCCTTTGCATGAAGTAAATAAGGGAGTCGTTGTGATCTTTATCCCTTTTGTCCTAATAACTCCTACTCATCCTAATCCTACAAAATTACTTATACTAATCCATATTCATTATCATAAATATCCTATCACATTATTTGATATTTCATATCAATTATTATCCTATTATAATTATCATAACATTATTCATATTAATTATCATAAATCTCATTATATGATTAACCTTAATCCATGCCTACAAAATATGATTTGTTACCGACGCCACCAACTCCTTATACATATAAAAAGCCTTGCATACACCCATCCCAAAGGATAAAACGCAAAAAATCCTAATGAAAAATCATCCCAAAGAAACTTCCTTTACCTTGCTAAAATACTTTACACAGAATGCTCATTCCTTCTTCCCTTAAGCCAATCTTAAAGATTCTATTATCATATTTATATTTCTAACTCTAGAACCCCTTGAGAATCAACAATTGGTGACTTTGTTGGGGAAGTATATACAAAAAATGGGCCTAGACAATCAAGTGCCTTCTAAAGCTAGAGATGGTAGTAATATTGTCTCTTTTGGCAACCCTTTAGGGAATACCATCTTAGGAATGCCTTCAAACTTCACTCATCCATTTCATGCTAGCTAAGCTACCCTATTAGTTGCAAATCCTATGACACTATTAAACTTATTTTAGATACCAAATCCAATTATAACTATGGTTGGTCAAGGAATTAGTGTTACAACAATGATAATAAGCCTAGTTTCCAATCACATGCAACAACATTAACTACAGCTAACACGATCACAATTTTAGCCTCCTTGTTAGATGATCTTGTAAAAAGACAACAATAGGTAAGAGCCATATTGTCTAATGTCACACAAATGTTGCACTCCTTCTCTCAGGTAGGAATGATCTTATGACGACCTAAGAAAAATTTACTAGCACCTAAGATTGTATCATAACCAATTATTTAGCAACCCCAAACTCAAACTAACACTACTATAGTCCACTAGTATGATCCTAGTATTTTGACTTTCTTCAATAGGCAACAAATTATTTCATTAAGTGGAATTTAAACTACTTTAATTTTTACTCAATGTATAATAAAATTTGATCTTTCTTTTTATCTTTTACTTCTTCACCCTTCTACTTTCACATTTCTGGTATTGCACTTTAATCATGAAATTTCATAAAGAATTACATATATAACCGTATTAGGGATAAATTTTTAAATAATTACTTGATTAATTGTATAGAAAAGAGGTTATTTACCAGGTTGAAAATGAAAAAAAAATATACAATACTTTTAGATTATAAAAATATGTGGAGAACAATTATAAGTACACTTTTACTTCTCTTAAAATATATTAATAAAAATATATAAATATTTATTTTACATGTATATTTTTTCCATAGATGATTTTTGAAATCCATCACTAGTTTATATAGCAAGATAGTAGCTTTTGCAATGATGTTTTTTAGGTGAATTTAGGAGTTAACTAATATTATGATTCATAAGACCATGGATGTGGATGTTAAAGGCTCATTTTAGCAAATTGAAGCTAATTTTTGTGAGGAAAAAGATAAGTTTCATCGAAATAGTAAGTAGAGGAATTAGGCTTGGCATGTTAGTCTTTTGAACAAGTCTAATTTAGGTAACTTAAAATGGATCATCCTCCTTGTGATTCAATCACGAGAGCTTAGCATGTTAGGCTTTTGATCAAATCTAATTTAGGCCACTTCAAATGGATCCATTCTTATTTTTATTCAATAAAATTGAATGCGAATGCTAATTGGAATAGGAGTTTTATGTAAATGATAGTTTTAGCCCGAAATAGTGTAAATGATGTAGCATGATAATTACAATCATTTTTCTACATTGACCATTGAGATATTAGCTATTCAAAAAGCAATTATGATATATTATAACTTCCTTAAAAAATATTCTCAATTTAAGAATGATTATAAAATTGTTGTTAAGGCCTTGCTTGGTATTATTGAATGTCCTTAAGAAGTTAGATCCATATATGAATATGTGAAATGACTTTTGTCAATGTCAAATAATGTTAGTCTCACATGGTATTCTAAAGAATGTAATAAAATAGTACATGGAACTTTTTAAGTGTGTAACTTTAGCAATCAAGAGTAGTATATATAACTTATCTTATATCCTTCTTGGTATTGGCATTTGCATATTATTGGGAATGTATTATCCCTTGTGGATTAATCTCTTTAATAATAATGATGATGATGATGATGATGATAATGCTTTTGAGTAAAAAAAATGCGTATATTGAGTTTTAAACCTAAATAATGAGAAACTCTTCAAGTTAAACTAAAATATAATTTTTTTTTTAGTCCTGTTACATTTACATCCATATAAAAAATGCAAAATAACATTTAAGATTAGGAAATAACAAAAGATATGTTAGTTTAATAGAAAGCAAACTCTACAATAACATGTCTTTTATTTTAGCGAACCCATTGTTATGATAGCAAGATCCATAAAAAAATGGAGATTCCAAATCTTAAGTTATTAATAGTATTTTTCTGTGACAAAATTCATAACTTCATCTCTAAAATTTTAAAATATTCACAAAATGATTTTTAGATTATATAAAGTTTTAATTCCATTCCTAAATAAGAATTCATACATACAATTCTATCCCTTAGTTACATTATTTAAAAACAAAATTATCTATATGAAATGATGATACTATATGTACAAATTATTATTTAAAATAAAATTATAATTTTATATAATTTAAAAATTATTTTACCAATTCCTCGCAATTTGAAAGAAGAAGTCATTAATTTTAACTATTCACTTTTTTACTTTAGCATGCATTTAAAAAAATTTTGCTCATAACATAGTTTAAAAGGATATTGTCATCCATTTTCCTATCTAACTTAGATTTTATAAAAATAACAAGAAAAATTTTCTAAAATGACATGTTGATCATTTTCGAGCATAAACACTTCATGTAAAGGGGTATGTGTAGCACACTTTGTCAATTAAAGCAGTAGTGAGAAACATATGGTCGTACATGTTATCCTATTAATTATTAATTACTCCCTTTATTTCTATTTTTTTATCGTAGTTAACTAATTTTATACATATTAAAAAAATAGCTTAATTTGTTTATTTTTATGAAAATTTTCAAGATTATCCTTTTAGACAAAATTCAAAATAATTGAAAATAGAGATAGAAATGTAAAGGAATAAATGTAAGTTAGTTGAAAATGTAAAATAATACTTCATTAATGAAAAAGAAAGGTAAACTTGAAAAAATATTTAATACTTAATTAAAATTATAAAATAACAAATTAAAAGGAACAAAAATTTCTTCAAAATATGGCACATAAAAAGGAATATAGGAAGTAATTACTTTTCCATTGATTCTATCTCTTCCAACTCTTAACAATTACTCTTAATTCTCTCTATCAACCATTATTATTATAAAAATTATGTTTTTACAATAATCTCTCAATTAGTTATTATCTTGAGAATTATGCTTTCATAATTATTAAGCATTATCTTCTAAACTCAATTTACACCCTCGTTATGCATGAACATAATAATTACTATTTCATAATTGTTTCCTTTCCAATAAAAATTTGAATTCAAGCATGAAGATAATTTATTTTGTTTTCCTTCATTTATCAACATAAACCACAATTCTACAATTCATGCCAAAGATTCCTATGTTCCAATTAAAATAGGTTTTCCTAATGTTTTAATCATTGTGATGGATAAGTCTTTTTCTTTACAACTTTATTGTATTTTAAGGATAAGTATTGGTTTAATTAATTTTATTGTAATTTTTTTATTAATTATATTTAATGTAATTAAATCATAAGAATTATTTAATTGAATTAAATTATGATAATTTACCCTAACAAACATAACATTTGACTTTCAGTAATGAATAAATTAATAAATTATAATTTTTATTTAAAAATTAAGGCTATTATTACTTACCTTAATTCTCTGCCATTAAAATGAAAAAAGCAATTAATAATGAATATAATATTAAATTAGTCTGGATTAACTTTAAATGCTTTCTATTGGATGTTATTTTTATTGGTTGAATTATGTTTTAATTCTTCAATGTCTATTGAAAATTATTGCATTCATTAAATTAGATTAGGAAATAGATCTATTATTAAGTCATTTGCCAATATGCAATTTTTCAAAAAAAAAATTGCAAACCTAATCTACCTTTTAGAATAAATTAATGAATTATAATTTTCTTATCTTAAAATTAAGGCTATTATAACTCTCCTTAATTCTTGACAATTAAAATGGAATGAGTAATTAACGATAAATATAATATCAAATAAGCATAAATTTTGGATAATATTTATTAGATGATGTTTCTATTGCTTGAACTATGTTTTAATTCTTAAATATCTCTAGGAAATTATTACATGCATTAAGTTAGACTAGAAAATAGACATGTTATTAAGTCAGCTTTTAGTGGATAATTTCATCTCTATTCATCCTCACTTGCCTATTACACTATATCATGATTCTATTCTATTTGTTTTTTAATTTTTAATTTGTCTATTTTATTCAAATTTTTTCACTTCATCTATTTTACTTACTTTCATTTAGTTTACATCAATTATTCATCTTTACTTTGCCTAACTCTTTTTAATTTTTTATTTGTACTTAAAATTTTGTCTACTCCCTTTTATTATCTTCAATAATCTATATATATTCTATTTATATTGGTTCAAAAATATTTTCAACAAGTATAGAACTCAAGTAGCAATACCTAATTTCCATATGGTTTTTGTTAGAAAAAGTTTTATTTAGTTTTGAAACAATTGGCTCATGCCAAGTACAAGAGTGTTCTTAGAACATGCATAAATTAATTTATTCCATTTTAGCTTTATGTACAAATTCATTTGAAATTTTAAAATTGATTTATGCTTTTTACTTCATTGCTATAGGATTTGCCTTTTGATATTATTCTAGATCTGTTAAAACAACCATTAAAGCATGTGTAATCAAATTATGGAATGTTCATGATATCACAATCCCACTCACTCTAAATATATTGAAATAGTTTTGCTTGATGAAGAGGTTTGGTTCATGCATTATTTGATTACTTTGTTACAACATATATCAAACTGTTTGATTTGTATGATTTTTTGTTTTTGTGATTCCTATGTTTTATAATTACAAAATACTAAAATATAGGCTTCCATACTTGAATTGTTAGTTAAAAGGCATCTTAACTTGGTGAAAAAGGGAAATATTTACTTGATCTCAAACTTTAGGCCTGGGACCTAAAAATTTTCCTATAAGCCAAACAAACATTGTTTTGTTATAGATTCACCTATGATATCTTTATGTGGGAACCATATTCAAATATTATATATCTATATAGATTTTTCTTTGAACTTTATCATGACTTAATTGCAGCTATAATACATATTTGGTTAGTAAGTCTTATGTAATATCAATTTAAATTGTTTATACACAATTTTCTATACAATATTAATATTCTTTTCAATATCTTTCTTTATGAAGCATATTATATTGCTCAAGTTATTTCCTACGGATCTATAGAAAATAAGAGTATGAGAAAAAAATTAAAAATTTGATATTGTCATTAAAGATTTAAGTTATTTTTTATACATATTTTATTGATGGTAGTATTTTATAGGTTCATATATTGCCTCTAATACATTTTTAATTATTTTCTTATTATAGTATAAATTGAATTTCTTGCTCCTTTTGACAATTTTATGTTGATTAAATGAATGATCTTATTGCACAAAACCAAATGGATTAACTATTATTGTATTGCAATTTGTTAAAGTCAAGATGCCCAATGATATAATCATAATGACCATGCAATCAACACATATTTTTTAATCAATATTCATGTTTAATGTTTTTTTTTATCTTTTCAACCTTTGTTTGTTTCATCCACATCTTAGTACTTTGCTAGGATCATATTTGACTAAGATATTTTGAAGTTTATGAACAAAACAAAAGGTGTTTGTTGTCCAATATACATACATGTATGTATGTATATCTTTAATGTTATAAAAAAAATTTATGATGTTTTAGTTTTCTTCATCTCATATTTGTATGAGATGAAATTATTGTTCAAAATGTTATAAAGGAATTATAATACATTCTATATTGTTGTAAATAACTTCCTTTAATTATTTTTATTTTTCCTTGTAATGAACCAAAATTTTAACCATATTCATAGAATAAATCTTATAAATTATTCATATTTACGTAGATAATATAAATGACGCTTGTTATATAACAAACTCGTTCTTTCTTTGAAGTTGTGTATTGCACAAAAACTACACTAAAGCATTTCATCAATAGCATATTGACTCAATTCAAAATTTTAAATGCTTCCTCTAACAAAAATAGGATTCCTTATTCTTAAATCTCACCTTCCTTCAACACTTGCTATGAGTAACTTTTCAACATTGCATTGCAAAAATAAATAAGGCAATTATGAAAAAAAAATAGAAATTATCATAACTAAAACCTAATTATGAGCAGTATGAATTCCACTACCTAATTTCTACCAGCCTCAATACTCCTTATACTAAAATATACCCAATAAAGACTTCCCTAATTTTGTGGTGACTTGAATTCATTTCAAAATTTAAGAAAAAAAGTAGATAGAGTTTCCCATAATTCCAAACACTTCTCAAAGATCATATGCCATAAATTTTTAAAACATGTAAATCATATAAATGCAATACCAAAAAATTCACGTAAGAAAATTAAACAGTTTTGACATTTAAATTACATAAAAAGCACTCATTCACTTTTCCAAATCCAGCTATCAAAATCTCCTAATAAGGTGATCTTTGATCTCTATAGAAACAATGAAGTTTAAATGAATTAAATCAACCTAAAAATATTGAAATTAAAAAAGAATGAATTATAAGAATTCAATGATCATATATCCACCAATCCACATGTAAGATAAGTAAGGAGAATGATTAAATACAAAATAAATTCTAGGATAGAGAAGAAATAATTGCAAACTAAATTCTTAAATTTTTATAGCATATGGTGTCAAATCCCTAGTTAATGGATTCACTTGTACATAGTTCAAATTTCCTATTTACACTTTATGATAACCTTATTAGTTTAAACCATACAACATAGTTACCATATCACATGCAAACCATTTTAAGTAATCATTTCATTTCTAATAGCCATTGTAAGCTCAACCATAACTAAATCATTT
Organism: Sindora glabra; assembly: GCA_020226215.1. NCBI lineage: Eukaryota > Viridiplantae > Streptophyta > Magnoliopsida > Fabales > Fabaceae > Sindora > Sindora glabra. The sequence goes on along the minus strand of CM035234.1, from coordinate 35,609,672 downwards.
CAATCACAGTGAATGAGAATATTCAAATATAGCTATATTTCAATTTCACAACATAATATATAATAAATTAAAATGAATATATATTCACTTTTGAACTCCTGGGTCAATCTTATATCCTTTAGAAATTCTTTAACCTTGTCCTTTCAATGTCTACCTTATATCTTTCATAAGTATACCATCAGGAAATTTTCATTGTGTATTAATAACATCTTCTCTATCACATTTTTATCTCAATGTCACTCATGGCATAATTTACCATAAATTTCATACGTACACTAGAACATAATCTCTATATAGGACAATCATAATCTAATTTTAATACAAGATAATTAATTCATCATTAAAAGTCAATATTAAAATACATAACAATATAAGACAACATTGTCATGCTTTCTATGACTATAACATTCACTGATATACATACATACATACATACATACATACATACATACATACATATATATATATATATATATATATATATACATATATATATACATATATATATACATATATATATACATATATATATACATATATATATACATATATATATACATATATATATACATATATATATACATATATATATATATATATATATATATATATATATATAACAGAATGTACAGCAACATTGATAGGTAATGATAACTTTACACAAAACAACAATTCCACACCTTTTGTACATAGCCATAAGAATAAATGACCAACAACCCTCAAGAAAATATATATAACAATATACCAATTACATCACCAAATGTCACAATAAAATTAAACATTCTTAGGTATTGAAGTTGAAGCTTTCTATTCACTAGTATACTTATATTTCATAAATAAATGTATTTGAAATCAATATAATTAACAAGGAGAGTATAAATATGACATTCACACAAAATATAAGTAAAGCATTAATTTTAAGATAAGATATATACTCATCTAATATTGCCCATGCTTTTGAAGAAATCCTAGAATATCCATACTTATCTTTTCCCATTTTCTATTCAACAATTTTACAATGAAAATTCATAAATATATTGATATTATATAATTTCTACTCAAAATCACCATTCTAGGTTCCACTCATATCACTCTTTAATTCCTTACACTTATTTCTTGATATTTTTAATTCTTTCTTTAAAGAAGCAAAAAAATCACATGTATTAGTGATTTTTTGAATCAAACTCAGAACATAAAAAATACTAGACTTTTATAATCTAGATATACTCTAAGTATATTAATCTAATACTTCAAGGCATAAAGTCTTTATTTTATTAGTTTTATATCTAGTAACCAAAATAGGATGATAAAATAGGATTTTTCTAAAATAAGCATAGAACAATCAAAATATTAAAGTCTTGTACTTTAAGGAGATTCAAGTTACATTATTTATGAAAGTATACACTTAATTCTCAATATTTTTAACTTTGTTTCAAAGAAATCATATTTCACACCTTGAGGATTTTCTTAGATCAAAACCATTTAAGCACAAATGTTAAAGTTTGATGATCTAGGATGATATTCTAACACACTATGGCATGACATTCTTATTTTTTCAAACTCATCATCAAAAATCCTAGTTGTACGCAAATGTAGGTTTTCTGTTTATGCTTAAAATTCTAAAATATTCAGGCGGCTTTGTCTAGTAACACTCACAAGAAGCTGAAGGAGCCGCCACAAGTCTCGCCAGCAATGGGAGGCGGTAACTTGTTGAAAATCACAGAGGAAGTGGTGCTCCTTGTTGCGGGTTGTCTGCGGCACTCGGTGGCTCTTCTTTGCACCCAGGGGTAACCGCTAGTTGGAGACGACAAACGGAAGAAAGGAGGCAATCGACGGTGGCGTGAACAGCGACCGGCAGGAGTCGTGCACAATAGCGGTGACATGAGAAAGAGAGACTGAAATGGAGAGGGAAAGAGCGGAAGGGAAGCTGAAACGGGATGGAGCCCAAGAAAGAGAAAAGAAGGGAGCCATGAGCTGCGATTTTGTGTGGCAGGCACACCATAAGCTCATCCTTCTTCAATCCTAACCTTCAACTTTAATCCTATGAAATCTTAATCATTTACAACTTGTTCCTCATCATTTTTATTTTCTCAAAATTTTCCGCAAATGGGGAAATTCTAAAATTTCAAGATTTCTGATAAATCATTTATTCAGTCATACATGAATATTTCCATAAGTTAATTTATTTATATATATATTAAATATTCTAATCTCTTAATAAATTTAAATATTTAAAGACAAACATATCAAAATTACTTAATTTTTAAGGGAATAATTTATTAAATCATAAACATATATATCATAATACATTACACCTCGGATTTTTAAAATATTCTCATAAATTTGTACATTTATAAGTGAAAATTATTTAACAAAACTAAGTTATATTTTCCAAAAATTTTCACTCTTAACTTCTAAATATTCTAATAAAAATTGGACAACACCTTCCTCAAGTAAGATCATAATAATTTCATTCAATTGAGATTTAAAATATTCATAATTTACTTTAACATAAATAAATATAATTTAACTACTTTCGCTAATTAAAATAGATACTTTGGCATTTTAAATTTTTACTTTAGGATATTACATAAATCATTTAAAATAAGTTTCTTAAATTTTAAATTAACTAATTTGAAATTACATTTGTGAAAATGTTGTTATATATATATATATATATATATATATATATATATATATCAAGCACATAATATTTTTGTAAAATATGTAATAAATGTTGGTAAGAATTTTTAGTACTAAACCTTAAGATAAATACATCATTTTATATTGTATATGCACATTTTGATAAACATTAATCATTGGGTTAGGCTTGTCACCAATCTAGTGAGTGGTCCCATACCAATGCCATTTAGGGACTCCAAAATTGCACATTCAATGGTCTAAAATAGAGCAATAAGATCATTAGGCAATCTCAAGAACACATAAATAATTGTGCAATCACTAATGTATCTAATAGACCTAACTGAACGATTAAGATTATTAAGATTATTAGATCGACATGCTGGAAAAAGTTGTATTTAGAAACTTCTTTTACCATAGTGTAACTAACCTACGTTATGTCAAAAGGATCGGCCTACCCTTTTCAGAACTCTTCGAATGATCTTTATATAAGAGGTCATTTGGTTCGCATTAATAGTATGAGAAATTCTATTTTTCAAAAAATAGGAAAGGGCAAGTCGTTTAATTAGGCATTATCTTACAAATTGGAGGAAATACTTATAAGTTCTATTTCCTGTGTTATTAATGAATACAATAACGAAATTATCCTTATTAAATTTAATTAATAATAATTAAAATTTATTAATTTATATTATAATAATATTGAGGATATAATAATCATTTTATAAGTACTTTCTATGATATTCAAAGTTGAACTAAATAAAACATAAGAAGTTATTTCCTAAGAAGTACTATTTTTTATATGTCAATCAAACAATTTATAAGTATTTTCCAGGAAGTTCATATAGAAAATAATTTTTTTAAAAAGTTTAATTTCCTACAAAAAGTTATTTCCAGTGTTAACCATAAGATGAGTATCCAGAACTCTCTTTACTCTCTCCCCCCCCCCCAAAAAAAAATGCACTTTGATTTAAGCATTAGATAGCCCTAAACCGGAAATCACAATTGTGGGGTTTTTTTCACAAGAGACTGGTCGTGTTCCATTGTATATTGCCTTTGGACAACCAATCACACAGTCATTTCTTGTGATTTGCGGCCTCTTACCACCTCGGTCGATTACTATTCTGAAAAACTACCGCAACATATCTCTTCTGCTAAGACTATATACTTCTGGTAATAGATTTAGCATACAAAACTTAAATGTATCGAGTGCAACTTAAAATCTCTCTATAAACCAAGCCATTAAATTGATTTCCTCCATTAAAAAATAAGTGGGAAGTTACCATGAATAATGCTGTTCTTTTCAAAAAGTTTATTTAAGTCTGGCTAGTTTAAATTTAATCTATTATCAATATAAAATATTTTATATTATCAATAAATAAAAAATATATTTTTAAAAAATAACAATAATTAAGAATTTTTAACAATAATAAATAAGTTTTAATAATTTTTTATTAACATAACAATATATGAATAATTGATAATATAAAATTTATTTACATTAGCAATAAATCAAATTTAAATCTTTCAGTATATATCTTTTACTCAACATAATATATAAAAGTAAATTATTAATTTTTGTAAAAACAAAATATGTGTTATTCTTGAAGAACATGAATTTTTGTTTTTATGTTAAGAATAAAATTTTGGCCGAATTTACACAACTTTAGTGGAACTATCAATGTAAAATTATCTAATTTTCTTTAATTACTTAATCATTTGCTTTAAATTTTAAAATAAATAACTAAAATAAAAAAATCATAATTCTCAAAATAAAATGAGTCATTCAATAATGAAAATATATAATCAAATTCTCAGTAACGCTTGATCCAATTCTCCTTTATATTTTCAAAAGTGAGTTGTATGTGAATATTTTTCCTCTTTCAAGTATATGTGTAAAATAGAAAGAAGAAGATCGGAACGAAACTTCCAATAAAACTTCATAATTAGATAATTAATGATATAATTATTATTATAACCTTAAAATATTAATATTTATCACTGTGAACTCATGAAATATGACCTAGATATACAAAAGATGTATTATTGCATAATTTGTATGCACTCTTGTTAATTCGGGGCAAGATTCATTGCGTTTCAGTGGTTATGGAATTATACAAATCATTTGTCTTTATTGCCCAGTGCTTGTCAAAGTTCCAAATTCCATCACTTCTTTGAGGACCACTCGGTGTTTTTCTCTTATTTGCGGTTCAATCCCTATCCTTAAACCCAATTGTTCGGCATGGTATAAAAACCTCTTGGACTAGAGTCTTGCGAGAAAATGTTTATCGTATTATTCGTAAAACTAAGAACTTGTTAAGTTTGCATAAAATTATATAAGAAGGATAGTTTTTACAAAAATAGAAAATAAATGAATTATTTAATTGATCATTAATTATTAAGATAAAAGAAATAAAAAATTTTAAAATTTTTTATCTTTCATAAAATACGAAAAATTGTTTATACACATCCCTCTTCGATAAAAAGATTTTTCTGATGTTATTTGTGGATAAATTAAAAAATTATCCTATTAAATTTAACTAATAATTATCTTACTCTTTTTGCATCGACCATGGGTTTGGAAATAATAAAAATGAAAAGCATCTTAATTTTTTGTACAAGTGAATTTCAATTTTTTATAGTAAATTAAACAAAAAAGAAACTACCAAAGTTTAAATATATTATGATAGAAACAACGAATAGAGACATGGTTTTGAAGAAAGACACTTGATATATTTAATTTTTTTTATCATAGTTCTATTTTTAATTTTTATAACAAATTAAAAAATAAGAAATTATAAATTTTAAAATCTCATCTTAATTGAAATTTATTGATATTTTTAATTTTTTGCATTATAATTTTGAATGGCATAGTCATTTGAATAATATTTTTCATAAATTTTAAAATCAAATCAAATAAAATATAAGAAATTAATTTTTAAGTAATGACAACTCCTAATTATTAACTAAATAGTTTTGAGCACTTTTTAAAAATTTTAAAGAAAAATTCACTTTTTAAAAAATTTAACTTCTTCTTCTATGAATTAAATAACTTTTTTAATTCAAATATTATTATGTGTTGTGTCTTGAAGATCTATTGACATTATATGGAGTAGATGCTAAAATGAAAGAAATGATTTTCTTATTTGTCACAAGAATTTTTTATTCAAGTAGCATATAATATTTTTTATAAAATTTATAGCCGTACATCTCACATTTAGTTTCGAAAACTTACATAAATAGATTGAGCCCACACACAGACGTATGTGCCAGTAGTAGTATTGAAACTCTTGGACTAAAATTTTCAAGTATTCAAAAAATATTTTAATTTCTTACATAACTTTCAAACCATATTATGTTGATTTTAAGAGAATAATACATCATGTTATAAATATAGAAGCGAAGACTAACGTCGAAACCCTATTGGTTAAGTTAAAATCAAATAATCCAAGTTGGAATCCGAGTGTTCTTTTGTGCTTCTGTGTAAACTCATGCGGACCCCATTAGTCAACCCATAAAGGATATAAAGCATTACGTACCCTAAGGAAAATTATCGTTGTAAAATGCTTATTAACACCCTTTAAATCAAATTTTAAATACAAGCTTGTGTCTCAATCATCTCTTAATTTAAAAAATATCAACTTTAATTTTCATAAGTCAAATATTGATGCTCAAACTCAATATATTATAATTTTTGAATTTATAAGCATCAAAATTAACATTTTAACTTAGGAAGACGAAACTTAAGTCTAAAACGAAAATACACTTCATCTCCTTAAAGTTTTGTTAGCGATAAAATTAATACATTAATTTTAAATCTTCCGCATTATCTTCTAAGCATTAAAAAAATAATAATATATAAATTATTAATTTTAAGTTAAATCTATTAAAAATTTCGAACTTAAGATATATAGCAAGAAGAGCCACGTGAATCACCAAAATAAAGAGGCTTGGAGCTACATATTAATCATAGGCTGGTATATTGCAAAATTATCTGCTAAACTTAAAAGCAGCAGCTTTGCAAGTAGAATTTTTGTTAGTAGGTAAAGTCTTATTTTCGTCCATGTGAAATGTAATTTTTTTAATTTTATTCTTATAAAATATTTTATAATAATTTTATTTTTATAAAATATTAATTTATTCAACTTCATCTTTTCGTTAATATTTGTAAAAAAGTTAATTTGTTTAATTTCATTTCTTTTATAAGAACGAAATTGATAAAAAAATATTAGAAACGAAAATGAGAAAAAACTACATTTCGTGGAAACAAAAGCATGAATTTACTCTTTGTAGTATGTGGTGTTGCCACATCTCCACCGGCATATCTGATCAAACAATCGCCTTAACTGATCAAAACATTGTTTGCTGAGACATGTAATCGAAGAGAAATTTTTGTATATTTCTGTTATATAACGTATGTGTCCTTATTTTAAATTAATAGGGAGAGAGAAATTCTTTATGCTTTAATTATGTCACTACTTTTAATCACGATCAATAAATGGAAGATAATTTTTTATGATTTTTAATATTTTAAAAATAAAAAATCAAAATTTTTAATAAATATAAATCTCATAAAATTGATAATTGAATAATAAAATTAATAATCATTTTTTACTTATTGATCATAACCAAAAATATGTAATATAGTTACAATATATAAAAATATCTCCAGAGAAAGGTCAATTATAGTTTTCAATATATTGAAATTGTAGTTTCCAATATGTATGTATTCTATATAAAATTAATAATTGAGTTCTCTTTATTAATCAATAGCAAAGGCACCCATTATAATTTGGGTATAAATGAAATTCTTGTAATTAATTAAGATAGATTTCCAATTTTTCTTTGCCTTTTGAAAGAGATGAAGGGCAGTTCTCGGCCAGTTGTAGTTTCATTGCCCTTTGGTTTTCTTTCAGAAACAAATTTTAACAGATTTTCTATAATTTTCAACCCTAAAGATTTAGAAATCATTTGATTCATAAAAAAATTATAAAAAAAAAATTTCTTAAAAATAATTTTTTTATAAACTTCTCATAAAGTATTTGAAGTTGTTTAATAAGAACTAATGAATTAATACTTTCTAGGAATAGAGATGACAATTTGATCCAAATACAATAGGTACCCTCAATTTTTATCTATTCAAGTATAGGTATAGGATCTTAAAGGTATAGGATCTTAAAAATAAATATAGGCATGGATAAAAAAATTTTATCAAGCACAGATACGAGGATTATATCCCCACATTTTCATACACATATTATAGAATACATAATTAAATAATATATATTTATATATAAAGTTAAGTATATAATAAAAAGAAAATTAAAACAATGTATATAATGATTAATTTAAATATAAAAATTTTAACAAAAAAATCATGTTATTAAAATTTTCAAGTAATTATTATTTTATTAAAAACTAATAAGATGTAAATAAACACAGTAAATATAACAAGATATAAATAAGTTATAATTGAATAAATAAAATAAAAATAATTGGATACTCTTAACTCTTATATAAATATAATAGTATATAGATAAATATGTATTATTTAAATAAAATAAAAAATAGTTATAAGTACAAGAATTTCAATATTTGATAAGGATAAGTATAAAAAACTCTACTCATACGGATATAGAATGAGAAATGATAGAATATAAACAGGATGAGTATGTTAATTTTAATCCCCTCCCTGTTGTCATTCCTATTCAGGATCTAACTTTGCATGCTTTATTTAATTTAATTCTGAATTTTTGAGAAAATATTATCAAAATAATTAATATATCCCCCAAATTTATAATATATGAATTAGAAATATTAGTAGTTGTTTTTTATTAGTTTTTTTGAAGCATATTTCTAATCTATCTTTCCAACACAATTTTCATAAATTAGTAATTTATCATTTCTTAATTTACTATAAAAATGTGAAATAAGTTTATACAAAAAAATTAAGATGTCATATATATATATATATATATCTTAAATTATTTTAATATAATTAAAATAAAATATAATTTAAAATAAAAAGATTGGTTAAATGATTAACTCTTTCAAATTTATATAAAATAGATATGAAATACATAATTTTTTTATTTTTATAATTGAATATTAAAGTAATAAATAATGGAGATAATGAATATAAAATAATATAATAGATAAGTCTATATAATAAATGCAATTATATTTAGTATTAAATTTTTATTATAATAATATTTATGATTATATTTTCAATTTATATTGGGAAGAATACAATATATCCTCTTAAATTTTGACTAAGTGAAAAAAATGATGTATGAACTTTGAAAACTTTACACTGTGCTCCTTAAAATTTGAATAAATGATAAAAATGGCATATAAATTTTGAAATCTTTCATTGTACCCTCCTAAACTTTTAGAAAAAATGGAATTGTTAATTTTAAGCTAAATTTTGATGGTAATTTCTATTGATCTTAGTTCTCTATTGTATAAAACCACTCTTTAATTTATGACAAATTCTCCAAAAAAAAATTAAAGAGCTAACATATTAGGATTCAAAATTGCATCAAAAATTTGATGTAAGATTTTTTCTAGGTACATAATTTATTTTAACTATGCCAATCTTTTTAAAAATATGTAAAATAAATTAAATGTTAAAAATCAAATTCATTGTGCATCCACCAGATCCAAATTTTCATTTATACAATAAAGTTTCAAATAGTAGTTTACTAGAAAAATTTAAATAAAATTTTTTATAAGATTCTTGAATTATGTTGATCAAAACGTTTAATTTTCAAATATATAGATTAGATAAAATTTATTAGATTTTCACAAATATAAACTTTAAAAACCTTTAAAAAAAAACTTATCATGCATTATTCAAGTTTTAACAATTGTCACAATACTTTAATAATTTTTAAATAATTTATCCTGTATATTATTAAAATAATCAAGTCAATAGAGATTTAGATTTAATTTAAAATTAATATTTTCACTTTTTCTAAAATTTTAGGAGTTAAAATGTAAGATTCTAAATTTGGGGTAAATTATTCTTCCTTCCCTATGTTTAAATCTAAATACACTCTAATGCCTCCGATTTTCAAAATTGATCCACACAATCCTCATAATATTCATTTTATTACCCTCCCTTTCCTTACCGTTAAAAGTCCGTTTGTATCACAAACATTTGACCAGTTAAAGTGGTCAATGTGGGTCCACAAAGAATAAAAGTACTTCCTTTTGACAACTCTACTCTCATTCAGCATTTTCAAATTTTTTCAGGCTTTGGATCCAAAAGCAATAGATAAATGATGATAGGGAAAATAAAGCATAAATAAAGCCATTAAAATTCTTTCTCATTCTCCCCTGCTAAAGGTATTAACATTTTTTTTATAAAATTTAGCATTTTATTGTAAAAATAACAATAATATTTATCTTTTACTTTCCCTACCGCTGGATGATGGATAAATTAAATAAATTGGTCCTATTTCCAAATATAAATATTTAAATTAGGGAAAAGTTGAAAAAATCTTCAATTTTGGATTTTTGAAGATTATTTTTTCCTGTAGTCTTTAATAATTTGAAATTAAAACCCTATATTATACAAAATCATAGAATTAGCAATTATTTAGTTGATCATTTATGCATTCAGTTAAAATTTTATATATCTATTTTATTTCTATTTATTTTGAACGTAGAAATTATGTGAACATAGAGACATTATAAATTAATACACAATAATATTATGACTTTTCATTAAAAATTTCATAATGAAATCATTAATTAAGTGGATTACGATGTTAATTACAGGATTTTATAAATTTTTAAATTTTGATTTTAAGTTTCAAAATTTGTGGATGTGGAGTTCAGGGATTCCAAAATTAAAAGAGTTTTTTTATTTTTATTTTTAATTATAACTAAATATATGCTAAAATATTTTTATTTTATATTTTTTCAATTAAATTTTAATCAGTCTAAAACTCCACAAAATGAAACAAAATACCCAAAGAGAAAAAAAGAAAGAAAAAAACTTCAAACTACAAAATAGAAGTTCTCCGCGGGGAGGAAGATAGGGAATCAGTGGCTGTGGTCCTTTCATCTGTAATAGTAAATAATAGGCAAAATAGGAAGTGTAAATGGGGACCGTTTTCTATCGGTGGCTGGCATGCTTACTCTTCCGACTCCATATAAATGCAGCCGGCTTCTTCAGAATTGCTGTATTTCTGACAAAATGTTTCAAAGCATTTGGACCATGTGACTAGAACTTCGGTCAACTATGTATGAAATTCAATTACTACCTTTTTGCCGAATTCCCTACGTTGTACTAACGTAGAAGCTCCATTGACATACAATAATATTGTAGGGATTTGGGGATTTTGTGGAGGAAGATAGATAAGGTTGAGAATGAGATGAAGATGTTGATTTTGGAAAGAAAAGATGCACAGAATTTATTTATTTATTTATTTTTTTCAATAATCGACGGTGGTGATTTGGTAACTTGAATGCTTGGTAGCAGTGTTTTGGGGATTGGTTTGATTTCTTTGATGAAGTTGCAATCGTTCTCCGATGGAGCTTTTGGGGTTCAGAGAAATTTTCCGTATTTTAGAGAGCTCAGTGTATAAAGAAGATGATAAATTTGTGGCTATTGTTTGTTTTGATCAAACGAAAATGGCAGTGGTGGAGGATATCTGTCAAGAAAAACTGAGTTTTACGAGGAAAATGACACAGCGCACTTCCCAAAAGGAAGTTCACTTAGTTTGCCTTTTGACAATAAGGGCAAGATGGTCTATCCATTATTAAGGCTACCGACGCCTGACACTACCTAGAGTAGGAGAGGTTTGAACCGATTTTGAAAAAATGAGCTGTATTTTGGCCACAATATAGAGATGTTAGTAATTTATTTTAAATTTTATGTATCATTTTTATTATTTAATCAAAGTTCGAGTAGGTAAATTATATTTTTTCCACTTATACTTGAGGTGAAATATATGATTATTTTATATAATTTTTTATTTATTATATAACTAATAAAATAATTATATTTAATATAATTAATAATTATATATAAATTAACAATATTTATATTTTATGATTAATAAATTATATTTATCATAATTTTAAAATGGTGATGATAAAAGTTAAAGTAATTATTAATTAAATAATTAAGAATAGTTTTATATTTATATGTAAAAAAATATAAAAAAATTCTTATTAAAAAAGACATAAATAAAAAAATTTATAATTTATGAGAAATAATATTTCCTCTACTTCATTAATGACTAATCAAATAATTTAAAATTTTTTGCTTCCGAAAGAGTTCTACCTCCCATTTTGCTTGCTTTTGTAAACCAAACACTTCTTAATATACTTTCTTGCTCATCCTTCCAGTTAAGAATCTTCAAATTCCAAATTAAATCTCTTGTACCACAGTGGTGGCTCTCGCGCCTGTGTCACCACTTAAATATAGGAAATAATTATGATATACTACTGCAAATATAGAAAATAGTTATGGTGTATTATTAATATACTGTTACCCACTATGTCAAATTTAATTGTTAAAAGAAATAAAGTTAATAAGTAATTAAATCTAATAATATATTAATATACTATTATGCTGTGAGTCTCTCCCCTTAAATATATTACACACAAATTATCTTTTGAAAAAAAATTATAATATATTATTGATGTGGTAATTTATCAATGCACTGTTAATCTAATTATATATTAAGTTATTTTTTTAAAATTAAATTTAATATATTATTATATAATGACATATTAATAATCAAATTTGATAATAATACTACTATCATCTCCTATCTTTTTTTCATCCACACCCAACTCCTTGCATTTTGGTGCATGAAGTGTGACAATAAGAATGCCAAAAAAAATATAGTTCAATTTAATAATTAACTAATTATTAATATAATTAATTAATTTAATTAATTATTAGTTAAAAATTAGTTGTATTAACTTATTTAACTAATTGATAAAATTATCCGTTTGAATAAAAATATTTTGTAGTAATTTATATTTAAAATAATATGTAAAAATATGAATATATATTTATAATTTATTTGAATATGTATGTATATGTATGTGTGTATGTATATATATTATGTGTATAGATTAATTTTATTAGATTTTAAAGAATTAAAATTTATTAATTAATCATATAATAATATCTTTAACATATTATGATTATTATTTTATTAAAATATTATTTAATATGTAAATTTAATCAATAAAAATAGATAATTACTTATTATTTATAAGAAAAATCATTTTATTTTAATATATATATATGTATTAAATTTGTACGTATAAAGTTAAAAATGTATAAAAATTTAGGGGTTGAACCACATATATTATATGTAAAAATATAGGATTCAACTCTTTCCATCAGCAATTTTAAAAATATATATATAATTTGAGAATAATTTTAATTTTTTATAGATATCCAATGAAATCAATTATTTAAAAATAGTAGGTTTTTTATCTCTTTGAAATTAGTTCATTCAAGACTAATAAATCGATTGAAACAACCATATATTAAAGACTAATAAATTAGATGATTCAAGACTAATAAAATGATTGAAACAACCTATATTAAATATTAAAAAATATTTGATTAACTTATCCAATTAGTCAAAATGATCCAATCAACAAAAAGTTCATAAAAAAGTTATTTATTACACCCTCTTATGGATGTAACCAAGGATTAATCATTTCAATTTTGTTAAGAGTGATAATTTGTAAGACTTTAAAATTTATATGCTTTTTTATTACTCAATAAAATTTTAAGAGTGTAAACTATATTTCTCCCCAAATATAATTAAACAAAATTTTTTAAATTGTTTAGACCTTCGCGGTTCTTGTGATTTGGATTGACTATTAATAAAGAGATATTATTATACATTATTGATATAATAATATATTAATATATCACAAATTTTATTACACATCAATTTTAATTTTTTAAAATTTAATTTAATGTATTAGATGATAATAAATTAATAATTAAATTTGATAGTGTATTAGTATACTACTATATTAATGATGCATCATAAAATTTTCCCTATCATTATCTATTCTAACAAGACTTTGAAATCTTACAACACCTAAGATTGACATATTTGTAAGGAAGATGCTATGATGTCCCACTAATACAATTATACATTAATGTATTATCAAATTTCAAATTTAATTATATATTAAATTTATTTTTTAAGTCAAATTTAATATATTACATAATAATATATTAATGATTAGATTTATTAATATATTAATATACTACTACATCATTACTACACGATAGTCATCTCCTATTTTTAGGGTAGATTCCAAAAGAGTAAACTTCCTTTTTTTCTTCTAAAAATTTAAATTTTCTCATTTTTATTTTATAAATTATTTTATATAAATTACATTACATCTTTATGAAAGACTCATTTGTTTAATTTTATCTTTTTAAAAATAAAATTGAATAAACTAATATTTTATAGAAATAAAATTGATAAAAAAATATTTTACAGGAATAACAGTAAAAATATTTTAAAAATTGAATTTCATGAAAACAGAAATTGGTGTTTACCCTAACGTTCACGAATGAAAGTTGTACGAATAACAAAACGTAATTAATTAGTCCCAACCGAAGAGTTCACGTGATGAATACACCAAAATACAGGACCAATAATGCAAAAAGAATAACTTCTATTATATTCCCTCTGGCAGCTGCCACTGGGAAAAGGGAACCACCAAGGAGAAAGGAGTAAACGTATTTAATTTTCACAACCTCCGATCCAACTTCCCCAATATTCTTTACTTCCTTCCACTGCTTCCTTCACTCTCAAACCCTAAAATTTAAAAACCAATTCGCCATTAATGCAAATGAGATCAACCAACAGACCCTAGTCTAAGTCCACAATAACTTCACACAAAAGCAAGATTCAGTTCAAACCCCCTTCAATTATGGCCGCATTTTCCACTTCCTGCAACTTAAAGGTCTTAACTTTCCTTATTCTGTTCCTGAAAACCCTCGCTGCTGACCCAGTTTCATCATTTTCATTCACTGAATTTGAAAAAGATCCAAAATTTATGTCCAGTGTGGCCCTCTATGGCAATGCAACGGTTGTTGGTGGTGGGTCTGCAGTTCAAGTTGCTGGTGCTGGGAGATTCATGTATAAGAAACCGATCAGTCTCGTTGAAGGTAAACCAAGGCAATTAGCTTCTTTTTCTAATTACTTTGCTTTTTCAATCTCTTCGGAGAATGTGGATGGTTTGACTTTTGTTTTGGTTCCAAGTGGTTCTGAAGGTGATGTTTTTAATAATAGCACATATTTGGCTTTTCCTGAATTGGGAAAAGGGAAATTTATGGGTATTGCTGTTGAAATTAGTGCTTCAAGGCTTGGTAGAAACGGTGGTTCTGCTAATTATAATGTTGCAATTTATGTGGGAAATTCAGAACCAGCTAAAATAAGCAATACCTCCTCTGTGAATATGGATCTAATTAGAGGTGAGAAAATGCATGCTTGGATTGATTATCAAGCAAGTTCACGGTGTTTGGAAGTCAGGTTGAATCAATATGGTCATTTGAGGCCATCTGATCCATTGGTTTGGCACAAAATCGACTTTTCAGATGCGTTAAGGGAGAAAGAAATGATTGTGGGTTTTAGTCCATTAAAGGGGAACACTTCTCAAACATGGTATATGTATTCATGGAGCTTTATTTTAAGGCACTTTCCTCAATGGATGCATTCAGAGCCTGTGGATCCTAAGGCCTTGGCTAAGAACGTCAAAACTCTAACGGCTAAGCCAAGCACTGATTGTCTTCTGAGAGTTCTAGCTGCTATGATTTTTGGTGCTGGCTGTGGAGCATTGACGGCATTCATTGTGCTTTATTTGTGGACCATTTTTGGCAACAGGCGTCCGGTGGTGCCGGAAGAATATATTGCAAAGCCTGTGGACTTTGAGTACAAGAAGGTCGACATTGTTGTAGATAAATCCATCGAAGATGGTAAGAAGTAGATCTGATGTAGGGAACTTGTTCTACATTTATGTGGTGTACATTAGTGTTCTTGTCGTGGGGGTTTTTTGCTCTTCAATTGTAGTACGGTAAACAACTATCTAATGTTTAAGTTTTTCTTACAATATTGTCTATTGTGTTGCCAAATGATATCCAACTTTACATTAAAGATTGCATAGATTGCCAATTTTGGTTGAAAAATCATCAAATTCACAAAATTGTGTTGTATTATTTAGTTATGATGTGGGTGACAAATAACCACAACTCATTTGTATGTTGAGAAGACAGAGTAGTGCTGATTATACAACTCTATAACCTTGCAATCCCTGCATATATTGCACAATTTGTCTTAAGTTGTGCGAATTTAAAATAGTGTTTTGTCATCCTGCATACATACATTGCTCTAGGAGTAGCACTTTGTGTTTACGTGTTGAGTTTGTGTCCTGTCAAAAACTGACAACTTGAGTAAGTTCAACCTGATCCCCACTCAAATAATAATTTTATTGGATTGGATCAACCTGTATAATAAGCATATAAATATGAGTTAATTCGTTTAATTCATTTTAATAATTTTAATTAATTAATTTTATATTATAAAATTATTTATTAAATTTAATTATTTATTTTTTAAAAAATAATTATTAATAAAATATTTTTTTAAATTTTTATTATCATTTTATTAAAATATAAATTTTATGTTTTTATTTTATATAATTATGTATAGTTTAATTATTAATTATTTATTAAATATTTTTTTAAATTTTAATATAAATTTCTAAACAGATTAAATCAGTTTACAATTCTAATCCAATCTATTTATTATTCTTGTTAAACAAATTAATTTATTTATAATTCAAATCTATACAAATTCAATTCAAGCCCGTGTAAGGAATTCATGTTTATGGTGAATCATCTTGTTGAGCCAAAAATTATTACCTTTATAGTGCACAATTTATTTTAAGTTGAGCCAATTTAAAATTAGACTGTTTTGTCCGGAGTATGAGAGGACTATGAGGAAGTAAGTTGTGCAACTAGCTTTTTTATTAAGAAACAGAAGTGTAACAATTGGTGATACATGAAGAGGGATTGTCATATAACCTGCTCAGCTTCCACCAGTTGAACAGATATTTATGGACAAACATTGGAAACATTCAGAAAATTTGATCAAATAGAGCCAATGGTTTACTTCTTGGGCAGCTTGATTTGGAACTCAAATGACACTATATTGATCTGCAACTCATTTGCAATCTAAAATTTCGAGGTGCAGTCCCATTTTTGTTAATAGATTAAATTCATTGATTGCTCAAGAGCCTAGATTCTCCATTTTGGGATAATAAGTAGATCTTCAGGGAGGAGGGAGGTGTTGGAGGCTTTTTGATGTTCACTTATCATTAATATTTCCTATGATTGCTTCCATTGTTGACCAAAATGAGTTTCAAGTTAGCATTATAGGTCGCATTGCTTGCTGGTTCTGATTGAAGCAACCAAATTTATACAATCATATGATGCTGGAGACAGATGACCAGTCTGTGTGTTGAATGCTAGATATTTAAAATGTCGATTGTTGATCTTCCAAGGATAATTTATGCTGCTGAATACTTGGACATTGTCCTGTGAGAACCACTGCATATTAAACTTGAACAGCGTCAGCTTTTGGTAAGATCCATTTTGTCCGCATGTAGTTTCATCTGATTTTACTTAACTCACACGTGACTTTAAATATTGAAATTCATCATATGTGCTTTCGACATTTAACATTTTATTTATCAAAATTATTTTCCATTCAAAATTTGATAAAAAAACTCATGTTACTTTCTCATATTTAACTCAATTTTTATTTAGAATTAAATTTATTAAGATCTAACTTTTGTAAGTCACTTCATGATTGTTAAATAAAGTGTGTAAAATAGGATTTTTTTGGGACAAATTAGTTCTGAATGAAAATCAAATTAAATTAAAATATGAGAAAATAAAGATCATGTGCAATGTGATGGATGAGTTTTTTTATTAAATTTTGGACAAAAAATAATTTAATAAATAGAATGTTAATATTTGAAAATATAAATAAATGAATAAATTTTAATACTTAAAATTATATATAGATTAAATAAAAAAAATACCGGACTATGGAAAAACTATAATTTTCCTTCACTTCGTTGCTTTCATAATTGCTGGCCACAGGTCAGCATCCATCCAAATATCCACAGTTAATGAATTAGGGCCATTCATAAACTTGTTGAGCAGCTTGTATGTGACGCAAGTGATGATAACCTAGTTTACAACTCATTGCATTGGCCGCAGATGAATAGCCAGACGCACATAATTATGGCTTCCCCTTCTGTAAGCAACCATTCTCTGACTCTTTCACATATCCAACTAAATCTGACGTCTCATTCACTTGCCTTCATAAGTAGAATTGAATCCTATCATTGGGACTTACTTTGAAAATGAGAGAATGAAATTTGAAAAGTCAAGGAAACTATATTCAAGGTTTAGATTTAAAAGAAGTTGGTTGGTTATTTATGTTCTTTAACATCACCCTAAAACATTGTTGGTTTATTTTGTATTGCCAGCTGTGTATATTTCCCCACAAATGCTCTGTGCACAATGGTCTTAGACACAATTCTATAATGTTGCTGAATTTGGGTCCACCAAATAATTAATTAATAGAGAAGGCTATGGCTGGAAGTAGTCATGTGAAGAAATTGTGCAAGAAATCTGAAAATGTGTCGTATTTATTTAGCATGAATTATGTTTCCCAGGGCCGGAAAGCCCGAGGCCAGAAATACAACTCGGGTATTGTATAAAGAGGAGGACTTGTGCAACTCCGAGCCGAATGTATCTTACATATACACACAAGAAATAAATATATTAAAAATAAGGGATCCAACCTGCCAGAAAGTTGACGACGATTAAGCTGCGATAGAATTATTCTGCTCGAGTGCAATTCAAATTAATTCGTAAAAAATTTGATTTGAATTTAATTTTTAAATGAGTTAAATTCAAACAAATCAAATTTAATTAATACGTGAGTCAAAGTTAAGTTTTATTGTATATTATTTGATTTAAATTATTCATAAATTTAAATGAGTTTAATAATAATAAATATATATTTATTTTTATACCATAAACAATACAATATATATAAAACTTAGAATGTGTTTGGATTATTTTTTTATTTTTTATTTTCATATTTTGTTTTTAAAAAAAAAATTTTGAATTTAAGAAAATTATAAATATAGAGAATTCAAAGGAATAAATAAAAAATATTTTATTTAACTACAAAAATAGTATAAAAACAAAATCTAAGTTAAGAAGATTTAAAATTATTTTTATTTTTATTTTTAAATTACAATTTTTTAAATAAATTTTGAAAATAATTTTGCAAATTAAAATTTTTATTTTTTAAAAACTTAGAAATAGTAAACATTAATACGTTGATCTTATTCATACCAGTAAACCTTTAATCTCATTCTTTCGCGCCTTTAGCCCATAGTTTTGTATTTTATACTAAATATGGTTTTTTTTATACTAAACTAGTTTTGTATAAAAAAAACTAGTATAAAAATGCAAAACCTAAGTTAAAAAAAATTTAAACATTATTTTTATTTTTATATTTTTAAATTATATATTTAAAATTATAATTTTTAAAATAAATTCTGAAAATAATTTATCAAATAAAATTTTTTATTTTTAATAAAATAAAAAATAGTAAACATTAATACGTTGATCTTATACACAGTAGTAAACCTCTAATCTCATTCGTTCGCGCCTTGACCCCATGTTTAGTTCAAGAGAAAAAAAATAAAAAAATAGAGAAAAATTTTAAATTTGAAGTTTTCCTTTTATTGGATTAAAATAAAATTGAAAAAAAATGAAATTGCATTATTCTTATACATTAAACTTTAAAATTTTTTCCCAATTTTTCTTCTAATCTAACTAAAATTTAAATGGAGAATTTTATTGTACAAATACTACTTTTGTTTTATGCCATACAATATAAAGATCTGGGCCGTCCATTGTCATTCACAAAATTCAGGCCCTTGGCTGGAAGGCAACCTGCAAAGTGTGCAACCTGGCGAAATTTTATCCCTTGCTTGGTTCCTTTAGTTGGATACCCATTTTTTCCCCATACAAGTTGGATACCCACTTGTACGTCACAGTGAGACCATTTATTTTGAAGTTTAATTTTCTAGCCAATGCCGATAATTTTAGTGTTAACGTAGTATTAAGATTTCAAAATATATTTTAGAGTGTATCACACATTTTTTAAGGATGAAATGAAGAATTAAAATTTAGGAAAGACTTCGGTATTCATTGATACAATAATATATTAGTATACTATTAAATTTAATTATATATTATATTTACTTATTTCAAAAGTTACAAAATTTTTGTACAATGATATATTAATAATCAAATTTAATAATATACCTATGCACTAATATCATAGTGAATTATCATAAAATTTTCAATAAGAAATTTAAAATTTAGAATTTGATAAACATCATTAAAAATATAATTTTAAAATTTATAATTATTTATACTCTTATTTTTCTATCAATAATTGTTATGATTTATTTCATTCTAAAATATATTATACACATTAAAGGACTCAAATCCAAGATTTCAAGTCTAATACTTTTTATATTTTAACAAATTGGATATTTTAATGCCTCAATTGAATGAATGTTAAAATTAAAGAGGTAACTTCTTGACTAATCAAAATATAAAGAGAGATAGAAATAAAACTTTTAGTACAATAATTAGACTAAAATTATTTCACGAAATTTTCTCCATCGAGCGTTTGTTTTATTTTTTTCTCCAATATTTTATATTTGTAATTAGCATGATTCTTTAAGTTTAAATTTTAAAAAAAATCTTTTATAATAACAAATAAAATCCATGTAATTAATTCTCTAACAAATTCAGGTTTTAGAATGGAAAGTAAAGCGTTTGAGAGATATTAAATGTATAAAATTTTAATATATTTCTTATATGTATAAAATTCACAATTTTTAAATTAAACTCATTTATTATTTTAGTTGTCAGCATGAGGTTTTTTATATCATTAATAAATAAAAATTATCAAATCATTAAAAGATAATTATTTTTACAAAAAATAAAAAATTTTAACAATATTTTACAAGATGATAGCACCTTAATTATTTATAAGATAGTAAAATTAGTTTTCCATCTTGCGTGATAGTATAACATACCGAAGTTGTATCATTTTTATACGAGAAAGATGTAAAATATTCCCATTGATTTCAAGGTGGTCTAATGTTACCCTCATTGAAAATTTACAAATCAAACTTTTTAAATATATAAATTTTGTAATTAACATGAAACATCAATTAATTAATTATTTTATTAAATTATATAATATTTTAATTGAATTTTTCAACAAAAATCACATTATTAAGGATTGTTTAGTTTATAAAAATAGCATAAAAAGTTCTATTCATCGAAAAATAAAAAAAATAACTTATTTAATTAACTACTATTTAACTAATTGAGTGAAATATGACTTCTTAAAAGTTTTTCTTTCTTGGAGTTTGTGAAGTTGCTTACCTACTTTTTTTTAAAGTAAATTCTATTTCTTATATTATTTATAAATAAAAAAAATAAGTTATTTGATTAACCACTATTTAACTAATTAAGCAAAATACAACTTCTTAGAAAGTTTTTTTTCCCTGGAGTTTGTGAAGTTGCTTGCCTATTTTTTTTTAAGTAAATTCTATTTCTTATATTATTTATAAATATAAAGATAAAATTATTTTTTTTAAATTTAATTAATAGTTAAAATTTATTAATTTATATTATAATAATATTAAAAATATAATAATTATTTTTTAATACTTCCTACAAAATTCAAAGTTAAACTAAATAAAATATATAAAATACTTCTAGTATTAACTAATGAAAAATTTATATAAAAAGTTACTTTTCATACAAACTAATCGACTTCTTATTGTATGTTATTTTATTATATTATTTTTTAAACATAATTTTATAATCTATTTTTAAGTATTTAATTAAAATTATATTTATTTAATTTAATTTTTTATTAATTATATAACATAAAAATTATGTGAAAAAATAATTTAATAAAATAACTAATTAATTAAATGTTAAGATTAAATTCAATTTTTATATCATTAAAAATTTTAATTTACCGATTTTTAAAATTTATAAGAGTAGAATATAATCACTCCAAATTTGACAGTTTTATTTTGCATTTTTCTCTTTTTGTGCTAGGGGTGATAAACTTTCTGACTGACTGAATTCCACAAGCTTGTTTTTGTTGCTTTAAATGATCGGTTCATTTTCAAAATAAAAATAAAGCACGTGTCAACCGTGGATAGGATTAGATTGTGCTATAACATACAACAATTTTCAATTGGCGCTTTAGGAACCTCGAATTTAAAAACTCCTTTGTCTTTCCTTCTATATTCTACTCCCCCAAACAAATTGATGTCCTTTACTTTACGTCCGATTTTCTACTCTTCCAAACGAAGCATTAATGTTCTCTGATGCCTACGGTTACAGTGGATTGATGGAACAATCAGATACCCGTGAGGATGATACTTTGGATCTTTTCTTAGAAGGATGATGGCGAATTAGTAAAACAGGGTTCCTTGCATAGTAAATGGAGTGCGTGACTTAAGAGTCCAGATTCCAAGGTTAACAAAAACATTCAATTTGATCAAGGAAACTAGCGCAAGACTGGAAAATTGTGCTCAGAGTATCATATCATTTTAAACGATGATCAAAAGATTATTTCGGCCAGACATAATATAGTTCAAATCAACATATGATAATAATAACAGCATTTGTTTAAACAGTACTGTCTTCCTGCCCTACTACAGGGTACATGGTAAAGTAACAACAACCGAATACCAGAAAAACAGTCATGAAATTTAGAATTATAGATGCCTAGAGCTAGCCGGAACGATCCATCCCCTCCCATGAGATAATGAAATGAACCGGCAACAGGAAGTTGCGGCGCCTTTTCCATCTGCATTTTAATATTCACCGCAAGACATCAATCACACAATTACTGCTGATACTCTGGTTCTTCCTCGTACTCCTCTTCATACTCATCCTCATCGGCTGTAGCATCCTGATACTGCTGGTACTCTGAAACCAGATCATTCATGTTGCTCTCAGCCTCAGTAAATTCCATCTCATCCATGCCTTCACCAGTGTACCAATGCAAGAAAGCCTTTCTCCTGAACATAGCAGTGAATTGCTCACTCACCCTACGGAACATCTCCTGGATTGATGTAGAGTTTCCAATGAATGTTGAGGCCATTTTCAAGCCGGTTGGTGGAATATCACAAACAGTGGATTTGACGTTGTTTGGAATCCACTCCACAAAGTATGAGGAATTCTTGTTCTGGACGTTGATCATTTGTTCATCAACCTCCTTTGTGCTCATCTTTCCTCTGAACATGGCTGAGGCTGTGAGGTAGCGCCCATGACGTGGGTCAGCAGCGCACATCATGTTCTTTGCATCCCACATTTGCTGTGTGAGCTCTGGCACACTCAAAGCTCTGTATTGCTGTGAGCCCCGAGAGGTCAAGGGAGCAAATCCCACCATGAAAAAGTGGAGACGAGGGAAGGGAATGAGATTGACAGCGAGCTTGCGCAGATCGGAATTCAGCTGACCAGGGAATCTCAAACAACATGTGACTCCTGACATGGTAGCAGAGATCAAATGGTTCAGATCACCAACTGTTGCAAGAAAAATCAACAGTCAATTATACAATTACCATTAATAATGAGCAATCCATTGAACCCATTTCAAAAAATTGAAAACAAATAGATCGGAAAAAAATGTAGTTGACAAATCTCACAGCTTGGTGTGGTGAGTTTAAGGGTGCGGAAGCAAATGTCATAGAGAGCCTCATTGTCAAGAACCATGCACTCATCGGCATTTTCAACGAGCTGGTGGACAGACAGAGTTGCATTATAAGGTTCCACGACAGTATCAGAGACCTTTGGAGAAGGGAAGACTGAGAAAGTAAGCATCATTCTATCTGGGTATTCTTCTCTGATCTTTGATATCAACAAAGTACCCATTCCAGATCCGGTTCCTCCTCCCAAAGAATGGCAAACCTGGAAACCTGAAAACCAGATCCCATACAAATGAGACAAAAGACCACAAACAATGACAAATGCACAGATCAACTCAAAAGAAAAAGAACATATCCAAATCAAAACCAGTACTACCCAAAAGAAAGAGACAAACGAAACAAAAGATAAACATATATTTCATTTTCCAGCACATTAGGCACAGATCAACTCAAAAATTCGTGTAAAAATAAACAGACCAAACAATGCCGGAAACGCAGAAAGTTTTCATCTTTAAAGAAAACAGAACAATGTAGATTTGATTTTAAAGTCAACAGAAAAAGAGGAGATCAATCAATGACAAACACAAAGGAAGCTTATATCTTGCAATAAAAAAAAACCCAGATCTATGGAAGAGAACCCATTTATAAGAGGAGAAAGCCAAAACGATGAACATAAATCCAAAACGTTTTCATATTTCAGGAAAAAAAAACGGCATACCCTGCAAGCAATCGCAGTTCTCTGCTTCCTTCCGAACAACATCAAGCACAGCATCGATGAGTTCTGCACCCTCAGTGTAATGACCTTTAGCCCAGTTATTTCCAGCACCGGATTGGCCAAAAACGAAGTTATCTGGCCTAAAGATCTGACCTACGGGCCCAGATCTGATGCTATCCATGGTACCAGGCTCAAGATCCATGAGAACAGCCCTGGGGACATATCTCCCGCAGCTGGCTTCGTTGTAGTAGACATTGATCCTTTCAAGTTGCAGATCTGAGTCACCGTGGTACCTCCCTGTTGGGTCGATGCCATGTTCAGCACAGACGACTTCCCAGAACTTGGCACCGATCTGGTTGCCGCATTGGCCACCCTGAATGTGAAGGATCTCACGCATTTTGAGTTGGAAGAAGAGGGAAGGGCTGAAGCCTGCAAGGTGTTTGATGAAATGCGAGGGCAAGAGAGGAAGAAATATGAGATTTTTGAGAGGGGATGGGTGAGTGAAGGCGAGAGTGTGTCCTTTTTTTATAGAAAAGTCTATTTGTTGACTGCAACGGTTGGATCTGTGCTGATTGGTTTGAGGAAAATGTGAGCTGTAGATTTTAGCAGAGGCCGGGGATTTTGAAATTTGAAATCTTGAAACAGCTGGAGGCTACTATTTTTGAGGCCGCTCTCTCTCTCTACTATTAGTTAATCGTTTTTAAAAAGTTGAGGAAAACAGGGACAGATTTTCCGTTTAGAAGGTTGAAAAACTACCTGGCTTTATTATTCAAAATCGTCAAATTTAGAAATTTTGTTTTCAATTTTTTTGGATCGATATTTGAAATTTTTATGGCCAAAAAAATTGAAATTTATAGATCTGATTAACCAAGAAGGTAAAAATTTCAAAATCTTAAATACTTTTGCTTATTTAATTTTTTTGTGTTAATACTCTTTGATTATTTTTATGGTAAATGCTAGCTGTGGTTGGATGCAAATACATTTTATTGTTAAAATTTCTATTGATAAAAGTATAAGATGCTGTGCTGCAAGGTAACTTGGCAAAATGTCCAGTGATTTTGGGACTATATAGATATGTTTTAATTTTTTTTATTTTTCGATATTATTTTCAAATTTTATTTTTAAAAAATTTGGTTTATTTTTAAATTGAAAATAGAAAAAAATTAAAGTGATCAGTGGAGAGAAAAGAAAAGATTTTATTAAATTAAAAACTTGTCAACAATAAAAAATATAAAAATACTTTTAAGTTACATATTATAAATTATAAATTTTAAAAATAAATTGTAAAAACAATTACTCAACAAAAGTTTTTATTTTTAAAAATATTAGACAAACAAGCCCTTTGTCAAAATATTATAACTTTTTTTAATTTGCAACTTTGTATATAAAATTTATAGAATCAACGTATTAAAAATTTTTTTATAGAAGGTGGAACATTTTATATAAATCATTATTATGAAACTTTTTCATAAAATAATATAAATATAGATATTTAAAATATGAGTTATAATATTTTTATAAAGAATTTAAATTTAAATTTGATTCACTGTCAATATAAAATAATTTATATTATTAATGATTAAGAAAAAGATATATTATTAAAAAGTAATAATAATTAAGAATTTTTAACTATAATAAAAAAATTTAACAATCTTTTTTATTAATATAGTAACATATGAGTTGATAAAAGTGTAAAATTAATTTAAATTAATAGTAAACTAAATTTAAATGCTTTTATAAAACCGCACAATACAAATAATCATACTTGAACTATAAAAATATTTAGTTAATTAAGAAAAAATTGAAAATGTTATGAAAAAATTGCAATTACAAGTACAAAATCTTATGAAAACCTTCCACGATTTACACTTAGGGGAGCTCCGAACCAAACCCGTTTTGAAATTATTATAGGAAAATGCAATTCCTATAACAAAACTTCTAATATACATTGAGAATAAAAAGCACATGAATGTGAATTTTATACGAGGGTATTTTAGATAATAAATAAATTCATTTATAATTTTTAAATGCATGCAATAAGTTATAAATTAATTTATTAAGGTGTATGATGTATTAATTTATTGAAAAATAAAAGCTCTAATTTAATAAGTAAATTTTTTGTTTATATTTATTAATTTAATACAAATAAAAATAAGAAAATAAATAAATACTCCCTTCATCTTATTTGTCGAACTATTATATTTGGAAAAAAAAATTTATTCATTTTTATCTATCATTTTAAAAATTTAATAAAATGTTAAATATATTTTTTTAATTTCACTATTCTTTTCAATAATAAATGTTTTATTGTTCTACACATTTATCTTAGAATGTTTCAAATTTATTCTATTATATTTCTATTTCTATTTTCAATGATTTTAGACTTTGTGCACAAAATAAAAAATGAAGTAATTTTAATTTTAAACAAAAGGGTATTTTTGGAAAGTCCAGTAAAAATAAACATACTAAACGATTTTCTTAATCTTCATGAGCATGGTTAAATGGAATAAATAATAAAAGAAACAGAGAATATATAATATTATAAAATATAAATAATTATATTCTTATTTTAAATATTTGAATTATTTGATCTTAAAATAAATGTGAATTGAATTAATTTGATGTTAAATATTTATATATCTTTTTATGTCATTTTAAGGCACTAAAAATTTTTCTAGCTACTTGAATTAAATAGAATCCACGAATAATACTATTAAGTAAATAGGCAAAATCATCCCTAAAAAATAAAATTGATATCAAATTAATTCACAACTTGATTATGACATCAAATTAATTTTATCATTCGATTGATATCAAATTAATTTTAAAAAATTTTATTGATATTAGATTAGTTTTAATTTTTATTTTAAGATCAAATTAATATAAAATTTTATTATGACATTAAATTAGTCTAATTTTACTAAATTTGACATTAAATTGATCCTGTCATTAGTCTTAACTTTTATTTTGACATTAGATTAGTCTTGCCATTAGTATTTCTATTAGCAAACTTTAACTACAGTTAAATCTTTTAAGAGAAAGTATTATATTTTTCTAATTATAAATTAATTAAAAATATAAAATATTAAGTTAAATTAAAATTTTATTTTTTAATAGAAAATATTATGTTTTTCTATTAACAAACTTGAACTACAGTTAAATCTTTTCTCCTCTAATTATGGACTAATTAAAAATATAAAATGCAAAGTTAAATTACAAATTTATTTTTTAAAAGAAAGTATTGTGTTTTTCTTTAAAAAAAAGAGTTAAACCTTGAACATCTAATAATGATACTTTCTTAAAAAATTAACTAATGAATTAAACAGTGAACAAATTCATCAAAATGCAAAACAATTATTTGATCAAAGTTGATTAAGTTTTAAGTCCTTCTAATATGATAACCTAACCTAAAAAATTTAATATTCTTGTTAAGGTATTTTAAACCCTAATAATAACAACAAATAGCAACGATCAAAATAACAACAACACCTAATATTCAAATGAATTGCAACCTAAACAATCAAATCAAAGTCCAAACTTAAAATTATCAATTAAATAATAAAAAGTTTCAAGACTGAAAATTATTAATTAAACAATAAAAAATTTCAAAAGTAAATTATTTTCTTATTAAAAAATGATAGTTAAACTCAAATACCAAAAAAATAAAAATAAAGAAAAAAGTAAAAAGAAGAAAAATAAAAATAACAAAATAATAATAATAATAACAAATAAATAAATAAAATATAAAAAATAGAGAAAATAATAATAAAATTAAAAAATTTTCAACATGTCTATTACTTTTAACCATGCAACTGCAATGGTCTGAAGTATCATTTCACTTCAAGAATTCTTATTTTTATGTTTCTTGTTTTCGTGAAAATTTAAAAACTTTTTGTTGTTTAATTAATAATTTTTAGTCTAAATCTTAATTTGATTGTTTGAATTGCAATCCATTTTAGCATTTAGTGCTATTGTGTTTTGGGCTAATACCATTTGCTACTATTACTAAAATTTAAGGCATCTTGCTTAGGATGTCAATTTTTATGAGTTAGTTTATTATATTATAAAGACTTAAAATCTAACTTACTTTGACTAAGTATTAGTTTTACTTTCCAATGAAACTGTTCATGTTTAATTTATTGGTTGATTTTTCCAAGCAAGTATCATTATTAAATGTTCAAAGTTTGATTTTTTTTGAAAGCAAACATAATATTTTCTCTTAAAAATTAATTTTCTAACTTAACACAGTATTTTTTTTAATTGTCTATAATTAGATAAGGGAAAATTTAACTGTAACTAAAGTTTTCTAATAAAAATACTAAAGATAAAACAAATCTAATGTCAAAATAAAAGTTAAGACTAGTTTAATGGCAATTTAATCTTTCAAGACTAATTTGATGTCAATCTTACAAAACTAGATTAATTTGGTTTCATAATAAAATTTTGGACAAATATAATGTCAATCTTATTTTTCAAGAATGAATTTGCCCATTTACTTTAATATTATTTATATGACATCCATGGAAGTGTAAACCTTATATCTTATATATATATTCCTTTTTGAATTAAGAATTTCTCCTTATTACATATGTATATTATAACTTTTCTCCAAGGTTGAAATGTTGCCTTTCTTCATTTCTTATACAAATGATTCTTGTAACACTCTTATTATAAAAGTAGCATTAAGTTTATTGATTATATAACTTAACCAATTAATATCCTCTTATTATATATGGTCATGGTTATAACATTTTAGAAGAAATATAAATTCAAAATTTTTATATGCAAAACAATTTAAAATTATGTGTATGAATTCATAAAAAAAATTTGTGTATCTATTATGATATTAGCATTATTAGAAAAAAATACCATATGCCCAAAAATAAAAGTACAAATTCATTAACACAGATACAATCATTCAAACATGTGTATAATTTTTCTTTTAAGATGAGGAAACAAAAAGAATGGAATAGGGACTTAGAATCATTCAAATGCACTAGTTGTTAGAGATACACGTGAGAAAGTCAATATAAAAATTCTGATGATCATGAAAAATCCAAAGGAAAATTGCAATCTAGAAGTAGAAAAGCCATGAAATATTCCCATTACGGAAAAACAAGTCATATGAAGAAAATTTGTTGAAAGTTGAGAAAAGTAAAATAAGAGAGAGGGAGATAAAGATAAAAATGAAAATAAAGATTTTGTTATAATTGCATCTGATGAAGAGATTGCTATTACTCATTATAATGAGTATCTAAGCTTTGCATGTGAAGACTCTACATAGGTTATTGATTCCTTATAGAGATTTTTTTACATCTTACCTTACCTATAAGTATAGTACAATTAGATTGAAAAATCAAGGTTTATGCCAAATTGTTAGTACTTAAGACATCAACGTGGAAACTAATATCAATTACAACTTGCTATTGAAGACCATCAGACATGTTCCTAATATCCACCTTAGTTTTTTATATGGACTAAAATGTATTGTAAGTATTAAAGATAAATGAATAAAGTTCCCTCCATTTTTGAATATATTATTAGGGTTACTTACCTTACGACACAAACCTATAACTCGACAAGCAAATACTGATACTGAATCATGATTATAAAAAATAAACAAAACAATATACACAATCTTTTTTAAGACTCAATTTACAATAATATCTTCTCAATTATCAAATTCTCTAACTAAAAAGTCTTGAACTTCCTAAAAAGCCACTTAAATTGATGACTCAAGTTAAACCTTAAATTTTTAAAATAAAAGAAAAGGTGAGTTATGTAAACTTAGTAAGTATATACCTACCTACAACTAATGGTTGAAACTTACTTAAAGAATACTTCATAATAAAATCAATAAATTAATTAATAATAATCCATTAATTTCATATGTGACCTTTTTTACTCTTAGGTAAGTTTCTAGTTAAGTCATTCTCTTATTCATACATATTTAAAATGCCCAAGTATAATGACTGTATAATTCATGACTATTTAGAAATATTATACATGAGAAATATTAAATAAATGAGGTCCTCATACCAGTTTGAAACACCTATATATTAATTTGATTACGTTAATAAATTCATTATCACATAATCAACCTTTCAATCACACAAATCATTTTACAAAAATAGAATATATAATAAAAAAAGTAATTAAATCTTTTTGTAATTCCGAACTAATCTTATTTGTTTACAAACCTAACCTTATTCTACTTAGGTGACCCTTGTCCATTCATAAATAATTTTTTGAATTCGTACTATGCACATTATCATTTTCATCCCTAACTCAACTGTAGCAAACATGTTATTAGCATTTTCTCAAAATAACACAGTCCACAAATTATTCATTATTATAATGTTCAAAATATGAATTAAAATTTTAAAATATAAAATTGATCATACAAAATTATGAGCGTACCTGGTGTATAATTTAATGAGGCCATGACTGATCTGAATGATAACGATGAGTAGAATTACAACTTACTTTACCTATTAGGTTATCCAAATAGAGAAAAAAAGGAGAGAGAGAGAAAAATTTTATGAGTGGGAATTATTATTGTGCAGTATTTATTATTAAAATAATAACCCTGATATCTCTATTTAAGGTCAGACTTGTGATAGGAAACTATTAACCATTAAAGAATTGTAAGTTGGGACCTTTACCTATATGTGTTATGCATGATACAACCTATCACAGATCATACATATTAAATCAGGGCCCAATTTGTTCTATACTTAATGCTAAAAATATAAAACTAATTATTTAAATAAATATTTTAATAATTAATTAATGCTAATCCATATAATATTTCTAATAAAATTAATTATTTTATTTTTAAATACAATAATCTTTCACTTGGATAGCATTAATTAATTATATAAAATAATTGAAACATTAATAATTAAATAATTAATTATACATTAAGCCATAAACTTAATTTAAGAAATGAGACTACATAGAATCACTGAATCCAATAGGGAGACAAATAATATAATGTCTCATAATCTGAAATGAATAAAATAAAATTTAGTCTTTTGACTACAACTTAGAAGAGAAATAACTCAAAATCATTGAATCCGATAGGGAAATAAATAATGTATAAAACATATTACTAATGCTTCAATATCCAAACTGAATAATGATTACATAAGTGGAATGAGATCATATAAAATCACTGTATTCGATAAGGAGTGAAGTGATGTTTAAATATAATTTCTCATAATCCCAAAGGAACTAAATATATATAGTGTTAGTCTTTTGACCACAATTCATAAGAGAAACAACTCAAGATCATTGAATCCGATACAGAAATAAATGATTTATATACGTATAAAATATATCACCAATGTTTCAATATAAGCAATTACTAGTCACAGGCATAAAAAAAATAAAACAAGCATATCTCAAACTTCCACTAAACTAAGGCTTCATCAAAAATTTAACAAGACCCATATGAGTTACTCAATTTTTAAATACTCCTATAAGTAAGCCTTTAGTCAATAGATCTCCTAGCATGTCTCTACTAGGGCTATTTCCAACACAAGTTTGAGATTCAGCGATCTTCTTTCTAACAAATAAGAATTTAACGTCAAAATGTTTAGTACGATTAGAATCTTGTGGTTTTGAGAGAAGCACACAGCAGAAGAATTATTGCAATAAAAATTTGCTAGAGATCGTGACATAGAATTAACTAATTGCATGCTAGGTGTCATCTTCCCTAACCATATAGCCTGACAAGTGGCCTCATAACATGCGATAAACTCTTCTTCCATAGTTGAGGTAGCTGAGTGTTTATTTAACACATTTTCATAAGACAGCTCCTCCAAACATCATAAAGATATTTCTAGATATTAACTTATGATCATCTATATATAAGGCATATTCACAATCTAAATAACCAACATCCTTAAGTAAATTAGATCGTCTAAAGTCAACATGTAATTCTTGGTACCTTATGAATACCTCATGACCTTCTTGGTAACTTTTCAATGATCCATCCTAGGGTTACTTAAGTATTTTTCAAGCACAAAAATAGCAAAAACTATATCTAAAATGAATGTAGACTTATGCATTCATAAGACTATCAATAGCAGAAGTATAAGGAATCTTATCCATTTTAGCCCTTTCAATATCAATTTGAGGGCACTATAATTGAAACAATGTATTGCCTTTTTTAGTAGGCGCTAGACGGGATGCATAAGTATCCATTTTAATTCCTTTAAGCACCCATTCAATGCAATTGGCTTGATATAAACCCAAAATACTTTGAGTTTTGTCATGATAGATCTGAATTCTAAGAACAAAATATGCTTTGCCAAGATTAAAAATGATATAACAACATGTGTTTTGACTCATCTAAAAAATGATCGAGTTGCTAGCCAGCAAAATGTCATCAACATAAAGTACTAAGATGATAAAATCACCCCATCAAATTTATTAAAATTCTTATGAGTATATGATATAGTTATTCAGTATTGCAAGTCTCCGAATCTTTTGAGATTGTCTTAATCCAATGGTTAGCTGATCAGGTTCTTCAACATGATAATCTTTATTTATCTGAATTGGATTATTAATAGAATCTTTTCTAGTTTTAAGGGAGTCAAGACAAGTATAGGTAAAATGGTGGTCTTATCACATAGATTGATAGCCCTAGGCACTGAACTCCCACTATCCAAGTCATCCTCAAAATTAGAATGTCTGATCAAACTTGATGATCTTGGTACTATGAGTGGGATAATTAAATTTATCTCTTGATCTAATTTAGTACCTAACGAAGAACCCATTGATTGTTCTAGAGTCTAACTTATTCAATTAAAGATTATATAGTCTTACTTTTACTTTACAACCCCACATTCAAAAAGGTTTTAAAATCTAAGAAATCTAGGTCTAACAACACACCTTATTTCACTAACAATTTTCATTAGAGATGTATGGGTCGGCCGGCCCATTAGGGTTGGCCCGAAAAAATATAGGGTTTAAGCTCATTTTTTTAGCTCGATAGGCCCGTTAGGATTTTTTTATATGGCCCAATAATAAACGAGCCAAGCTCGAGCCATAATAATAAGCCCAACTTAGCTCGGCCCAATTATATCAATTTATTTTTTTAATATAATTATATATTAAAAAAATTATATCTTATTATTTTTAATATAAAAAATTTAATTTAATATAATTAAATATTTTATATATTTAGGTATCATATTATCTCTTTAAATATATATTTTTTATAATAAAAATAATTTTTTTACTTAAAAAATAAAAAAATTAAAATAATCGGGTATTCGGGCCAGGCTTCGAGCCATACATATTAATAATTAGGCCAGGTCAGGCTAAATTTTTTTAAAATACAATTGGGTCGAGTCGGGCCAGGCCGGGCTTGGGCCATAATTTTTTTTACTGTTTCGTCCATCTGACCTGGCCCGAAACCCGCCGACCCGACCCATGTACACCTCTAGTTTTCATGGACTCTACAGTAGTGTCCTTATCTGGGATACTCTCTCTAATTTATTTTTTAATAGTGAACTTAATCATTGCCAAACAGATCTGATTCAACTCATATCATTATTTATAATAGGCCTTATCTGCAGCACTAGACTTAGGTAAGAGATCAGCCGGCTTCGATTCCCCAAGAGCTAAATCTTCCTTAGAGATTGTTAAGTACATGTTCAAAGATTCTTTCCATTTATCATAGTTTATTCCATTAAGAGTCCACATCACAGATAGTTGTTAAAAGGCCGAGACTGATGTAACAAGATTGGAAAATTATTAATTATGCGTGTACAATATAATTATAATACAAGATTCCCAATTAAACAAATTAATCAAATAACTATATAATAAAGTGGTATCAAAATTGCATGTATTATATGATTTGGCTTGTACAAGAGCCTACACAAAAATGTAATCAATATAGCCATACCGATAGGTATAAGAAATATTGAAACATTATAATTGTTGCATGCCTATTTTAAGGAGTTTAAACCTTAAAATTACATTAACAATGTTATACCGATAGGGTGTATCTATCATCTATGCAATATGCTCCTAAATATCCTAAAAGGACAGTATTTTATGAAAAATAATCTTATTATATCCCATATTGTTCATTTGTGTGAATTAAATAGCATTGGGTATCTATATATATGTATAAAATTATGTAATTTAAGGCTTAAAATTTATCTAATATAGTTATGCTCACAATTAAAGAGAGTGTCTACTCACTAAGCCCAGAAAAAATTCGAAGAGTGTTATGAATTTTTATAGGTCAAAATTTCATAAATAGAATATATTTTTATATTATATAAATCCTATAAAATTTAAAATAAATAATTAATGGAAATAAAAAAAATTTTGAACAAAAATATTAAATAAACATAAAATTTAATTTTATATATAGATAGGCTAATAATTATGTAATTAACCACAACAAGATGGGGCCCTCAATTCATTTTTAGTTATGTTGTACTCTCTCTTTCCTCAACCCTCAATCTTTTTTACGCTAGCTGCCAACACTTTATGCTCATGCCTCAAATTGGGTTATTCTAAATTATATGAATTTTAGTTCTCAAATGGATTGCCCACTCATCAATGAGTCTATATTTTCTTCTGTTAACCCATTTACCTACAATTTGGCTTGTTAGTGGTCAATGTCTTCGGCAGAAATTGTGAAGGCTCCCCAGGTGTCTCAGCCCTCCCATCGAATAATGGGATAATTTCTAGCTTAAAGCCTTTTTATTCATTTGGCACAAGAATCAGATCCAATTCACTGGTCAACTAGTGCTTATGATACAAGTGCGCAGGAAAAGTTGGCTCGTGACTATCACGCGCTCCTAGAACATGTGAAGCCCATGCTCGAGACAGAAAATAAGATTTTCTTCAACCTTGCATATTCTGGTTCGTTCATGGCTATTTTTCAGCCATTAATGATGTTTTTAAGCTTTAAAAAATTATTTTTAACCCCTTTTAATATCAAAAAAAATTTATCTAATCTATTTTAACATAAATTTATGTATTTACTAGAAGATAAAAGGCTTCGAAATTGTGCAATCTATGTTCATAAATTTTTGGAAAAATTCAAACTTCAATCCACAATAATCACAAAATTTAATACAATCAAACCACAAAATAATATTCTTAATGTATATAACAACAAAATTTAAGATTTCATTAAAATAAAAATAGATCCAATTGTTTTAGAATTAAAAAAACCCTAATTTTTGGCAATTTCAAGTCCGAAAATAAAATGAAAAATCGAGAATTTCATGAATTTGCCAAGATAATTAAATTTGCTCATAATCATATAATTCATATTGTCAACATGCTTTGATATCATCTGTTGGAAGTATGAATTAAAATTATAAAATATAAAATTAATCATATAAAATTATGAATGTACCTGGTGTATAATTTAATGAGATTATGACTGATCTGAATGATGACGATGAGTAAAATTGCAACTTACTTTGCTCATTAGGTTATCCAAATAGAGAAAAAAAATAGAGAAAAAAATTTTAGAAGTGAGAATCCTTATTGTGTAGTATCATTATTATTAAAATAATAACCCTAATATCTCTATTTAAGGTTAAACTTGTGATAGGAAACTACTGACCATTAAAGAACTGTA
Organism: Sindora glabra; assembly: GCA_020226215.1. Lineage (NCBI taxonomy): Eukaryota > Viridiplantae > Streptophyta > Magnoliopsida > Fabales > Fabaceae > Sindora > Sindora glabra. The sequence continues at coordinate 35,573,835 of CM035234.1, read as the reverse complement.
CGTTAGGACCTTTACCCATATGTGCTATGCATGATGCAACCTATCACGGATCATACATATTAAATCAAGGCCCAATTTGTTCTATGCTTAATGCTAAAAATATAAAACTAATTACTTAAATAAATATTTTAATAATTAATTAATGTTAATCCATATAATATTTCTAATAAAATTAATTATTTTATTTTTAAATACAACATATAATTCTTAATTCAATACAACAATACTATCAATTAGTAAATCCATGCCTTCTGTACATAGCCATAAATATTCAATTTGCTACAACCAACTAATTAAATAAATACATTTATAGTATAATAATTCTAGCATCACTAATATCGTCTCTTTGCTACATGATCACAAAAATATATAAATAGTAATTTTTTTAAAACAATATACATACTTACATACTAATTTCACTATCTATTATAACAATAAATCAAGTAACAATGAACACTTAAAATTTGTAATTTCTTATACACAAGCATTCCAAGATTTTATAATTGTGTATATATAACTATATACAAAACAACTTCTATATAATATAAGTATATCTAATAAGAGAAATATAATATGGAAAATTAAAAAAGTAATAATTAAGGTGAGGTATACACTCATCTTATGATGCCTAATTCTTTTAAAGATCCTAAAGCTTTTACACTCAACTTCTTCTTTCTTTCTTTTAATTAGTTATGAAGATAAGTTATAAGTACACATTTATTAACTATTTTCATTTAAGAATTCTTATTCTAAGCTTTATTAAGTTTACTTTAACAATCTAAATCATTACTTCAATTTCTAAGTATAAATTAAGAAATCACAAGTTGAATATATTAAGAATTTTTCTAAATCACACCCTTGCAAGCTAAAATATTAAAATCTTATAGTTTGGAAAGGCATGCCTTTACTTAAAAAAATTGCTAAAGCTTTGCTAGTGAAACACTTTACTAGAACTACTTCTTGGCAATTTCTAATTATGACTTTGTATCTTAGTTATGACTTCTGATGCTAGCTACCGGCCAAAAGGAAATAGAACAAAGTAGCATAGTGGAAGGAAATAAAAGCAAAACAATAATGTAAGCTAGGAAAGAAAAGGAAAGAAATCTAGTGCTGCTGTAAGAGAGAAGAATGTTCGATAAAGAAAGGGAGTTGGAAAAAAAAGGCAAAGGTTTTATTACAGTGTTTCTAAAGTTCTATAAGCTCATTTCTCTCTTTTAATCATGGCTTCACCCTTACCTACCACTATCCTCCTCAATTAATCTAAACCATACATCTTTAAATCTTACTTTTTAATTCTTTTCTTCCTTTTTAATAACTTCTATAAGGATCTAGTAAATTTTAGAAATCTAAAAGAAATAAATACCTTGAAATTCTATGAATTTTAGGAAGACATAAATGCATAGATATTTTATCACAAATCACCATACTCATAATTATTAAGTATTCTTAATTTCAAAAGAAATATGAAATTAATACTTGAGAGAAATAAAATTGAATAATATTTTTTTGATACTTTCTATACAATAGAGATTTATAATATATAGACTTATGCTCATAACTATTTGCCTAAAAAGGAGCTATATTTTAGACAATAAATTTAACCTAATAAAAGAAAATAAATCATAAGAAATTTGACCTCATAAAAGAAAATTATAAGAAATTTATACAGAATAAAAAGAATAATAAACAAATCATAACGAATCCTAACAAATCTTGACATAATTACTCAACACTTCCCATCAAGCTAGTGAATGGATATCTATCATTCTTAACTTGATAGTAAGGTCTTAAAATTCTTTGTAGAAAGTCCTTTAGTTAGTACATCTACTAATTGATGTTCCAAAGGGATATAAGCTATAGTGGTCAGTCTACTGTTTAGTTTTTCTTTGATAAAGTGTTGATCTATCTCTATATGTTTTGTTCTATCATGCTTGACTAGATCATGAGCAATACTAATGGTTAATTTATTATCATAAAATAATTTCATAGAGATTTCATACTTTATTCTAAGATTATTTAGTATAATCTTCTTTCATAACAACTCATAAATCCCTTAAGCCACGGCTTGAAATTCAGCTTCTACACTTAATTGTGCAACTATATTCTATTTCTTACTCCTTCATGTTACAAGGTTTCCACCTAGGAACATATAATAGCCAGATGTTGATCTCTTGTTAATGACTGATCCAGCATGATTAGTATCTATGTACATTCCAATGGATAGTTTTTCACCCTTTTTAAACAATAGTTCTCTTCTAGGTATGGTTTTAAGATAGTGCAAGATTTTATTCACAGCTTACAAGTGTCGCATCCTTGGATCACGCATGAACTAGCTAATAGCACTAACAACATTCACTATATTTGATCTGGTAAGTGCTAGGTATATTAATTTTCCTACTAACTTTTGATATTAAGTTTTATCAATCTTGGGACTTTCTTCATCATTTCCCATTCTATGATTCTTTCCAATTAATACACTAGTAGTTTTGCACCCTAGCTTTCCAATCTCTTTAAGAAGATTAAGGACATATTTCCTTTAAGAAATAAAGATACCTTACTTGGAAGAAGAAACTCCAATTCCAAGGAAGTACTTTAGTCTTCCAAGATCTTTCATTTCAAACTGGGTTACTAATTTCTCCTTTAGGAATTATTTTTCAACTAAGTCATCACCCAATATGATTATGTCATCCATATACACAAGTAGAACTGTGACCTTACTTGCTTATAAGTGTTTGGAAAAGAGAGTATGATCATCTTAACTTTGCTTGTATCCCATGGATACCATTGCCTTTGTAAACTTTCCAAACTAAGCATGGGAAGACTGCTTTAATCTATACAGTGCCTTTTTTAACCTACATACCTTATTCTTTCCACTAATGTGGTCATATCCAGGTGGAATCTCCATGTAGACTTTCTCTTCTAAGTCTCCATTAATGAATGTATTTTTAACATTAAACTAATGTAGTTCTCACCTATAATGAGCAATAAGATAAAGTAGTATTCTAACAATATTCATTTTTGCAACTGGAGCAAATGTTTCCTTATAATCAATTCCATATGTTTAGGTATATCCTTTTGTAATTAGCCTTGCCTTGTACCTATCTAGTGTGACATCAAACTGATATTTCAAGATATATATCCACCTACATCTCATTAGTATTTTATCTCATGGTATCTCAACAATCTCCCATGTTTCATTCTTTTCTAATACACTTATCTCCTCATTCATGGCTTGGATCTAGTTTTGATCTTTTAAGGCTTTTTATACTGATGTTAGAATTTTGATAGAGTTAATGGTTGAAATGAAACTCTGATGCTATGAGAAAAGGTGTTTTGAAGAAATAAATTGAGATATAGGGTACCTAGTGTTAGTATATATGCCTTAAAATTAATTATATTGATTATTGTAAATTTGAATCGTGTTATTTTAATGGTAATTCTAATTATTATATTTATATATATTATCTGCGTAATATATTTAACTATGATAATAACTTTAGAATAATTGTATTCTTAAATATCTCTAGTCATATATCATTGTAGATTAGGTTGCTTTGATATGTTAAGACTAGCATGTGTTGTGACTTATATGGGATATTAAGTTCACACATGAGTACAAGTTAGAGAACTTGTATACTGGACCGACCTATCCTAAGAACATTATATGGATCATTATATGAGTATCATGAGTGATTCTTAGTAATCATTATTAATATAGTCCTTTGATCTGATATTGCCAAGGTTCCCTACATGTGAGTTTCATATTTTAATACTATTCTATATCACTCATGGTTGAGTGAATGCAATGGTAGTTATTGGATATATCACATATCATGCGGAGGAGTTTGTGTGATTAAGATAGAATTTATCTCTCCTATATAACAGAAGTAACATTTTGGGCCCCTTGATTAAGCTGAGAAAATGTATGGCCATGCTCAGATGAATTGACATGAGATGTCAATTACATTTGTTTCAGTCAACTTACTTAGGAATCAAGAAACCTCAAGATTAGGCTATACAAGAATGATTCGGTCCATGTCTTGTATTCAATCTAGATGTATAGGATAAAAGGACATAGATGATGATCACGTGTAAATGTTTAGTCAAATCATCAGCTTTCTCATTACTTGGGTAACAATGATGTGTTACTAGATACCGCTCATTATTTATGATCATTAATATGATTAATAATCATTATCAATGTAATAAGAACCTGTAGGGTTGCACACTAAGAGCCTAGTAGATTTGGAATTAATGGACTAAATTGTTTAGGCCTAATATTTAGAAATTTTATGCTATAATTATAAAGCCCAATAATAAGCTAATAATTATACATGGAATAAAGCCTAATTAGTTAGGATTTTCTATGCACCTATTTAAATAGACTTGTTGGGTAATAATAGAGATTATTCACGCATCTCAAGTATAAAAGCCCTAGCACCTCTCCTTGACTAAAAACTCTTGAAAAGATGTAGCTAGCACTATGAGGCAAAAGAGAACAATTCCAACCGATGTTCGTGTGGATGTTCATCAGTGATTCGCAGATTCGTGTGGATACCTCAGAATCTTCGATCAAAAAGAAGCTGAAAAGTGATTAACGACTGAGTTCTTAAGTCATTATTAAAGGTATTGAATAAATCCTTATTCTAATTTAATATTTTACATGGATCCATTAACTATTCCACTGCATTTGTTTGACTCTCAATCCTAACACCTAGTACATAACTCTGTTCCTTTTCTCAAAGTAATTGGTAAGCAATCTAAGTTAGGTTCATTGTTGTTCAGAGAAGTATCTAATTTAAAAGTATGAGTATCTAAAGTTTCATTAATTATCATAGGTACAGTGGTTGGAATTGCTATTGAATTAGTTTAGGTTTTTACTGTCTCTGATATGCTAATATTGGTGAATTAGCTTCAGCTTTTGTAGGTTTAACAGGTGTTAATTCCTATGCATTAGAAGACAATAGGAGAAATGCAGGAGATTCAAGAAAAAGAAACTCAAATTCTTAAATCTTCTCTTTCTAAGGTTAGGAATAACTAAAAAAAAACTTAGATTTATGAAAGATAATGTTTACAGAAACAAAGAAATGATGACTCGGAGGGTGATAACATTTGTATCCCCTTTTATGAGAAGTATACCTTACAAAGACATATTTAACAACACGAGGATCAAGTTTGTCATGATGTTGCTTATGTATATGGATAAAGGTAACATAACTAAATACATAAAATTATAGACTTTTCATAATATGAGTAGAAGGAAAAAATTGTCATATGTTATATAAGACTGACACCACCCAAAATATGAAAGGTAATCTGTTTATCAAATAAGTAGCAATTAAGATTATTTCCCCTAGTAAGATCTAGGAATAGACATTTGAAATAGTAAAGCTCTAGTGATTTCAAGTAAATGATAATTTTTTTCTTTCAGCCACTTCATTCTATTGAAGAGTTTCTACACATGTAAGCTCATAAATAATACTATATTCTCTGAGAAATTTAGAAAAATTTTGGTTTTCATACTCCTTACTATTATTTGAGCACAAACATTTAATTAATATTCCAAATTGAGTCTAAATTATATGATAAAATTGGATAAATAATTAGAATACCTCAATTTTATCTTTCATGAGAAACAATCATGTTAGCCGAGTATAGTTATCAATAAAAAAACAAACTATTTGGTGCTAGAAATATTAGAAATAGGTACTGGTCCCCATACATTAGAATGAATAAGATCAAAAAGTTTAATGATTTTATTAGAACTATGAAAAAAGGTTACACGATGATTTTTGGCAAACTCATAAATATCACAATGAAATGACTCAATGGACTTATTTGAAAATAAAGACAAAAACATAAACTTAAGTAAAGTAAAAGGAGGATGCCTAAGATCCTTATGCTGAAGCCAAAATTGAGAATCAATAAACTCATATTTAGTTATGTGATAGGAATGTAACAACTTCTGACCAATACCACTTTCATTTTCAATGTTTTAGAGATCATACAACCTTTCTTGTTCCTTAGCAACTCCAATCATCTTCCCTATGGCAAGATCCTAAAAAACACTGTGAGAGTGAAAGAAAGTTACTGCATAATTTAAATCTTTAGTCAGTTTATAAATAAAAATAAGGTTATTAGAAAGTTTAGGGACACGAAGCATATTGTTTACACGAAGCATATTGTTTAAGTGTAAGGAAGGCTATAAAGTGTAATGTCACCACTCCCAGCAATAAGGGTATGCGACCCGTTAACTATAATTATGTGATGTTTACTAGAAAAGGGGTGGTAAGACAAAAAATGTGAGATATGGAAGGTCATATGGTCAGTGGCATCAGAGTTAATAATCCATTAATTTTAAGATATAGTACTAGAAGCATTAAAAGCTAAAGAATTAAGATTCATACTAATCATTGTAAAAGCACAATTTGTGGAAGGCTTACTAAGTGAATCAATGAATGTACTTAGTCGCTCTAATTCAACTTTACTAAGAGTAGGAACCTCTTCTTCCATTGGTAAGATAGTACTTACTGAATCAAAAGTGGTCTGATTGGCTTGGTTGTGTTGAATACTTTTGAATATGTTAGTGTGATTGAGAACTTTATCTTTTCCATGGAGTTTGAAATAATTCTCCTTGGTATGCCCATATTTTTTACAATAGGAACACCAGTGACCTTCTCGATTATGCTTGGATGATCTTTGTTTAGGTGTCTTACTTATTACCAAGGCTAATCCATTAATGGACTTTTCATAAAGCATGACTACTTGATGACTTTTCTCTCCATGAATAATATAAAATACCTTAAAAAAATGAATGTAATTTCTCGCCTAAAATTTGAACTCGAATAAGGTCATACTTAGGATTTAGGCTTGAAAGAAATTTAAATATTTGATCTCTTTCAATAAAATTAGCAAATGTGGTAATATCCTTACTACATTCTAACTTCAGATTTTAGTATTGATCTAGCTCAATTCACAACCTATTAAAGATCCTATAATATTCTATAACTGAGAGTGAACTCTACTTGGTAGTAAATATTTTTATCTTAAGTTCATAACATATGGCAACCTCTTGTTTCATAAAGAAAGTTTAGTAAAGGTTGTTCTAAAATTCTCTGGTAAAGGAAAGAAATATACAATTCTTGCTGATCTTGGGAGCCATGGAGTTCCAGAGCCAAGTCATGATTAGAGAATCCTCATCATCCCATGATTTAAATTGTGAGTCACCCTTTTTAAGTGTAATCCTTTCAGTTTAGTTTTTGACATCCTTTAAAACTGATGCAAATAATATGGGTCCATTGTAGGTAATTCTTTCCATTAAGGTGATAGATAGGATGCAAGATAGGAAGATCATTAGGATTCAGAGGTGTGGTAGACATGGAATTAGGTTAAGTGACTGAGCTGGTGGTAAAGAAGGAAATAATCCCATTCCCTATCATAGCGAGGGCTAATGATTGTTGGCAGTGAAGTCGCAATGAAAGCGACTATTGCTATAAAGGCAAAAGGGCTAGAATTTACAGAAGTAGAGTCTCCCAAGTTGGGAGCTTTAATATCAACTTGAGAGAAACAAAATTGAATAATATTTTCTTGATACTTTTTGTACAATAAGGATTTATAGTATATAGACCTATGCTCATAACTATTTGCCTAAAAAGGAGCTATATTTTAGGTAACAAATCTGACTTAATAAAAGAAAATAAATCATAAGAAATCTAACCTAATAAAAGAAAATCATAAGAAATTTATACAAATCTATGTAGAATAAAAAAATAATAATAAACAAATCATAACAATTCTATACAGAATTAATAATTCTTAACGTTAATCTTAAAACATCACTTTAGGGAAGTAAGTATGACTATAATATTATTGAGATAAAAATATTAAATCCTTAAATTTTCATCATAAATTAAAGTAGATAACCTTTAAACAAGGAAGTATATAAATAGTTAATTCATTCATTTAAAGTTTGTTTAAACTTGAAAATTTTAAATAGTACACTTTTTTAAAAATAAATATTTTGAAACTTAAAAAAATAAGGAATTAATATAAAAAGAATTTAAATATCAACCTAGACATTACAAATATTCTCCTTATGAATATATAATGCTTAATGATATAAAGGAATTAGAAAATTATAAAGAAGCTATGTTTGAGAAAGAAGAAGAAAAGTGGTTACAAGCCATGTAAGATGAAATGAAATCCTTATATAAGAACAAAAAATATGAATTGGTGAAGTTGCTTAAGGGCAAGAGAGCACTCAAGAACAAGTGGATGTTTAAGATAAAGTTAGATAAGAGTTTCCCACAACCTAGGTACAAGGTAAAATTGGTTATGAAAGGCTTCAGACAGAAGAAAGGAATTGACTTTGATGAAATGTTCTCACCCATGGTTAAAATGTTCTTTATCAAAGTTATGTTTGGGCTAGCAACTAGTATGAATTTAAAGGTTAAGCAGCTTGATGTGGAGATTGCATTCCTCCATGGTAACTTAGAGGAGGAAATTTTTTGTTGTGATCTGCCATCTTACTAGTAAAAGCATATGTGGCACACCATCATCCTGCCATAGAGTCATATTCTATTAGTTACAGACCATTATCAAGCCCTATAAATATTTGGAATAAACTTGCAATTCTCCTCTAATCTTCATTTAGCCCATCACTCTCTCCACTAAAAATCCAAGCTAACTTTGATCCCAAGATAATATTGAATGTTGTTGTACTATTGCAGATATCTATAGAGTTGAGGATTTTAATATCACATATAATTTAGGTCAAATGAAGTATTTCTAATAGAATTATTAATAATTTTAATGTAATTAAAATAAAAATTATAAACAAAATAAAATATCTTTTACTTAAATTCAAATATCAATTAAAAAAATTTATTTGAAAATAAAATAAAATCTTGTCTTCAACTATTTAATTTAAGCAGGGTTAGTATTAATCATAGGAAATTTCCTCTCCCATCAAATTTCTATACGGAGTAACGTTTTCATGCGCACTTTTATTTTTTTATAAATTTTTATGAAAAATTTTAAATTTTATAAGCAATTTTTTATATTTTTATAACATTACACAACATTATATTCTAAAGATTTTTGTAATATATGTATGTGCGGAAATTTTTTGAACTCTAATATTAATTATGTCAAGATATTCTTTAGAAAAGGAATTTAACTATGGCAATGTACAATGATAAAAAGGTTAGTGGCTTCAATTTTTTTGTCCTTGTTAAAAAATATTCTGTAGTTTGTCCACTAAGAAATATTTTCACTTTTAAACGTAACAAAACTGGTTGAGGAAAACTTTTTCTACATATAACCTCATTTACATATATTTATAATTATAAAATATTAAAATAATAAAAAATATTATATGTACAAATTGCAATGTCTTCCTCTACATTTGGGTTCAATCGAATCTAGAATTTTACGAATATATATCTAATGATTTATCCACACTCACTATTATAAAAAAAATGTACAAAATATTGCAAAGAGTAATACTATCTATTTTCAAGGAGAAATTGGTTTTTTCATTATGGTGATATTATATATTTTTTAATCACCAATTATATAAATGTCATTTATTTATTTATTTATTTATATATAAATAAATAAAATTTTCCTAGTAGAATATATACTATTTGACAAAACAAACTGAGTTCAACGGTCAAATATATATCACAATATAACGTCCGTTAAGCTCATTGTTATTATTATTATTATTATTATTATTATTATTGGAACGGTCTTTAATATTGCCGCCGTTTGGTTACGGTCTTTTAGTTGGACTTGATCATAGAGAAATTCAAACCCCACTTAAACACTCAGAATTTCGGTATTACCGATAAAAAAAAAAAAAAACACTCCGACTTTCGGTATTATAATAATAAGTACAAAAAAAAAAAAAACTTCTTCCTTAGTTTTAACATTGATTGGAGAAATATTTTAATACTTCAGTTTTCTTATTTTGAAAGCTAATTATTAATTTTATAAAATTTAAGTGCATTAAAATTATAATTTTTAAATTAAAATTATATTTTTAATTTTTAATATATTAAAAATTATAATTAACTTCTCTTTATTAATTAAATATAAAGATACATGCATTAAAATTCACAACGCGAGATCAAAATATCTAACTTATAACTGCTCGACTGCGTTATTTGCTATGCTCACAATTAGTAAGTGCCAGAGTTGAGGTCCAAAACTTCTCTCTATCATTTTTCGTACATTATTTCTCGTTTTAGGGGTCCCTCAGCCAATGACAGTAAGTATCTCGATAAAAAAATTCCGTCAAAATATAAATTCAACAGTGCTGAAATTTCAATATGATAATAATAAACTTTTATATTTATTATTTCTTTCCTAAATTTATCTCTCAATTTCTTTCCAACATTTGATGACCTTTTTTTGGCCAAAGAAAACCTCAGAAAGAAATGGAACCCATTCTGCTGGCTCCGCCTATTTTTGAGGATTTTTTCAGGTTTAGAAGCTCCGCCACTTGGCTTTGGACAATTTTGTTTACTTTTTAGCTAATGGACAGATTCTTGATGGAATCATATATTCTTGGTTGTTTGTTCTTTTTGTATCTATGTGGGGAGGTATACTGTGAATCTTTTGCTGCGGCCAAAATATCTCAGTTTCGTCTGGAAGGCCATGAATCATTGTGCGCACTAATCATAATTTTATTCTTTGAAATTAAAAATTAAAAATTGGCATTATAAAATATTGAGAGATTTATACCCTCTTGTACATCCTTTTTCAAATTTTTTTAACCCCTATTTGAAATGTTTAAAAAATATTTCATTTTGTTATCAATGAATTCCAATGTAAAATTTGTATTTGGATTTAATTTATACAAGGATTCATTTCATTAATAATATAAATAATTTTAATTATAATTTTATTATTTTGATATTGAAATAAGTTCAGATTTTGACAGGAATTCAATTCATTTGGGAACACTCTTTTTTGTTGTCATATTTTATGAATTTTTTATTATCATATTTTTTGTAGTCATATTGCCCTTGAGATTGCGTTTCTTCCATCGGCGGAGTTTCTACTCGGAAAACTTTCCATAATTCTACTGCACAATTTCATCAGGAATAATGCTATTTTTATCCTTTTAAACCGCTCTCTTTTGAAAAATTAAGATGTTTACAATTTTATGAATTTTAATATTTAAAAAGAGAATAAAATAAGTATTTCCCTTTCATGTTTTCAATTTGATCATTATATATATATATATATATATATATATATATATATATATATATATATCGTGATATTTGAAGTTTCATATGCAAACTATATAGTATAGTTTAAGCTAAGGTAATAAAGTAAAAATATAAACGTTAAATGAATTTTATGTATTTTGAATATGTTTCCACAAAAGGATTAATTAAGAAATCAATTGAAATCATTTTATTTCATAATTGATTGCAAACATAAAAATTCATAAAATTATTTCTATTCTAATGAAATGAATTAATTGAATTTTATAAATTTAATTCCAAAAAATGCATTAAAAGTAAATAATAGTACACAATGAATCAATTGAATTCTATAGATTTAATTAAAAACATTAAAATAAAATAATACTACATTCAAAATTATCACTTACAATTAGGTCAATATTTTCTTAAATTTAAAACTAAATTTTATTGTGAGATTTAGGAGTAAAAATAGGTCAGGTTATCTATTAAGGACTCATAACTTGTCTTTCTTTTGATATCTTAGCATAACTTTTTTTTTCTAAATAAGTTAAGTTAAAATTGATAAATAAGTCTATTTATATAAATGTACTATGCCTTTTTTATAGGTTTGAATCGTAAGTCCATCAAACTTGTCTATTTGATAATTAATATGTTCATATTATAATAATAATAGTATAATGTTATATGTAATATATATTTATAAAATAGATATATATAATATTAATATGATTTTAATGCATACAATTATATATAAACCAAATTTAATTATTGATTTATTTTTTATTTTAAAAATTCTTATCTGTTAGCTTATTTGAAAATTTTATTTATATAAATAGAATTTTAAATAAGTTAATAGGTCAAAATTTTCAAATAAATTAGGTTATGTCTAAATTTTGATTATATATATATATATATATATATATATTAATACATCATATTCAAGTTAATAATTTAAGAACTGAACTTAACTTATTTAAAATAAAGCTTACATCAACTTAGTTTGTTTTCGGCTCCGGAGACTTATTGTATTATTATAAGATGGGATATTTTCAAAATTCAGACTTTCTATTCATTGATAAGTCAGATCCATTTAGACTAAATACACTTTTTGACCGAGCTAACATTTGTCAATTTTGATATTTGATTTTATAAAAACCTAACTTTTATCAAAATGTTGTAAGGATAATTATGTTATCGCTGTTCATAATTTAAAAATAATGTGACCAGGATATGTATATATGACAATCAATTTCCAATTTAACAATGTAGATGATGACATATCACATACTAGGTATAGTCCAATTTATTTTCCAAGGGAAAATAAAACCTCTCCCTAAGATGTGGCTTAATATTAATATGACATGACATTTTTTAGACTTTCAAAACTTATAAATAATCATTAAAATTAAAAAAAAGTTGAAAATATTGATAATTTAGAGTGTGTTTGGATATATTTTATTTTTATATTCTTAAAATTTATTTTCTTATTCTTAAAAGTTATTTTTGAATTAAAGGAAATCCAAGATTAGAGAGTAGTTGATATTATAAATAAAGAAATATTTCATTTAATTACAAAATTGACATTCAAAATGAAAAAATTAGTTTAAAAAATAACTAAAAGTTGTTTTATTTTTTTAAGTTATGTATTTAGAGAATAATTTTTAAAAATAAATTTTAACCATAAGTTAGCAAACAAGTTCTTTTATTTTAAAAAAATAGAAAATTATTTTTAAAAATAGAAAATAAATAAACCCTTAGTTTTTAAGAGATTAAAAACAGGCATGCAAGTTATTTATAATTGTTTCCAATTGTTTTTTATGTGAATTAAGTTAGTTTGTGTCATGACTTATCTAAGTATGACTAGCATGAAATTCATTTCCCCATTTCTATCGACCTAAACTAACCTTAACTTTGGTATCATCATACAAATTCTAGAACAACACATTTTATAAATATTTTTAAAATACTTACAATCAAAGTTTTAATGTAGCAAATTCAAAAATATTATCAAAGCCTAACACATTTCTAACAAAACTTTATCAAAGACTACGGCTGCATTGTACAAGACTTCAAGAAAATTTTCACTTTGGTATCAACTTAAACCAATCTCAACTTTGGTATTATCATACAAATTCTAGAAACAACACATTTTATGAACATTTTCAAAATACTTACAATCAAAGTTTTAATGTAGCAAATTCAAAAATATTATCAAAGCCCAACACATTTCTAACTAGACTCTATCAAAGACTATGGTTACTTTGTACAAGACTTTAAGAAAATTTTCACTCTTGAGTTATTAGTAGAATTGAAAGAGCTTTTGCAAGCACATTTATAAAAGAGAAAAAATACTAAAATAATGAGTAATTGATTCAATAAGTAAATAATCCTATTTACTGAAAATATAAATAGCTATACAATCTTTTTATTATATATATATAGGCATTTTGACCAAAATACTGTGCGTTGAAAAAGTTTTTCCTTAAACCCTGCGCCGGAAAAAGTAATTCCCGAAATACTTAAACTGAATTTTTTTTTTAAATTTGATTGATCACGGTCGGGGAAGGGCCGTGATCAGTCTGCACACCCACTGCTGAAAGACATAAAGTAGGCAGGTACAGTGCGTGTAGTCACGTGGCCTTCTTTTCTCCATTTTTTTCCTTCAAATTTGTGTTCCATTGTTTAGAGCAACGAGATTTTTTTTTCTTTCACTTAATAGACGCATAAAAACATATTACTTCTCTATTATTAAAAATTAATATAATAATTAATTTTTTAATTAATTTATTTATTTTATTTTAATTTTTATTAATAGTTTAGACTTTATTTACTTTAATAAAAATATTTTTATAAAATATAATTATTAAATTATAAAATAAAAATATTCTATTTATTTAATATTAAATATAAAAATTTTAAAAATAATTTTTTATTTTAAAAATAATTTATTTTTCTTCGTTATCATATTTTTAAATATCAATTTTTATCATTAATGTAATTAATATATAATTTTTTATTAATATATACATAAATATATAAATAATATTTTTTTATAAAAATATCTTTCAACAAAAATTTTTTTTTAAATAATTAAGAATTTCTCGATCATCAATATTGTACCTATATTTCTATATTTAATTTTTCGTTTACATTCTTTTCCATGAAAATAAGTCTTAAAATTCTAAATTCCACCTACATACGAAGGAATGCAGGTGAAAATTGAAAATAAGAGCGCAAGAAAAATTTATTCCATTCTGTCGCAACCTTTCCTTAATCTGAGATATAATATTTTCTAATTAAACATGTGAGTTGTTTAATAGAAGGCGAATTTTATCATAGGCATGGATGAATTTATCTTGTCATATTAATAAATTTTTTTATCTTATTAATGAATTATAAATTATTAAATTAAATGTTTTTTATTAAAATAAAATTTTAATATAAATTATTATATATTTAATAAATAAATAAATTTAATGTATAACTCACTTTAATATAATTCGATTTCAATGTAAGGGATGTGATAGGAATGAAAAATTTTATCATACTTTTGAAGATAGGTACTGTATCATAGTTGAAGAGGTTAATAAAAATTATAAAATATCTCCTTGATTTTAAGTGGTTAAATTTTGATCCTTTAATTTTAAATATTTAAAAATTATTTTAAATTATATAAAATTTAAAATTAATATTCACTATTAATATAATTAATTAGGTAGTCACGTGCTATACAAATAAATATTTATTTTAATAATCTAATATTATAATTATATATTAATTATTTATAAAAAATTAGATAAAATTTGATTAATATGTAACAAAGAGTTCTAAAAATAATTAACTTTTCATTGTTCAATATTTAAGTAGGTAATTAATTTTAAATTTAAATATTATATTAATTATATATTTTTTAATAGAATAATTATTATTAATATTAATACTTAATAACATAATTTATTATAAAAATAATATTTTTATTTATCCCATTATAGCATAAAATAAATTTTTAAAAATAATAATTTTATATTATGAGTAAATATTTATTTTAGTAATATAATATTATAATTATATGTTAATTATATATAAAAAATATTAACTAAAAAATTGATTAGTATATAATATTAATATATAGGAATGCTGCAATGTTTAGTATTAATTTATGATTTTTAGCTAATTATGATTTTTAGCTAATGTCATGTATATATATGCATGTAAATTTTTAGCTAATTATGAAATTAAAATATAATCTACACTATGAAAATAAATCTTTAATTTGTAAATTATGGTAATCCATTATTTAATTTTTATTATGTCACATATAATTTTAACATCGTATAAAAAGTAAAAGTAAAGAATGAAAAAAATTCTTAAAATAATTAAATATGTTAGTGGTGATTTTAATACTGTTAAATAATTAAATATGTTAGTGATGAATTTAAAGAATTTGAATTATGAAAATTGAATTTCACAACAACTAATACTTAATATTTTGTTACCTTGATTAATTAACTAAGTTAGCAAACGGTGTACTTTTTTTAATTTGTGGCCCTTATTTAATTTATTTTTAATTTTTATCTAATTTATATCCATTCTAATTATTTTAAACACATGATATTTCTTTGATACTAATTATTGAAGGTTCTTAAAAATAGATAATAATTTTATTAACTCCTATAATATTATACAATACATGTATAATATAATTAAATTAGTAAATATCATAAGATAGTTGGAATAAGTAAGATTTTAAAAAGTACAAATTATTATATATTCTCCTATCATTTTTTTATTTAAATTAAGGTTTTTTATTTTATTTAATCTGTGTCAAATTTATAATTATTTTATTTAGATCCCTTAAATAAATTATTAACGATACTAATTTAGTCTGTAATCCTTTTTTATATTATTTTTAAATTTTACTTATCAAAATGTAATGGATCTTAATTTGTAAAGATTTAGATATACGAGGATAATATGTTGCTAAGAAAGTTTTAAGTTAAAATTACAATATTATAACATGTTACTTAATTTTCATTTTATGACATATAATTTTTAGTGTTCATAAAAAGCTCATAAATTATGATAAAAAATTTAATTAAATATTTGAAAATAAATGGTTAAATTATATGAAAAAAATATAATCATAAAATTTTATAGAAATATAGGTACAATATTAGTGATTGACAAATTCTTAGTTATTTAAAGTTTTATTTTTTTTGTTGAAAGATATTTTTATAAAAAAAATATTATTTATATATTTACGTATATAATAATAAAAAAATTATATATTAATTACATTGATGATAAAAATTGATATTTAAAAATATGATAATGAAGAAAAATAAATTATTTTTAAAATAAAAAATTATTTTTAAAATTTTTATATTTAATATTAAATAAATAAAATATTTTTATTTTATAATTTAATAATTATATTTTATAAAAATATTTTTATTGAAGTAAATAAAGTCTAAACTATTAATAAAAATTAAAATAAAATGAATAAATTAATTGAAAAATTAATTATTATATTAATTTTTAATAATAGAGAAGTGATATGTTTTTATGCATCTATTAAGTGAAAGAAAAAAAAAATCTCGTTGCTCTCAACAATGGAACACAAATTTGAAGAAAAAAAACGGAGAAAAGAAGGCCACGTGACTACACGTACTGTGCCTACCTGCTTTATGTTTTTCAGCAGTGTGTGTGCAGACTGATCACGGCCCTTCCCCGACCGTGATTAGTCAAATTTAAAAAAAAATTCAATTTAAGTGTTTCAAGAATTACTTTTTCCGGTGCAGGGTTTAAGGAAAAACTTTTTCAACGCACAGTATTTTGGTCAAAATGCCTATATATATATATACTTAGCTATAACCATATTTCTAATTCAAATGTCACATAATATTCACATTCACTTTAATAGTTTAGACAATGTATAATATTAAGGATAATGGATAACAAACATTTAATTTATCTTATGCTTCCCAGTTAATCTTAACCATTCACAAACATTTTTTTAAATTTAGTATCATTTTTCAATTTAATATCGTTCCACCATATTTCCATATTTGTTCTTTCAATTCACATTTTCAAATAATAGCACATCCTCATTTTAGGTTTCAGCATTAATTATACCATTCACATTCATAATTAACAGTTAATTATAGGTATAGGACATTTTACATACACTTACCTTATCACAAGATTTTGTTATTCCTCACAAAAACTAATATACAAGATATTTATTAAGGAATATGAGGCTCTATAAAATTTATATTTAACTATAATAGTTGAATATCTTTAAGTAGAGAACACCACTTCTTATTATAATTGAATAGGGTACTTGATTATAGGCTTCTAGTGTGGATCAAGTACCATACTTGGATATCATCATCTAGAGACAAAGCCTTTTTAGGATTTTCAACTGTAAAAGTTCAATATGTTAGGAGTACTCCCTAGGACTATATTCGATTACCATATTTGAATATTACTTGTTTTTTTCCAAGTGTTCACTAAATTTCATTAAATAAATAGTAACTTTTAGTACAATTTTTTCACAAACTAACATCCACACATACACTTAAACTCATCATAACAACAATTTCGTCATATCAACAAATTTTCTTACTATAATTATCAAATTCCCTAATTTCCATACTTACAAATTAGAATTCACAATCATACAAATTAGGATTTTTAGTTAATATTTGATCTCCCATGCTTGAGTCTTGCTAAAAGTTGGAGGAAATGAAATTAGAGAATGGAAAAGGGAAAAAGTTAATTGGTTGAGAAAGGAAAATGGGGAAAAATGTTAATTATGGGTTTAATGCCTTAAGGGGCATTTTAGAAATTTAAAAATATTTCAAAGGCAATTTAGAAAATAATTATCCTAAATCTTTTCCATCAATTACTACTTAACTTTAATCTTACACTACTCTTTAGTTAACTTAGTTCTACTTATTTTCATCATACAATTTTATTTTCTCTAAATAAAATCTCACCTCATATGCATCCACATTAACTAAATAATTGTCAAATATTCAAAATTATTACTACAAATAAATAAAATAAATTCAAATTTCATAAGGGCATAACAATTTATGAAGGGTTTTTTTGTAAGATAAATTACTAATAATTGAATTGATTTTACAATACATTTATAATATAACTATAAATTATAATTATAATTGAAAACAATCATTTCAGGTAAATTATTATTGAAATTCAACTTAATTACATTTAGAGAGGTAAGATATATATATAATTTTTTATTACACATTTGACTTTACTATACTAAAAGAATAATTAGAAAAGTCATAAGTAGCTAATTTTTATCTTTTCCTATTTCTTTTAATTAAAATTTTAATAATTTCAATTTTTAAAAAACTTCAAGAAATTATTTATAAATTTTAAAATTTTTAAAGGATTCTGTGGCAACAAGCATTACTTTAAAGAATTATTTATTTTTATCCTTCTTTTTAAGTATGGAAGTGCTTACCAACAATTTTTGTCTTTTGTAATTTATTCATATAGTGTATTTCTTTCTTTCCTTTTTCTTTTCATAATGTTGCAATTTATTCATATACCATTGAATATATGACAAGAAGAAATTATAGATCCTATCCATATTCACATAACTATCATGCAATGACCATTCGAGTTGAAATTTGAAAATCAGTTATGTATAAAAATATGACAAAAGAGTTTTGAGGGCATTACTGATACAATTGTGTATCAATACATTATGAAATTTGATCGCACATTAGATTGATTATCCCTTAGGACATATCATTTAATGACATATAAATAGTCATATTTGATAGTATACTAATGCACCACTATCAATGGTGAACTATAAATCTTTCCAAAATACAAATGTCATAAAGTGAAACCTTAAACCCTATTAAATAAACTATAAAAATGAGTTACACTAATACACCACTAAAATAAAAGGTTTGGATCTATTGATTGTGTAGTTTTGCACAGATCAATAAATCTAAGCTCTTAATTTTAGTGGTGCAACTAGTGCATCATAGAAACTCTCCATTACACAAGCAAAATTAACCTTTAAAAAGTTCAAGATGAGCTTCAAAATTGTAAAGTAAAAGGTACTTTAGTTCATATATAAAGTAAGTTCTTATAAAAAATTAAACTTTTTAAGAAATAGATTCTTTTGTGAAGTTCAGAGAAATTACTTAAAGATATTTAATTAATATTAATAAATTAACACTTGTTAAGAGTAACTTTCTATATTTTATTTTATTCAATTTTAAACTTTTTAGGAAATATTATCAAAATAACTAATATATCCTTAAAAATTGTAATTAAAAAATAAAAAATATTGATAAATATTAATTGTCTCTACCTTTTTTTTTGAAACTATATATATTTCTAATTTCTCTTTTAATCATGATTTCTCTAAATTCATAATTTTTTAAATTTACTATAAAAAAGTAAAATAAACTTATATAAAAAAATTAAAATGTGTTATATATATTAAATTATCTTAATATGATTAAAACAGAATATAATTTGAATAAAGGAAAATATTAATTAAATAATTAATTCCATCAAACTTATATTAAATAGATAAGCAATACAAATTTTTTATAATTAAATATGAAAATAATAAATAATAAAGATAACAAATAAAATAATATAATATATATGGTAACTATAATTCTAAGGATGATAAACGACAGAATTAAATTGAACTAGTATGTATGATCCAATCCCATAAGCTTATATTAAAAACATACCAAATTTTAGGCAATTCAATTTAGATCAAGTTTATAGTTCAATTTATGAATATGCAAACTTTGATTACAAGTTTATAGATCAATCTAGTTCAGATCAATTCATTCCGAGCTCTGATCTACACAAATCAATCTTTATAAGCTTGTGATTAAAATAGACTAAATTTTAAATAGTTTGGTCTAATAAAATTTGTGGACTATACTCTTTTTTACATCTTTATATAATTCTATTTAGAATTAAATTTATATTATAATTATATTTATAATATAAATTTTAATATTTATGTTATATGATTTTATATAATATTTATTTTATTTATTATATAATTAATAAAATAATTATATTTTATAGAATTAATAATTATATTTATCATAATTTTTAAATGATAAGAATAAAATGTTAAAGTGATTATTGATTAAATTAAGTAAAGGTAAATGACAAAGGAATGCGAATAAATAACTTTTCATAGGTTATGAGAAGTAAATCTTCACTTCCTCCATTCTGAAAATTAGTGATTAATTAAATAATTCAAAAATTTTCTACTTCCCAAAAAGTTATACTTTTTTGTCATGGCCCATCTAACTATGATTGGCATGGTTCTTGTTACTGGTTACCACCAGCTACCTTAATCTATTTGGTATTGTCACATGAAAATAACTAAAATTATTTATGACCTACAAAATAGTTAATTAAGTATTATTATACTCATATTTTATAAATAATATTTACATTGGAGTTTGGTTGGTACATATCTTATATTTACATATTTTCCTAAAAGAACTTATCAATAATTACCCTATTTTCATCTTTTAAATATGGTTACACTCTACAACTTTATCTTTGGATAGTTGGTGGTAGTCATGAAGCTTCACTTTGATCATTTGGAATCATGTAAAAGAAAAATAGTAAGAATTGTGGTCCTAATAAGAAAATAATTTACTTGCCACTATTCACACATAATTATAGTTATAAGTCTTTTATTTATAATGCTAGTATAAAGTACTTTAACATTCACAAGCATCAAGCATATCACTAAACAAAATCAATAATAATAATTTTACCTTATGTCTCCCTACATCAATCACACCTTAACCTTATTCGTCTAGGCATTGTTTCCTTTATATAGTAACCATGCACAAGATTTTGAATCCAATGTATTCAATTCAATTAATTATTTCAATATAAATATGTAATTTCATATTTCAACCATTCATAATTGTCTCATACATCTATTGAAATTGGTTGTATAAAATTAATTGAAGGATCAAAACACATACCTTATTTTTAATTCAAATAATCTTAACTTTACATGTCTCAATAGCCATTGATATCACTTTATTTAAGTTCTTGAAGATTAGATGAGCGGGGGATAGGCTACTCAAGTATAGAACTCGATTATTAGCTATTTCAAGGCTAGTACTCGAGTATTTAAAAGTAGTAAGTTAGGATCCTTTAGTACTCAAGTCTGGTACTTTATTATTGCTTTGTTTGTCCTATTTACAAGACAGTACCTAAGTACTAGACTTGAGTATCCATCTGGAATTTCTAGAAATTGCTTGAGGAAATGCAAAAACCTCGCAACACCTTTCAAACATTCATCATGCAGTTCACCCATTTCTTAAATATTACTCTTTGTATTATACTTTCTTATATATTCATCTCAAATGGCACAAATTCATCATATAGTCATTGATATTTACATTTCTAATTTCTAAGTTTCAAATTAATAAATCTAAAAGCTTTGGTAGTAGGTAAATTATCTACTTACCTTAATTCCAAAATATAGAAAAGATGAGAAGGATGAATAATTAAGGAAGTTAACTACTAAACATATAAACACTAAAATTTTACTTAAAATCCCTAATCTTTCTTATTTTATCACTAAGATTGACAAAAAATCCTCACCTTAAACTCATAGTTTTATATAATCATACCTTAATTATAGAGAAAATTGATGACAAACTTAAAGAAATTAACTAAATTGCTAGTAATTCAACTTAATTATTGAAGAAATACGGAAGTGGTATAGGGAAGGAAGAAACTCAAGTGCTTGGTTATTGGTAGGAAGAGAAGAAATTTAGAGGAATAATGAGGCTTGAGCATTTTAATTATCAAAGGATAATTTTGTAATTGCACAAGTTAATGAAGGCATTTTAGGTATTCAAACCCTTAAATATCCTTTACACACCCTATTTCAATTCTAGCATTACACAATACTATAATTGATTATACTTCACTTATTTTTATGTTCAACTTCATTTTTTATAATTAATTATTTACCTTAAGGCCTTCCATAAATTTTCTTTATTATATTTATCAAATTTACCATTTTAGGAATTAAAATAAAATTTTATAAATTTAGGGATATAACATTATTATAATACTTTTATCAACCAAATGATTATTAATATTAACTTTACAACCATTCATCCTATAACTAGCTCATAATTTTACTTATTCTCGTGAGATTTACTTCTTTTATTTGAATATGAACATCAAAGCTTATGAGGTTTAATTTTTTTATTTGATAATGGGCCACTTATGGAAAAATTATATTGTTTATTCAACATTTATTCATGATTTATGGCTTTAATATCATTTCCAATAAGAATAAAACAAACAATACCAAGCTCTCAAGGCATTTAGGGCCTTCTAACCTGCATTTGGTACATTATATATTATAAATGTCATGATCCAAGGATGATGTTCGAGGTTTCTCTACTTCTTTACTTTGTCTCTTATCTCTATCCTGTCTTGCATTTTCTTTACTTTGATTTAGATCTTACTACCACTTGCAAAGTAAGATCTAAATCTTTGTATAATTTTCTTTTCTATTTAGGTTTCATTATCCTTTAAAGGAGTTTTTCTCTTGTGAAATGGAGTTTGTGAATATATTTTATGCTTAACCCACCAGGATTCATCTTAAATTTCTTTATGAAAACTTCTACTAATGCGAATCTTCTACTTAGGAGATCTTCTTGCACAATGTTAAGCAAATATGGGGATATAAGAGTAGATTTATGTAGTTGAAGGAGTTTCTTCTAAAAGCTTGGTAGTTTTAAGGCTTTTTTTATAGCTTATTTATGGTTGTTATTTATATCTAAGGAATCTAGTGTATTTTGTTAAGTTGTTATGTATTCCTCTAGGATGTAATCTAAGCTTTTTACCTTTAATGAATGTTATGAAATTATCATTTTAACTAAAAAAATTGATGCAAGGATGATGGAATAATACCATATAACATATATAATATGAATTATCATATGATATGCCATTATAAGTATAAATATAATTGTCTATTATATTTTTCTTATTTTACTAATGATAGTGGGTGAGGAAAAATATATTGATAATGAATGATAATTGTAGACAATGACAAAGATGAATGGTACTTATAGCTTATAATGGCTCAAGCCCTCCTCCCTAATTTTTTTTTATATTTTTAAGTATTATATATACAAAGAGAAAATTAATAAAATCCATCAGCCTAGTTCTCAAAACCCAAAAAAAATTCAACAAACTGATGTTAGCCCTATTAGACATAAGATTAATATTAAGCTTCCTAAGTTTCATTTATATTAGGCCTTATTATGTTAGCATCTAATACCTATATCCATTTCTCTTCACTAGAAATTTAGCTCACTATCCATTCTTGCTTTTCTATATGGTAACCTCTAACCAATTTTTTGCTTGTTGCCCTTACACCTAAAAAACATGTCACCATTGCTGATTTGCTATTCAAAACCAAGCTTTTGTCTTTATTTCTCGTTAAAGTTTATTATCTCTCTCTCTTTATTTCCCACTTTACAATTTTCTATCAAATATAAATAATAAAGGTTTAATTTTGAAAATTATAGAACTTAAATAAAGAATACTACTTAATGATTGTTAATAAATAATAAAGAAAAAAGAGCTCTAAGTATCACATGGCCATCATAGTGTTAGTGTGTTTTTTTTCCTTTTTCAAATGCATTAATTTGTTCCTTAGGTTTTATTGCTTTGGTTCTTATTTATAAAACAAAGGTTTGCTACTATAGAAATAGGATACTACATTATTACATGGACATATAAACATTTGCCTAAGTTAACATCGATGTTTACATTAATGCAATAATATTTTTTAAATTATTTAAAAAATTAAGATGACTAGTAATAAGTAAAACTAATGTCAATTTGAATGCAATGGCAATTTTTTAAATTATTAAAAAACTTAAGACATTAATTTTTAATTTAACCAACATTATAATGTAAGACTTTGGAAAAATAAGAAAACTTAAGATGTTAATTTTAGAATTAACCGATACCTGTTTGGACGTAGTGATATTTTTAAAATTGTTAGGAAATGTAAAATGTCAATTTTTTACTTAGTTGATGTCAAAATGTATAATATTTAAGGTTGCTAGGAAAATAAAAAAGTTTAAGATATTAGTTTTATAATTAATTGATGTCTATTTAGATGGAATGATATTTTTAAAATTATTGGAATATTTAAGGTATTAATTTTAGAATTAATCGACATCCAAAGATATTGTAATAATTTGGTAAGAAAATTATCAAACTTTAATATGTCAGTTTTGAACTAAATTGACATTTAAAATGATAACATTTATAAAATTATGGATCTATGAAAATTTAAGGCATCGATTTAGTATATAACTATCGTCTAGAGATATTTTAAACAATTGGTTGGAAAACATAAAGTTAAACACGTTAATTTTTTACTTAATTGATGTTTAAGAGTATGACGACTGTTAGTTACTTGAAAAATGATGATACATAGAATATTCATTTTATGTTAGTAACTGATGCCTAAAGTTGATGAATTTTTATACTATAAATAATATATATCTTATTTTTTTTCTCTATATCACTCTAATTCTCCCTTTTCTTTGCTTTTAAACTCTACCTCTATTTTTGTCTAGTTTTCTCAACAAAACTCTAGATGTCACTTTGTCGTTTATCATATATTAGTGAGTTACCAATACTCCTTTATCTAATATCAAGTACATAACAAATAGCCTATTTTAGGCTGTTAGTTTGAAACATAAAATGTGTTTTTCTTACTTCTATTTCTTAAATCTTCTTTTCATTCATTTCTCTAATTTTTTTTGCAAGATATTTTAAGAGACTTTTGTTTGTATTTCTTTTGTATAATGCCTAAGTTTGTATCTAAGTTTTGGATACTAATTATATTTTGGTAAAGTATTGCATTAGAGTCCAAAGTTACCTTAAATACCTTTCTTACTTTTATTTCTTAGATCTTTGCCTCTCCTATTTCTCCAATTTTTTGCGTAATTTTTTTAAGAAATTTTTATTTGTATTTCCGTTTTATAACTTCCAAGATTGTATATAAGTTTTAAATGCTTATTATGTGCTTAATAAAATGTTGCAATAGATTCTGAAATTAGCCAAACAACGATGGAAGATGGAAAAAAAGTGAACAAAATCCATAAAAATGATCTTTTTTGCAATTCTAAAGGGAGTAAAGGATATATCTCAAAAAGTTTATGAAATTAA
Organism: Sindora glabra; assembly: GCA_020226215.1. Lineage (NCBI taxonomy): Eukaryota > Viridiplantae > Streptophyta > Magnoliopsida > Fabales > Fabaceae > Sindora > Sindora glabra. Next base: position 35,548,339 of record CM035234.1, on the reverse strand, counting down.
TATAAAATTCACCTAAATAGACAAATAAGTGCAAAGTTATGATCTTTTAAAATTTTTAACTTGAAATATATATTTTTGATAAGGTGTCGAGTTTATTTAATTTTTATTAAATATTATAGTGAAAATGCCAAAAAACCATCGTTAAAAATAATATTTTGCAAGCATTTCACGTTGATTACTTAGTAAAAGTTGAGATCTTTTACTTATTACCAGTGATTTAATCATACCATACATGAAGAAATAATGATGGTTTAGTCAATATAAGAACCAATGTTATTTTATTTTTCCATGTTAGGTATGTAACTAATGTTATAAATTATTTACAATGATATTCGATAAGATGTTGATCATATTCTGATATGTAATATGCTAAATGACTAATGTTAATTAACTATTTTACAGTAATGATTTATTTATTGTGTGGCAAAATGCCTTGTGAACTCTAGCTTGTCCAAAATAAAACACTTAAACATTAATTAAATTATTTATAATGATGCTTAATGAGACTTTGGTCATATTCTAATATGTAATCCGCTAAATGGTCGAGTAGTGGTATATTTATTATGTGACAAAATGCCTTGTAAACTCCAGCTTATCCAAAACAAAACATCTAAATATTGATTAACTTATTTATAATGGTGCTTGTGAAGACTTTGGTTGTATTCTGATATGTAATCCACTAAATGGCTAACATTAATTAATTATTCTATAGTAGTGGTTTATTTATTGTGTGGCAAAATGCCTTGTGAACTCGAGCTTGTCCAAGACAAAACATCTAAACATTAATTAACTTATTTACAATGATACTTAATAAGACTTTGGTTGCATTCTGAAATGTAATTGGCTAAATGGCCGATGTTAATTGACTGTTCTATAGTAGTAATTTATTTATTGTGGCAAAATGCCTTGTGAACTTTAGCTCATCCAAAATAAAATATTTAAACATATTGTATATGATCTAATTAATATACTTATATAGTTTAGACTCATATATCATTTAGAAATCTAGATTTAAATGTTTAGTTTTTTCTACTTGAATCATCTTCCTTATTTTATCATGTTTTACTAAAATGTAAAAAATATCTTACTTTACTATTGTTTACTAAAAGGTAAATGATACATAATACATAGGCATTGTAACAAGAATGCTATTTATATCATTTGTCTTAATTCTGCTTAATTTTGATTCATGGTTATTTAGCTTATTTTAGCATGATGTTATTACAATATTTATTTATTAGTTATTACATTTTTTAGGTTTATATAGGAAGTTAAAAACTATTACATTTTTTTAGCTCATTTTACCATGATATTATTACAATAGTTATTTATAGTTACTTGTTAGTTATTTCATTTTTTTAGGTTCTTTAAAAATAATAAAAAATATGTTAGTGCTTTCACAATTAATCTACCACATGTTAGTGTTTCCACTCCATTAGAATACTATTACAAAATAGCTAATTGATGTAGTGTGTTTAGAAAATTAGATATCAATTTATGACCGATATTTAATTAAGTTTTGTTATAAATAAGATTTCACATTGGTTGTAAAATCATCGTAAAAAATGACAACTACATTAGTTAGGATATATGCAACTTAACATCATATCCCATGCTAGAGATGTAGAAAGTGATATTCAACATTGGTCATTTATAAATAATTAACATCTAATTTAAATATACTACTTCAGTTTATATTAATAATTAATATAGTATTTTTACCCCTCACTTACCTTAACACAATACCTTCCTCCCAATCCTAATCTCCTCTACCAATTCCTTATTCCTTGATCTTTTTTATTCCCTATGTATTCAACCTTCCAAAATACTGTATCTAGAAATAGAAGATAATATCCCATATGAAACTACAAAATCCTAATGATAACAATTTTAAATAATAAATCTTATAACAAAAGTTTGAAAACTATGAAAGGTTATGGCTAATATCCTAATCATAGATGAGTGATGTGCTAAATATTGTCTTAATACCTATTGCTTAATATATGGTATTAACATTCTTTAGAAAAGCATAATTGAATCTAACCCTTTACAAATACGACGAACATTTGTTAAATTTTGAGAAAATGATAATACATATTTAATATAAATATATAGTAGATATTACGGCTGAATATTGAAAAAGATGAATAAAATTAACTTTCTTACTTTTACAAGCCTATAAAAGTTGCATTAGAATAAAATGCAACAAAATATTGTAGATCATGAAGCCAAAAATAAAATTAGGATAATAAAAATAAAAATTAAACAAATCCTTATTTTTATACTTGCATTTTTTCAATGAGTGTACAACACCATAAATTTAGAAATGAGCTACTAGAAATTTATTTCTATAAAAAATTTGATAAGTAAAAATACAAAATAAAAAAAATCATCTTTAGGTTGAAAAGAAAACATATTTCGTTAGAAAGAGAATCATTTAACAGTTGGAAGAACCCTAAGATGAAATTTACGAATGGCGTCATTATTTTACTCTTTTTATTTTTAACTTACACTAATGTGTTAAGTTTAGATTTTAGATATTTGTAATAAAATGAACATGCAAAATACAATGACATCATCCTACTAACAAATAAAACTATAAAATTAAAGAGAATCATTTTTAGATTGAAATGAAAGTATACCTCATTAAAAAAAGAACTATTTTAGGGTTGAAAGAGTCTTAGAATGAAATTTACAAATAATGCTTTTGTTTCACTTTTTTTATTTTTAACTCACACTACTGTATTGGATTTAGATGTCAGTTATTTGTAACAAAATTGATGTGCAAAGTACAGCGACATCATCCTACTAACAAACAAAATAATTTTGATTGTTGAATAAAAAATTGATATCTTTTTGCACAACATTTTTTTGAAAAAGCACTGATTAGAAAGAACCAATTGACACATAAGAAACAACTAATTAACACTTGCAAATATAAATTATACAATAACTACAAAATAAGATAGAAATTAATAATAATATAACCAATTATAAGAGCTTTTATATTAAATCTCTGAACTCTTATTTACATATCAAAATATAGGTTACAACAAGTCATTTACAATCAAGCCAAGTGTCAGTAACTAATTTATAACTTAATTAATTATGACCATTAATTATATTTGAGAATATCAAAAGCCATTCATTATGATTGAGTTTAGTTGAGAGGAAATATCTTGCATAAAGCTTTCTAACCTCATCTAGTTATTCTCCAATGTATGATGGGACTTCTTGAAGTATAATAATTTGTACATAATTAGCATGTTATCATCAAGATTAATTTAATTAATTAATCTAGCATATGATGAGTTGTAAAAAATAAATGATTACCATATTGGGGAATTTATAAGTAGACTACAAATCATGCATGTAGCATATGACATAATAGTCATACTTCACATTTTTAGGTTATATTAGGCACAACAATAAAATAAGAGGTTAGTTTGATCCCATTTATGCACAATCCTTCAAGTAAAATAGGATATAATCTTACTATTAATAACATACTTGCATTTTTCCCCATTTGAAAGATTTGCTCAACCCCTATGATAAGCCTTACTCAAAAGTTGTGATTAGAGCTCCATCTAAAGAAATCTTCAATGTGAATTACATGTTTCTTAATAAAAGATCTATCCAATAAATAAGCTTACTCCTCGATATTACTAGAATAAGCATCTAATGATAACTACAATAGAATGTAATAACTAATTTATCAAAACCTATCTAAGAAAAAAAATCATAACTAATGCATAAGTGAGATTTACCCCTTATGGTATAGTGCAAAGTGACAATTTTTCTTAGGCTCATGCAGTAAAGCTTTAATAGTGTAATCTTACCTTTTAGCCTTGTTTGACGTGGATTATGCATCAAGTTGATATGGATCTAGAAATCTATATATAACATTTGTTGATGGCAAGATGTCAAAGTAATGTCTGCAAAAGGATTGATATAAGCTAAGCTTTATTTAGATAGTAGTTTAATTAATTTGTATTTAGTCAAAGAAGATAGCACAAACTTAAATGATCTAAAGTTGGATGTAAGTCATATTGAGCTCCTCAAACTTTAGTAGCTATTGAAGGAAACTTTTCAATGAAAATTAGATTTTATAATCCCACCATTTTCACCCTAATCGAAAGTATAACCTAAGCTTCCTTACCTTAAGAGCTATTAAGGAGTCATTATAGCTCTTTTCAAGCATAAGCATGAAATCACTGAAATATTAATAATGGCAGTTAGTAGTTTCACACAACAATATTAAAATAACTTGAAAAAATATATAAAAAAGTTAAGAATGAGGAATATATAATGATACCTTCACTGGGTATTGAATGAAACTCATTGGCTATACGATAAAAGTTTCATGAGCTTCATGAGCTATCTAGATCACATTATTTGGCACTGGCACCTTAACCTTATAGATTAAGGCTTGTTGACCATCACTTTAACTTAATTATTAGGGATGGTTAATGGCGTAACTAATGACTTACTAAAATCTACCTGTGTGTAAACTTTTATAGAGGTGATCCCACCACTATCAAAGCATATTGGGTTTTACGTTGAGTAATTTGAATCCCTATTGTAAAGAACCCGATTCATTCATATATATATATATATATATATATGAAAAAGTTCTAGGGTTAAGGGTGGCATTTACCTTGTGTATAGTCTTAAAAATCTCTTTTGTCATAGTGCTAACATATCTCTTTTACCAATCATAGGAGAGGTTAACATACCTTTTAATTAAGAGTTCGCTTGGTTAGTTAGGCATTGGTTATAAAAGGCATTAGTAGTGAACCTATGGGCTAGCTACATAAATGTCATGGAATTTAGAGTTGTAGTATACTAGTCGGCTATTTGCTCCTACAAGATTTGAAATAGCTCGTCCTGTTGATATACTTAGAAGTGTTATTTCTCTATTTGCTACAGCCTTATCTCAAAGTTCACATTGAGTTTTCATATCACTTTGTGGGTGACCTTTACTTCTAAAAGTGTCAAATTAATGCTCAAATATCCTACTAGATGGTGCTTTAATGGGTTAAAGTCCTCCCTATAGCTAACACCACATTTGATAACCAAAATATGGCAACGATGCTCTTTAATTCCTAAAGATAAGGTTAGGATGTCATTCTTCCCAATTAGCTAAAACTCACCTTGGGAGGTTTATTACATGAGATTATCTTGTAGCAATTAAAAAATATAAATTATTAGAATTAACTCAATTGAATTGTAAATTTTACAATCAAATAACATATTTTAGTACAAATCTTAAAACTCACAATCCCCTCTTTAACAATGTGACTTTCTAGTGTCATATATTGTCTCTATTTATTAACTGTTCCTTGCTTCCATAACTCTATGAGAAATGGAAAATGCCTCATCGACATTGTTGACATCCTTAACTTCGACATGCCTCTTAGTCAATATGTCCTTCTCTTACTTCTTGTAGCCTTCTCGAGAGAGCTTATGTAGATGTATGTTTTTCTTTTATTTCTCTCAATTAGACTTATTTAATAGCTATTGACTAAAAAACATATTAGTTCATGAGTACATATATATAAATAAGACATTGAGATAAACTAGATGGTAGAAAGTAAAATTTTTTATCTTGAAATGCTTATCTTTGCATTGTTTCTAGAACTTCTTTTATGATTCCATGTTGATGTAATTTAATCGTTGTATCGAATCAATTTTTATCACAATCTTAAGATTAATATATTCTTGCCTTAAAGTTAACTTAAAGTTCTTTCACAAGGTTATCACATGTAACAGTACTCTTCTGCATATCAAATCTTTGTTTAAAATATAGAAGGATTTCTATAAGAAAAAAATACGCATAAAGGTTAAATTATATGTGAGTATGTTATAAATATAGTTATTCATATCTATAGCACAAAACTTTCTAAATCAAGTGCATATAAATGTTATCCTTCAATTTAGAAAGGACTTTCTTCTAACAAGGAATAACTATTTATATTTTGGACGGTATAATCACTCTGACATAACTGACACATTAGTTAACATTTTCTACATCAGGCTGTCATTTCTTATTGAACTTAATATGAAATTTATCACCTTTAGATTGCACTGTAGTAATGCCTTTCAAGGTTATAGGTCTCATTATGTTTCTTTTAATAGGGGTAGTTACCTTTTGAAAAGGATTCATATTTTTAATTTAACAAAAAAAAAACTAATGTTAATTATGTATATGTAATAAAGTTATAGTTAACATTAATTAATATTGAATAAAATAATAGATATAAGATTAATCCTTATAATAAATATTGTACCAAATTGCAATGAAAAGTAATTGAACTAAAATTACATCAGTTATTACAAACTTTTTAACCAATTTACATAATTATAGAGCATACTGAAATCATTGAAATATATAATAAATTTGACACCTTAAGAAGATATAAGAACACATGATGGTGAGGGTAGTAAGTAAAAATGACATAAACATCACCACTGAACAAAGCACACTATAGCCATATATCCTAAGTATGATTAAACTTTAAAGCATCACTAAATACAATATATAATATAATCTTAAACTTAGTGATGAATAAGGCTTTCATAATATCACTTTACACATACATATACATCTTAACTAAATAAAGGCAAATTTAATCACTTAACAACATATAATATAAGGAAAACTAGAGAGGAAAATATACTTGAAAAATTTATTAATGACTAGAACAATCATGAAACTAATTTTAAGTGTAGAAAAGATGTGTAAAAGGTTTGGGGCTCACCAAAGGAATTTGATGGCAAAGGTGATGTTGAGGAAATAGGTTTTAAAATGCAAAAATGATGGAAAATAGATGAGAAAATGAAAGTTATGTTGACAAAACAATTATATGTTTTTTGCTTAATTGATAATTAATATCTTGATGTTGAATTGATAGAAAAAAGATATATAGAGTTAAGAAGATATTTATAAAAAGTATCACTAAGTAGTCAATTTCAATGGCAATTGTTTGAAAAATAGATGTTTTAAGTTCTCTTCTCCTTTCAAATATAATGATTTGCATTCGCTTTTAATGTTGACTACACTTAAAATGATATTTTAATATCATTTCTATTTTCAAACATGTCAACCATAACAAAAGGATATTAATTTTTAATTTAACAGTCATTTTAAGTTCCTATATAAATTTCAATAGTGCTACCACGTGACTATAAACATTGATTTTTTTTTACAATCATTGTCTAATTTGTCTCAATAATTTAAAAAATGTCACTACATTTATATAGACGTTGCTTTATCTTATGATCAATGTCTATCAACCATCATAGAATTGCAATTTGGTTATCGTGGAATCTAATTCAGACTTGCAATGAATTAATCATGAATAAATGGTTGCTTTTCATTTGGAGTGTGATCCTAGATTATGACCTATGATTTAGAGATTTCATATGTATCAAAGAAATAAAATTCGCCATACTTATCTTAAAGTAGGTTTGTATCAACAAATTTTGTTGATTATAAATTTTCTAATCATGGCAATTAATGACATTGCTTCCAATTTTCTTGGTTCCAATTGCATCCTTCTTTGTTATACCATTCTCTTGATAAAAGTGCCATTTATTGTTTACCATGTTACTTCTTTGGTAACCACATTTAAGCTTTCCAAGTTTTAATGCATTTATAGAGGATTGTTTCAAAAATTGGAAGAAAGTGAATAATGAGGAATATTGTCCACTCTTAAATCATGTTAGAAAATATTCTAGTTCCTTTCATCTTAAAGCAATGAAATCTTATGATGATTTAATGAAACAATCACAACATATTAATAGGATTATCAAAGGAAGTCATTAGAAGAGATTTAGAATAATTATTTTACACTTAAAGCTTTAACAGATTATGTAAAATGGTTAACATTTCAAGCTTATGCTTTTAGAGGCAATGATGAAAGTTAAAGTTCAAATAATTAAGAAATTTTTTCATTGAAATATTGAAGTTTATTGGTTTTTACAATAAGAAAGTTCAAAAGGTTGTTTTGGAAAATGCTTTATAAGTTGTTAAGTATAACTTTAATGATGTTTAAAAAGAAATTCTTCATATTTTTGTAAGTAAAGTGAAATAGTTAATAAGAGGAGATAGGAATTGACAAATTTTGTATCATTATTGATAAAGATCAAGATGAGGTAAAAAAAGTATAAACGACTCTTGTCTTGAGACTTGTTGATAAGATTGGTTTTGTTCAAGAGCGTTTATTTGATCTTGCACATGTCATTGATACTAGCGTAATGACTTTAAAAAATGAGAAAGTATCTACTATTTCTTATCACAACCTTGAAATTGAAAGCATTAGAAGCCAAGGATATGATAGTGCTAGTAATATGCAAGGTGAATGGAATGGGTTACAAGCCAATCTTAAAAAAAGTAGTTCCTATGCATGAATTTTTTCACAATTGACTAATATTATGAATATTATTAGTGTTTTTTGCAAAAAAATGACCAATCATAAGTAGCTTAAGTAATTAAAATTGCAAATATGATTGTTATTGAGAAGTTGACACAAGAAGAAGGGCAAATTAAGTTGGAACCTTATAAAGAGCTAAAGATAATCAATAGGGCTCTTGCTATCAATTTATTATAAGCTTCATGAAAATGTATGGAGTAAATTTTATTGTCACCAACAACATCATTAAAAAAGATGCCACTTAATATTAAATAGGTGAACATTTTATTGTGAATAAAATATTATCATCATTTGATTTTATTTTTACCTTGCATTTAATGAGTGAGATGATGGAGACTATAAATGATCTTCACCAAGCATTGTAATAGCAAAGTCAAGATATTATAAATGCAATCCATCTTGTTTCTTCAATAAATCTTTACTTCCAGTGTTAAGAAAAGATGGATGTTGTGAACAATATTATATTAATATTTTTTCTTATATTTAGGTCCCTTAGGATATGATGAGACTTAATTGGATCAATTTTGCATTAATTTGAGACTAATTGCATTAATTTAGGCTTAATTGAATTTCGGGCTTAATACTGAATTTTTTATGCTATTTCAGTATTTTGATCATAACTTGAGCTTCAGATGTCGGATTTGGATGATCTATACACCGTTGGAAAGCTAAGAAAAAGACCTACAATTTTTATGTTGACCAGAGAACCCAGTTCTGCCATCTTGGAGGTCAAAGATTAGCTTAAAATTGAAGTAGAGTTGCTGTCAAAGCCCAGACCCGACCCAATTGCAATGATTAATTCATATCTTGAGCTCCAAGTGTCTAATTGATGCAAGGCTAAGTCCAATTACTCCCTAAAATTCATATATAAACATTCCTGAAGCCCTTTTGAAGAAACTAAGTCGTTTTGAAGGCCAAGGAAAACGGATTGATAGTTCATTACTCCATCTCGGATTAGATTGAACTGTCTATAGTTTTTTTACTATAACTTGAGCTTGGAATGTCTGATTGGGCTAAAATTTTGTGGGTAGTTTCCTAAGATATTAGGCTACAAGTTTGTAGTTCAGGTCCAGTCCTAATTATGCCTCTAGGGTTGTAAATAAATAGAGGGCAGAATCAGAACGTGAAAGAGGTTAGAAACAGCTTCATAGTTTTCTAAATTTTCTTTGGTTTTTCTCTCTAATAGAAGCCTAATTCTCTGAGTTAATTCAAGAAATTTTGAGGCTCTTCTCCTCTGAAATTATGAGATCTTGATTCATATGGTGGTAACTATAATTAATTTCTCTTTTTCCTTATCTACCTCCTCTGATTTGCATGATTTGCTTGAATTGGATGTTGATTTGATATAATCCTTGTTCAATTCTGTAAGTTATATTTTAAATCTGAATTGGTAGTGAATTTTGATTGATTAATCAAAATTTTTTGTGGGAGAAATGGGGATGAATGGATGGTTTAGGATTCTGAATTAATTCATTTAATTTAGTTGAATTCTATCTTTAAATTGATTTTGATCTAACTTAAAGGTTATGGTGATTGCCTAACTTTGCTAATCTTAATTAATTAGATTTTAAGCGATTGTCTAGTGTAGGGTTCATGAATTGTTGCAGGAATTTCGGATAATTAAAGGCTAAATAATTAATTGTAAAATCTAATTTATAATGATCTATGATTAATTCTTTGAAGAGATATTAAATTTCTTGGATTAGCTGTGTTAATTCATTGATATTCTTATTTTTGTTGCTACTATTTTATAGATTCAGTTATTGATCTTTTGCTTTTGATATCTTCCTGCTCTAATTTCGAAACCCCTCCCCAATTTTAATTCTTTGCATATCTACATTTAGTTTTGAAGTCTCAATTCTGCATATATTAGCATTCTGTATAGTTTTAGGTCTACACGTTTTATGATTGATAAATTGCATAATTAGATATAATTTATTTTGTTTACATCATAAACTCAATTAGTAAATAATCACCGAGAATTATTAAAAAGGATTTTTAGAGGTTCGACCTGGTTCCCACTATTTTCCTATAAATTTTTTTTGGAATCAATAATTTTAATTTGATCGGTTCGACAGCCGCGATCAATGGATGGTTTAATATTGTTAAGAAAGTGAAATTTTTTTGTGAAAAACATTATGTTGATGTCCCTAATATGGATGGACAATATATAATAAGTAAAGACTATTCTTTTCAATTAAATGTAATTATAGATCATCATTATTGAGTTAATGTATTTTTAGTTGCTATAGTTTCCTAATTACAAGAGCTAAACACTAGATATAATAAGCTAGTAGTGAAACTTTTGACTTTAAGCTTTGTATTGAATCTAACTAAAAATTACAAGTTATTTAAAATTGCAAACATATGTAGGTTAGTTGAAAATTTCTATCCATAAGATTTCTTTATGTGAAAGTGAATTCATATAATGATATAAATAAGAATCAAGATTTTCAAAATATCGAGACATTATCTAAGTTATGTCAAAGAATAAGGAAATAACAATGTTAAAAGTTTATCACTTGATTCATAAATTAATTTGCCTTATCTTAACTTTTTCAATATCTATAACAACTAAAGCCTTTTCAGCCATGAAAATAGTTAAGATCTAGCTTCGAAATAAAACAAATGATGAGTTTCTTGTAGATAACTTAATTGTTCATATTTAAAAGGGATATTGTAGGTCTTTTATCATAGATTTGATAATAAATGAATTTGAAAGTACCAAAAAACATTGAGTACAACTCTCTTGAAGAATAATTGCACAATTTTTTATAGAATTATGTGATTGTTTAAAATTTGATTATTGTTTAAAGTTTGAGATATAAAGTATTATTTTTCTTTTTGTCCTTAACCAAAATTGTCTAGCTCCATTCTTGGATAGCAATAATGATGAAAGGAAGTGGAGGTAGGTAAGGTAATAATGATGAAGGTAAAATGGTGATCGTGATACTAATAGTGATGTTTGATGAATTTAGCAATGGTAAGTAATTAGAGCTACGATTAATAATAGAGGTAATTGAAATAATTAATGATGATAAGATTGTGGGGGTCAATAGTGATTACTATTACTAGAATTGTAATAGGTTAATTTAGGGTAGTCTTCATTTTAAATAGGCCATGTTTGCTTTCCAAAGCATTGATGTGAATATGACATGTTAGCTTATATAAAGTTAAAATTAAAGCTTAATCTAACTTATTAAAAAAACATGATCTAGTCTATTAGTCTATTCAAAAATTTAATTGTATAAATAAAATTTTCAAATATGCAATTGGCTAAAGCTTAAAATTGTTCAATGACCTTATTAGGTATTTACACTAAAAGTATGTATTAAAATATTTATATACTTTTTGATAATTGAAATATTTATATTATATGTTTATAATCTATATGTCTATATGTGTATATATACATATTATATTGTTTATAAATATATTTATAATTAAATATGTTAGCTTGATAAGTTTATAAACTAAGCTCAAAGAGAATAAGCCTACCCTTTTTATTTAAATAAATTTATTTATTAGCCTTAATATGACTTATTTAATAAATAAGCTAAATTAGATTAGATTATAAGTAGATTAGATCACATGCCATTAATAACCTATATGCATCCTGAATTTCTACTGCCTTGAAAGATGAAAATGACAATTACCATTGCAATTGGAGAGACAATGATAGATTAACGGTACAATGGTAACCAACTATTGTCAATGTCACATTGGTAGTGTTGATGAGTAATAGAGGAATTGATAAAATAAAGATATTTTTTTTCTTAATTTCATCATTTTTTTATATAAATTTCATTTATTAAAATATGAAGTTATAAGCTATGCTATGTAATGGCAAGTAATGTTGATACTTTCCTTTTTCTAAGGTTGGATATGAGCTTGACTCAATTAAACTTAGCTTAAGTCAAAACTTGACTTGTATTCAAATAAACTAAAATTTTTAATTCAAATTTAGTTTGAATTAAACTCGTAAACCATTCAACTTGATTAGATAGCTTTTTTGATCTAATCAAATGAACCAAAATATCAAATAAATAAATTTGAGTAAAAATGAATCAAGTCAGCTTATATTAGTTGTCCATTAGCTTAATTCATTTGGTTCATCTAATAAAAAATTATTTAAGAAATTATTATTTAATTCATTTAAATATATTATATATTATACAATATTATAATATCTTTTATAAATATTATTAAAATATATTTATATATAATTAATTTATTAAGTTGGATTATGAATCAAACAAGTCAAACTAATTATATATTGAGTTTAGTTCATTTAGCAATTAAGTTAATATTTTATGTTCAATTTATTTAGTTTATGATTCCCGCTCATCAAACTAATTTTTGAATAAAATCACAAGTGATTCATGAATTGAATCGATTCATTTCAAGTCCTACCTTCTTCCAACCACAATTTTCTTAATTCTTATTTCCTAGAGAGCTGGTTTACAAAATTTTGATAATCTGAGAATGGAAAATGCTGGCTCGAACATTCAGGGCATGACGCCTTGAGCTAAGCTCCCTCCGACGTGAGGGCAGCAGCTCTATTTGGAAAAATACCTTAAGCCCAAAGAAGCCTTCTCATCTTGGGCTTTAAGTTGAAGCTCATTTTCCATTATGGACCCTTGTATATCCATGAGTTTTAAAGGTGAACAAAACAAATCCATTTAAATGAGGATTTAATTTCATCCAATCTACTTAAATCCTGACTTGAAATAAAGTGAACCAACGGGTTCTTGAGTTCGCCCGATTCTTTTTATTTTAGTTATACTCTTCATATTGACTCTTTAACTATGCAAGTTTAAATTTTATAAAACTTATATTTATAATTCTTACGTTAAGTTGTTAAATTTCTATTGAACTAGTAATATTTAATCGATTTTAATGGAACGTATCAGAGAAAATTAATTATTTCATAATAAAGTAATAAAAATAAAATTATAAAATATTGGACAATTAATATAAGCTGACTTTTTTAAACTCGTAAACCATTCAGCTTATATAATTTTATTCCTTTGTACTAGTGACAGAGCTATATGTATTCTAATGGGAACATGTGTCCCATTAACTTTTTTAAAATCTTATATAAAATTATGTATGTTATTTAAAATACTTTCGTTAATTTATAAATTTTATTCCTGTTAAAATATTAAAACATATTTACTTTCACTGGTCCTTGGATCTTGGTTTCACTACAACTTCATATAAATAATTATATTTCTAAATAATATGTATGAAAGATAAAATTATATATATATATATATATATATATATATATATATATATATATATATATATATATATATATATAGATTATTATTTAAAAATAGAATTATAATTTTATATAATTTAAAAATTATTTTATCACTATTTTATAATTTTACCAATAAAAATACTAATTTTTGTCAATGTAACGAATTGTTTAAACTACTTTTTAAATTATTTGTGAATTATATTCCCAAAATTAGATAATTATAATTATTATTATTAAGAAGTAAATATTCAGGGTACTCTATGGAGGCCTTCTAACAACGAAATTGATTTTGGATTATTTATACAAGCTTTTAATTGAGACAGGTAGTCGATTTTTTTTTTAACTTTTGTTCATAGGTTTTGCTGGAATTTGAAAAAAAAGAAAATTGGATCAGCTGGTTAGGCCTAGGAGCCCATGAAGGGTGGAACTTCATTCTGTCAGCCCATTGTAAAAGGGCTTGGCCCGACTCGATCTGTCTGAGCAGTCCAAGGATGGCTCCCATGACTCGTTTTCATCTAATAAAATTAAAATGGATGGAAAAAAAAAAGAAAAAACTGACAAAATGATTTTTAAAATTGGGTCTATAATTACGTAAAATTCAAATAATTTATTTTTTTATTGAATTATTTTTCAGGCAAACTCGGTGAAAAAATTCTGCACAACTGGTTTTTATCTGACTAGCTTTAATTCGAATAAAAATTTACGATTTCTCCTATGTCATCTATTTGATAATTTTGCCAAGCTTAATTTGCTTAAAATATTTTTTTCGTGCATGAACAACCATTTAAAAAATACAAAAACAATTTGAAACAAAGTGTGTTTTTTTAAAATAATAGTAAGAATGATAATTCATTTAATAAATATATAAAATTTTAGATTTGAATTTAAAATATAATAAAAAGTAAAATTATTGGGGTAATATTGGATATGATTGTATTACTAAGATGTCAACAAACCAACTGGAATTTTTATAACCAGCTAGGGGTTTTAAGTTCAAATTATCTTTCTCTCATTGAATTGAGAAAGTAATTTATATAATTTTATGCTTTATTGGGATGAAAAAGATGGGAAGAAAAGAAGAGAAAATAGAATGTCATTTCATAACTTTCTTTCGGGAAGATATTAGATGCTGCTAATTAATTCTTCAAAATCTTTCAATAAATTTTACTATTCTCAATTTATATTGCTCCAATTTTAGAGATTTTGAAGAATTTCTAATCATCCAATCAAATGGTAGGAAATCAATTCTTAACCATCTACTCCCTTTTCTTTTGTTTTTCTCCCCTAATTTTTCCTTTTTTTTTTCAAATCCTAAATAGATTTGGGCTTAAAATGTTAAGCTGGAAAAATATTCGGCTTTTTTTAAAAAAAAAATCCAATTGCTAATGGGTCAAACTCAACCCAACACAATATATAATTGGATTGTTCTATCCTGATGGAAATAAATATATATTATAAATATTTAAGAATAGCACATAAAATAATTATAATTTATTAATTTTTAAAATTAAAAATATTTCTTTTGGCATAATTAATAATTATAAATATGTTAATATCTTATCGTTTCATCCTTACTTTAATTATTTTTAAAAAGGTGATTATGAATTAAAATTTATAAGTATTCGGGCTGCGGACGAAGCCACATGGTGAGAAAAAATAAAATTCAGGTCAAATCCAGCCAAAATTCTTTAAAAAGATTAGGATAAAGTTCTAATTCAGATTAATATATAACACATAATTTTATCTAGGAAGTCTCCGTTAGCTTGAGACTCCACCAATAAGCACTGCTACTCTCAGACATATACTCTTAAACTGACTTCTTGTTTGCAATTTAATTAGATGGTTAATTAAAATTTGAATAAAGTCCATAGTTTCACTTTACCACTAAAATTATGGTAATGCTATCAAAAGTTTTGTAAGTTTTTATAAAAATTTAAGATAAAACTTAGAAGTTGTAATTTTTTACATTAATTTTTTTTATATATTTTTAAAAAATTGCAAGTGTGTGTGCAGATTTTATATGTAATAAATATATTGAAATATTTTAACTTCATTATTTAAAGTGGCATAAAAATTATAATTTTTTTTATTTTTATACAAAAATTATAACTTTCAATAAAATTTATCAAAAATTAAAAAATTTCAATAAAATATAATTTTGATCCTCCTAAATTATAAATTGTTCAACTTTAATCCCTAAATATTTAATTAGATCAATTTTAATCCTACTGTTATTATTCTGTTAAAAAACTAACAGACTAATTGAGGTAGAATTTTTTCCCTTCTCCCTCCCATCCCGCGGCGTCCCCCTTTGCTATCATTCTTTCCTGTTCTCTTTATCCTTCCCAATCTATATAATTCGGTAAAAGAAAAAGTGAACCCAAAAAAGGTTCATTGAGAATCAGAACTTTATTAGACTTTATGTCAAATTTCAGAAAGTAAATATATATATATATATATATATATATATATATATATATATATATATATATATATATATATATATATATAGGACATACAGAAAATTCAAAATTGGGAAAGTTGGCAGAGATAAAAGGCAGAAAAAGAGAGATGATCAAAGGTAAGAATACAGAGAACGATGAGAGAGAGAAAGAGGGAGATGAAAACTAGTCCTGTGCTTGACAGTAAGAAAAAGAAGGAAGTAGAGATGAAAATTTTAAAAATAAAATTATTTCCTTATTTGTTTTAGATGAAAAAGATAAGAAAGAAAAATAATTTTTTATTATTCTTATATAATTTTTTATTTTCTCTTTTAATTAATTTTTAAAATTTTCTACCCTTTCCGCTTATTTTCTCTGTGAGATAGAGGTTGAGAGAAGAGAGAAAACGGAGACAGAATAATAGTTGTTTTTGAAAAAAAAAAAGGAAAATGAAAAAGAAATGAACAAGGTAGCAGACACAACTTGGTCCAATCCAACGCCCCGTGTATAGCACTTGCAGCGGCTTCCCGCAATTCTGTTGCAAAATTCTCCGTCACCATTGTGGTCCACTGAGTTCACCGCTATTGGTCGCAACTCTTTGTTGCAAAACTCTTCATTAATGCAAAACTAGTGATTTTGTGTCTGTTTATTTATTGTTTTTAAAAATAATTTTTACTTTTTATTTTAAAAATAAAAAATTTTGTTTGGCAAATTATTTTTGAAAATTTTGTTTTAAAAAAAGAACAAATTTTAAATATTTTTTGAATTTTTTATAACAGTTTTATAATTAGATAAAATTTTTGCATATTTGTTTCACTAAACATCATTTATTCACTACTTTTCTTGAATTAGGAAATAAATTTTAAAATCAAAAAATTATAATTTTTAAAAGCAACTTTTAAAAATAATTTAAAAAAAAAAAACACATTAAAACACGCCACTCTCTGACCCAACTAGTTTATCCCTGATCTCATAATTCCTAGTAGCAACAACTCATAGCGGAAACAAAGCAGTGTGTGTTGGTCTCCTTGAATTGTAAGTTGATTAGGGAAAAACAGATTAGAGTTTATGAATTAGGAATTTCACTATCTTCGTTATTGAAATTGCAAATATAATATTTATTCCGTTAATGGATTACCAGATTGGAAATAAATTCGGCAATAATAGATCTTCAATGGAAAATAATATTCAACCAGTTCTATTTATCAGTAGACAGATTTAATAGTAGGATGATAAATTAATTAAATTTTTTCAAAAATCAAAATAAATTATTTTAAATAAGAGATTAAATTTGACTGATTTGTAATTTAAGAGACCAAAACTGCTTTTAAGGTAAAAAATTTTATGCTAGAATCTCCCCGGTAGTGTAGTGATATTTAATATTATCTTAAAAGTTTTATTTTTTTCACATTGTGAGTATGAATTCTCTGCCTTATGCATATATTAAGTAAATTATTACTTATCCAACTACTAAAAAAAATTATAAGACTTACAAAAATGCATATTAATATGATTTTTAAAGAAATTAATTTAATTTATTATAATATAAATTAATTTTATACTAATACTAATTCATACATTGTCATGTTAATAAAAATTACTAAAATTTCTTTATTGTTATTAGAAAATTCTTAATTGTTATTTATTTAATAATTTTTCTTTTTCTCATTTCATTAATCGATAATATAAGATATTTTTTATTGATAGTAGATTGTGGTTAAATTCTTTTTTCAATTATGGATCAAAGAACAATTCTTATAGATCAAAGCATAACTCTTAAAATTATTAAAGGATAATAGTGGGTAGCTTGGCGCAAATTGGAAGCAGATTTTTTTATGAAGGTCAATTCTACCAAACATGAACTTTCATGCATGAACGTATTGAGTAGTGTGGAGTAATACCAATCATTATATTGAATATTTCTTATTTAAAATAATATAAAATCTAATATAAGTTATTAAATACACTATATATATATAGTACGGTAGAATTCACCTTTGATAAAATTTGGAGGATTTGTGGATACAAATGTTTACCGCACTCAACGGTACTCAATAGTACTTATTGGTTTATAGGTGTAGAGTGAGTGTTATTATGTTGCAAGATGATGTCCATCATTGGATTACTTATTTAAGATATTATGTGCTTTTTAGTTATTTCAACCGATTTTTTTAAATTTTTTTATGTGTAAATGTACTGGTTGCCTTAGGTTTTATTTAAATAATATAAAAATTGATTTTTTTAAAGTTCTTCTTTTGTTATTTTTGGCTAAAATTCACATAATCCCTATATTATATCATATATACAAAAAGCATATGATATTTTAAAATATGTAGTTAAACATTAAACATTTAAATTATATATGTAAAAAATCTTTCCGCAATCTTTTCTTTTAAATATTTGACGATAAAGGGATTTTGCTATTATTTATCAAAAAAGGGGATTTTTCCTTTTTTTTAATATACTTGATAACACAAAAATTAGTTTTTTAAAATTAACATTAATTCCAAAATTGATTTTAAGTTAAAAATTGGAAGAAATTATATTTTCTTTCAAATTCAATATTTAAATATTAACAATATAAAATGATAATTTATAATCTTTTTAAATTAATTATTGTAATAATTATATTCAAAATTAACTCTTATACAAAAATAACTTAAAAAAATGTTTCATCTTTTGTTTCATTTCTTTCTAAATTGAACACTTTTTTTTAAATTACCTCGCGATGCAACAGAAGAAAGCAAAAGATGAAGTATTTTTAAGTTCTTTTTGTATAAGAATTAATTTTGAATATAATTGAATATGAATAATTAATTTAAAAATGATTATGAATTAATATTTTATATTTATTAATATTTAAATATTAATTTTGAGAATAAAAATTATTACTTATAATTTTTAATTTAAAATCAATTATGGGTTAAATTAATTTTGAAACGTTAGCTTTTGTGCAATAAAAACACTAAATAGATAACAGTAGAAATCTCATTGATTTGGAAGAAAAGATAATAGAGAAAATTTTCTGCACATGTATAATTTAATTATTTAATTGCACATTTTAAAATATCATAGGCTTTTTCCACATAAAAGGTAATATAGAGTTATGTGTACTTTAGCACTAAAATAATAAGAAAATATCTGAAAAGAAAAATATTTTTATTATTATTAAAAAAAAGAAATAACTCAGGCAAATAATATATTTACACATACAAACCGGAGAGAGTAATTAACAAGAGAAGAGATGAAAAAAATATTAAATGAACAAATTAAAGAAAAATATGTAATCTATACCAAATTACCAATTAATCATGAGTATCTTTGAGGACGGTAAACATTCGTTCCCAAGAATTCTCCAAACACTACAATATTTGCTATGACTAAACTATACAAGCGTTTCTTGTTATGATAGGAACCTGAAAAGTGATCCTCTTTTGTTCTTTATCGGACCAATTGGGTCATTATCCTTTGGCGACTAATCATTTTCCAAGTTTTTCCCCCCAAACACTAGCAATTCTTTGTATAAATTAGTTGCCACTATCATGAAAGTGTAGTAACATTCATAAAAAATGTTACAATATATTATCCAAAAAGTTGTGATAAACTCAATGGCATTAGCGTTCAAAATATATAAAAGATTATGTAATTTTTTTTAAAAAATACTTGGAACTCCTTATATAAATTACATAGATATAATTTTATAAAAAATTACAAGAAATCATAGTTCATACATGTCTAACATAAAATCATGCACCAAAGTTATATTCTAATTAAATACTTCTTGAATTTCATGTCATTATAAAATTTATGTCATAACTTGCAAACATATAGCATTTGTTACAACCATCATGCATATTCTTTATTGTCAATGCCACTCTTATGTAATCCTACAATGTAATTATGCAACAAAGATAAATCATATTTTTCACACTTTATGCAATTGCAAGATTTATGTCATAACTTGCAAAAATAATGACATCCCTTACAACTATCATGCATTTTTTAATTATTGATGTTACTTTCATATAAATATATCATAAAATCATGCAATAAAATTATATTCTTACATAATAATATCTTTCAAATTCTATGCAACTGTTGCCACTACTTATGAATATAATAACATTGTAGATTGCTGTCATGTAAGTCATACTTAATTTTTACAAACTATACATAAGACTCATAAATTTACATTAAAATTGTGTAATAAAGTTATCCCTAATTGAATATTTCACATATTTCTTGTAATTATAGAATTTATATCACTATTTGCGAATATAATGGCAATTATATCATAACTTTTGCAAGGCATATAAATGACTTATAACTTCATGCAAGTTTAACATAAAAGTACAAAAATCATGTTCTAATGTAATACTTCTCATATTTCATGCATCTGCAGAACTTTTATCACCACTTGCAAACATGATAATATTCTAAACAATCTTTATACAAATCATATCACAATTTCCACAAAGCATATATATAATTTATAACCTCGTAAATTTACCATAAAATTCTGTAATAGAAACCATAAAGCATACAAATATGCCTCGTCCAAATATGGTGTGAGGTAGAATCCATATTACCATGAAAAATATAGTAGCAGGGAAAGGCCCCTTTTTTTGGTTTTTTACCCGTTTTTAAAGTTATCTTCAAACACAACTCCATTGTTATCTGTCTCATCCCTCTGTCCCGGGCCAAATGGACCAAATTAGAAAAGTTCAAGGAAAGTAGAGCCTATTTAGCCGTTGCTTGTCTCAAAAGAATGCCATCATTTGGAGCATCTCCAAGCCCCAAGTGATATTCTCAAAAGAAAGACATTTTGTGAGAGATATTCTCAAAAGAAAGACATTCTCTAATATGAAATGAGTCCTACATTTTTATAAGATTCATTTTTATAATATTCAACTCATGTGAAAGAGAATGTGCTAAAGTGTCTCTCCAAAAATATCTCCCTGATTTTCCTAGTGCAAAGCAAGTCATTTGATGACGGGTTTCGGCTCCACGGACAATCAGCAACTGTTACCACAGCATCAATGTATGTACAATTTATGCTCAAGAGGATATGCACTTTTGGTTGGATCTTTAGATCCCCATTCTTGGAATGCAATCTTCTCCATTTTTTTTTAATTTATCAATTTCCTACCATTTCAAAAGGAGAAAAACACATTCTCATAATTTGAAATCCCCAATTTTCTTTTTACTAGTACCCACCACGTCAATTAAAAAAAAAAACTGTGTTTATTCCTTTCTTAAATATACACCTTCAATTTCCCAGAATAACTTTGAGATTCATATTCCCATTCTCTGTTAGTATTCTACTTCTGGCCATGTTTTTCTCCAATGAAATATTTCATGGCTAAAAAAGAGAAGATAACGATTAAAATAAAATTGGTAATAGACTCAAATTTTGTAAAATTGTTCCTGCCCTGCACTCCAAGGCAACTCCATTCAACATACAAAAAAATTATTATTAAAAAAAAAAAAAAAAACCTACGGTAAAGTATAGAGCTAAATTCCTAATCACTATGAAGCTCCACTGAGGTTTTAAAAAAAAAGGAATCAATGAATGATGTACAATCCCTCTCACAAAAGTATAATCAACCAATCTTCAGGTATTAAACTAACCTGCTATGCTTTCTTATTATACACAGTCTTCTATTCTTATCTGCTTCACTTAACAATCTTTTAACATTTTACTATTCCTAAACTTCAACTAATGTATTCTTTTAATCACAAGGACCCCAATAGCTTCTTCCTCAATCAGCAAATTCATCAATCAGGGTTGAACAAAGGAAGCAGATTCCTGTCCCAACCCAATGCACCAGCTGCTGGCTAGGCGGCTGGAGTAATCTGTAATGAACCCCGCCCAATTGGCTAGTCTAACAAAACAAAGATACTATCTTTCTGATTCAGCACCTAGACTAGCGTCAAGTTTCATTCTTGTGATTGTTTCCTGAGACTTGTTGCAGATACAACCAGGGAAGGGATTAGCATAAAAGTTCTCCTGTGTCCTAGGTAACTCTCCAGTCTGTCTAAGATAAGGTGCGCCTAGCCTGTCAGAATGCAAAGCCTTAACACTGGAAGAAAATTCGTCCCATGTCATGGTGCCCTCGTCCAATTGATCAATCAATCTAACAAAATTCAATCTAAAAAAGAGTAAATTGTCAGGAGAGCATGTTATTAGGCTAAAACATTGGTAAGGAGAAAAATTCATAATATATCCAAGGCATGAACTAACCTGTCAGGATTGATAGTTTTCCTGAATCCTTCAAATCTCCTATGGCCCTGCACTGCTTTGGCCATGTTACCATCATATGTGTAGACGAATACATCACTTTCCAGTGCCACTATATAATCAATAGCAGCAAGCCGATTTTGATATGGATTGAAGGGCTCTAGCTCCTCCTTGGTTGCAAGGGTAGAATGAGTATAGACATTAGGGTACTCTGAACGAAAATCGGCCAAACTAGTGCTTCCATAAATTGGCCCTGCAACTATGTAGACTGTTGTTGTGGACGGGTATCCCATGGCCTTGAGAAACAGGGCTGCCTCTCTAGGGGACATAGGGCACCCCCCTTGCAGTCTTCGTTCAGTGCTATCAATCTGTTTTTCCTTCCAATGCCTGACTTGATACCTCATAACTCTGAGTTCCTCAGCCTCCTCAGCAGTGAGGTTATGACTGCAGCCCGTAAAAGCTAGCATGTCCTTCTCATATCTATTTTGAAGTTCGATCGAAGGAAGAAAACTTAATTCACATTCCATAAGAGAAATATTAGAAATTCGATTCGTCTACAACCAGATGGTACCTCAAATGAAGGGCAATATATGGTTGACTGTTGTTTCTCAGTCTATCAACCAAGGTCCTCCCAAGTTCCTCAATCTCTGGAGTATATCTGAGAGCTTCATAATTTGCACGACACCTAAGCTTCTGAATAGAGGGAGCAAGACCATTGTTGGCAAGTCGAGAATCGGTGTGGGTGAATTGTATAACCTTGTGCCGCTTTAACAATGGGAGAATCTCACCTCTGTAGTAACTAGCCTGCAAATGAAGCATCTAAGACACATCATTCCTCTTAAAATAGAATTGTTCACAAGTTGTAAGAACTTTTGATTATTTTCCTCACCTTTGACCAGGAAATCGGTGCCTTTAGAAGGGGTTTCACATGCCCATAAGGGGTTGGCAAATACTCAACTATCTCAATGTCATCTTTTAAGACTTTCATGAAGCGCCTCCAGTCAAAAATATCTTTAAACTCACTGAAATATATCAGGGACACTATATATTGGAAAAGTTTGATATAATGGGGTGGTAAATTTGAAGCATTAATTTTCTCAAATGGAAAAAATACCTTGGATCAGTCCAAAAGGATTCATGATCAAGATAAGGAAGAACAAGGGTGGCATTCATTATCTTTGCCACTGCAACCATATCGCAAATCTGCATGTCAGTGAAGGTTCTGCAGATTAGCAATGAATGATATCACACAGAACACTACAGATAATTTCTGCGCTTCATTTTATCTTACTCCTGTCCTCATTTGATTCAATCCACCGTTGGTATGAACAAGAAGATAACCATTTGTCCATTTCGATCCTGAAAAATATAAACAAGGATAGGTTAGTAGGAATGAATTCAAGCAGCCATGCTTAGCAGAAATTCAGAGCAATTATACGTACTCCTTTGATTTCTGGGTTGAGAAGTGCATTTATAGTAGTTGTCACTATCAGGTTTCATCCATATTTCTGGAGTCTATTATGAAGACAACGAACCAAACAAAAGAACAAAAATCATGAGTTAAACAGAAGTTGAAGTTTATCGGCTACAGCATAGCATTGAAAGATCAAATTAGCAAAATACACTATAGTTATAATATTCCTGTTATGTTATAACATGAAGTGGAATTTATTATCCCAATCTTGATTATTCTTCTACTGCCTTTTTTTTTCCTTTTTCCCATTAGAATCTTAGTTATTAATGTATCCACTTATTTTACGAGATGGAAAAGCAGAGACCGTAACATCAAATAAAGTCATGGAAAACAACCAAACACTATTGTATTTGGTCAGAGCCACCTTCTCAGCATCCAATATTCAATTCAATGATGGCTTAAAATGTGTGCATATTAAATTCAATAGACTAGTCGCAACCTACCACATAATCAACAATTATTCAAAACATTAACAACAAAACCAATTATTAACACCCAAAATCCCAGCCCTGATAACAAAATTAATGGAAAGCAAAAAACGAAAAAAAACCTTAAATATTAAACTTATTACCAAATCAAAACTCAGAAGAAATCATAATCATACAATATCAACCTTCCCAAATAAAATTCCACAGCTAAAATTCAAGGGTTTGGTTATTTTGATGCAGTAACAAACGGTTAGAAACAAACAAACTCATTTAAGAGGAAAATGATAAGAGAGCGAATTTGATCTTAAAAGGCAAATATTAACAAACATGAATAAGAAATAGAGGGAAAAAACATACATTTAACCTCTCAAGAACACGTTTGGGCATGGAAGTCTCTGTCTCAGTGACAACTCTCTGAGCAGAAATCCGATCCTCCTTGAATCTGTGCAAAACCAATTGCCCATTTTCTAAGCTCTTCTCCTTAACCTCTGTTCCACCACTATTCAACGAAACCTTAACGAAAACCGACATAACTGCCATCACTATCAAAATCCCAGAAACCTTCCTTCTCATGTTTTTCTGCGATCTCAGCCAATGAAACTTGGCCTTTAACCACAGAAAAAATTGCTCGATGCAAAGAAGAAAAAAATCTGGCACACAGAAGAATGTTCGCCTCCGAAGCAGTAGATACCGAATCGTGGGGTGGAGTTGGCTGCTATGGTGATGATAGTGGTGTAACGAAGCATTCGAGCCGCTGGCCTCGTCCTTTTCCATCTCGGAGAAACCCAAAACGCTAGATTGTTGCTTCTCTACGTCCATTGTGTCAGCGACTCGCCGCCTTGTGGCGGCGGGAGCGTGACCCGACCCCGCCGTCGTCACTCTCGGGCTGGTGGTTACGGGCGAGCTGCATGAGCCGCCGGTCGTCATCACCGGTGCCGGAAAACTAGAATTAATCAATCTAAGAGGTCAACTGAGTCAGGAATTTTCTCGGAAAGGAAAAATCACTGATAAAAGGAGAGAAAAGGGTGAGAAGAGAAAGTTTTCATCTTTTGTAGAGATTTTGGTTTCAAAATGACAGAGAGCGAGAGAGGCTGCGAAAACTACGGCAGTATGCGATCTCTGAAGTCTATGACTCTATGGTTTGTTCTTTATTTATATGCATTGCCATTTGCCAATACGGCCCTCCATTCAATTCTTCATCTCTCCTCTCTCTATTTTGATTGGGATGTCTTGTCACTTACTGTTAGGTCATCATTTGTGAAAAAAACAAGGGTCTTTGGAATTTTGGGATCTTAGTAAGTTGACAGATTTGCCCTCTCTGCACCTTGGACTAAATATAATTTTTGTTTTGTTAATGGTCTGATATAAATTTAAGAAAAAAGTAAACAATTATAATTTTTCCTAATTTTGCTAAGCGAGTCTGCTCTCTTTATGATAATAAATTAATTTTATATTATCATTTATATATATTATTAGATTAATAAAAATTATCAATATATATTTATTATTGAAAAATTAATTTTTTAATAATGCGTTATATTTTTATTTAGTGATAGTATACCAAATTTTACATTGATTCTCCAAATAACTGGATCCAAATTCATGATTCTCCCCAGGCTTGTTGCATGGAGAGAATTATGCATGGAGAGAATTATGGGTGATGCAAGGGGTCTTACACAGTTACACTTCTGCTTCTGCTTGCTTTTTAGTCTTTCTATTTCTTTGCCTTGTTCAAAAAAATAAAAATAAAAATGCATCGATCTGATCTGACCGGCTGAATCGAGGTCCAGTGTACAAGGTGAGCAGCGAGCTAAACAGGCTTTAAAATCCGAAATAGACATTCACTCGAATCAACCTGTCGAAACCATCTCAATACTCAAATCAACTGTTGACTTGTTTTGATTCTCCTTGAATATCCATACAAAATTTTAGGAAAAATGCATTTGCAAAGACTTGAACCATTTATTACATGCTTCTTCACATAATTTTAACTACTTTATCATGAGGTTGTTTGTTTGGATCAGCGGAGTCTTATTTCTTGAAAATAAAAAATATATGAATTATTTGATTGATCATTATTTAATATATTAAAAAAATAAAATATTTCAAGAAAATTTATTTTTAATAAAGTATGAAAAGTTGCTTATTCATCTCTTCCTTAAAATTTATTTTTTATATTATATTATTTTTAAATAAAAAAATAAAATTATTTTTATTAAATTTGATTAATAATAACTAAAATTTATTAATTTATATTTTAATAATATTAAAAATATAATAATTATTTTATTAACATTTTTTAGAAAGTTTAAAGTTTAACTAAATAAAATATAGGAATTTACTTTTTGAGAAGTATCACTTTCTCAATATTAATCAAATAATTTTGAATATTTTTAAAGAAATTCATTCGGAAAATTATTTTTTGAAAATTTTCATTTTTAGTGGATAGTTACTTTCCATACAAATCAAATGACTCCTAAGGATATTGACTATCATATATAGTACAAAAAGTGTATTTATCATATAATTAGACAATTTCTTTTTATAAATTATATTAATTAGATTTGCATTAAATGTAGCTTTAAATCATTAATTTAATTTATTTCAGCAATTTTAGAAAATGTATTAATGATTTATATTATATTATATGCGTTAATAATAATGATGATGTTTTTTGCATAATTATACCATAGAGGATTAAAATTTAAAGAAATAAATTTAGGACTTCTTACAAATTACTTAAATTTCATACCATTTATGCATTCTTAATATTTTGAAAACATGCATATAAGATGTGATATATTAAATATTTTTATCACATATATATTTATAAATATAAAAATATTTCACT
This sequence comes from Sindora glabra, assembly GCA_020226215.1. Lineage (NCBI taxonomy): Eukaryota > Viridiplantae > Streptophyta > Magnoliopsida > Fabales > Fabaceae > Sindora > Sindora glabra. Next base: position 35,521,200 of record CM035234.1, on the reverse strand, counting down.
TAATTTAATCATTTGATTTAATCAATTGAATTAGTTTGACCTTAATCCGATTATATCGTTGGTCTATCTTCCAATTAAATTTTAAAATATTTTCTTAAACTGTGCTTGTAAGACATGAAATATAATGATATATATGTATGATCCTTTTGTCGGTATAAATAAGAAATATAAATAAGTTGCAACTTTAAAAAAACTCAGTTGCAATAACAAATAAGTGACAATATATTTTTTAAAATAAAAATTTAAGAGTACAATAATGAGAATTTTGTTCACAAAAATTGTAAATTAAATTGCTAACTTTCCCAAAAGTGTTCAAAATTATTTAATTGATACTGAAGAGTGACACTTCCTATGAATTAACTTGCTATGTTTTATTTAATTCAATTTTAAAATTTTCAAGAAATATTAATAAAATGGCTATTATACTCTTTATAATTATAATATAAAAATTTAGAAATATCAATAAATTTTAATTATTTTTAATTTTTTTAGTGATATGTCTTGTATCTTTTGTATCATAATTTTTTTAAATTTGTAATTTTTTATTTTTCATAACCACCATAAAAAATTATAGTTATCCAATGAGTATATGTAGTTTAGCATTTTTCTCAAAATTTTATAGACAAATACAAAAAATAAAAAAATAAGGGATAAATAGCGATTACCAAAAGAAAATACAAAAAATTGCAATATTGATTGTTCTTAAAAAATTTTAATGTGGTTGAAATTTCCTTTTAACTTATCTTAGTTAAGATTAAAAGAATAAGATTGTTATTAGTCAAAATTAATAAGGATAATTTTGTATTTGTCTTCATTTAAGATACAGGAAGTCTAAGCTATTACAAGTAGCTTATAAGCTCTAATTTAATAAGTTACCTAAAGTAACTTATAACTTATAAGCTATCCCTTTTTTAAATTATTTCTAAATCTATCCTTATTTTTTTAATTAATTTATAACTCATACCTTTTATGATATAAATTTAAATAATATTTATAAAATATAATTAATTATATTTTAAGTAATTATAATTTTATAATAAATAATAAAATAAAAATTATATAAGTAAATAAATATATAAATTTATAAAATATTAGAAACTATACTTTTATTTTAAACTTTTTAATTACATTAATATAATTTTATTTTTAAATAAATAGAAATTATTTTAATTATATAGATACATATTTCTATTAATATTTTCTTTTATGTTATTTTGTAATTTCAGCTAATTCAATAATTAATTTTACAAAACACTTTAATTAGCTCATCAACTATCAACTATCAACTATTAGTTAACTTATTAATTATCAAGTAATTTATCAACTATTAGTTAACTTATTAGTTAGTTGTGCGAAACGAAACCTAAGGCTCTCTTTTGCACAACAAATAAGTTATAAGCTAACTTTTAAAAATATTTCTCGCATTAACTTATAAGTTACTTTAGATAACTTATAAGTTCTGATTTAATAAACTACCTAGAGTAACTTATAACTTATAAGCTACCCATTTTTTAAAGTCTTTTCAAATTTATCCTTATTTTTTATTAATTTACAAACCATACTTTTTGTAATATAAATTTAAATAATTTTTATAAAATATAATTAATTATATTTTAAGTAATTATAATTTTATAATAAATAATGAAATAAAAATTATATAAGCAAATAAATATATAAATTTATAAAATATAATTAATTAAATATTATAAATTATACTTTTATTTTAAACTTTTTAATTATGTTAATATGATTTAATTTTTAAATAAAGATAAATTATTTTAATTATACATATATTTCTATTAATATGTTATTTTATAATTTCAACTAATTCAATAATTAATTTTATGAAACACTTTAATTAACTTATTAACTATCAGCTAGTTTATCAATTAATTATGCGAAACGGAGCCTAACTTAATGGGTAAGCTCTTTTCTATATTTTGTAGGAAATAAAATTTCTTAGAATATTCTACTTTTTTCATTTTAGCATTTACTGGTTAATCAAACAACTTAATCTTTACTTTATGAGAAGTTATACTTTTCACAAAATTTTCTGTCACCCAAATAACTCTTTATGATATGTTTTGAAATTAGGAGGGAAAAGAAAAGAAATACAATGGAGGAGAATGGATAAAAGGGGAAGGAAGGATTGAAGGAAGGATTAAGTCCTAACTTTCCTCTCCCTATATTTGGATGTTCAAAATTATATAAAGAGAGATAATGAAAGGTTAAATTGAAATATATAACTAACTAGCCTATAATTTTATAATTTTATCTATTTTAAAAATTTAATTTATTAATTTCTTATGATTAAAAAATATTATAAAAAATTTGGATTTTTTTATAAAATATTTTAATAATATAAAAAATAATCCAACTCACATTTACACTAAAGCCAATATTTATGGGTTGAAATAAGAACAAATGTGTATGGGTAGATAAACATGAATCACAATTATCAGATTTAATTATTATGAAAAATGAAAAATATAATTTTATATTTTTATTAAAAAATTTCACGTATGTTTTACAAGTCATATATTTTTTTAACAAATGTAATTAATATATTTTTATTTTAATAAAAATAATAATGATGAAATATTAAAAATATAAATATAAATATAAATATTAATTAAAGACTAAAATAGAGTCAAAATAGTATATTAAATAGATAACCTTTTAAATTCTCCCAATTTAAAAGAATCTAAATATTAAAGAGTAGCAGTTTTTGGGGGGTTAGTCATAAATTCTTATTTTTACCCTCCTTAAGTAAAATTTCTAAAGGAAGTGATAGTACAAAACCTTCTCTTTCTTTCTCTTCCTCTCTATTTTTCTCCATTCAAACAAACTATTAATATATGTTTAGTAATTTAATTATTTATGTAAAAAATAGTTTTTGAACAAGGTAGCCTTTACCTCAATTATAATAGCTCTTGCTTTTTTAATACTTTGGGAGTATTATAAGGTTTTTTTTAAATAATTAATATTAATTAGTTTACCAAAAATCGATTAATGTTCATTACTTTCTTTCCAGTAAAAAAGGGTAAGCAGTTTGGGTGGGAATTCACTGCTTTCTTGCATTGATTTAGATGAAAAGGCACTATATCCATTTGAGTAATTTGATTATAAAAAGAGTTCGAAGGGAAATTGAGAATGGGGGCAACTTAAGGGACGGAAACAGAGTTATGGTCAACTCTATTTTTTGTCCAGCCAATGAGTCAAAACAAAATTAATAAAAGAATTTATTTCGATGAATGATTTGTCATATTTTGATTCTTGATTTAATAAATGAATTTATTCAATAATTAATATATTTATACATAATATAGTACAACTATAATATATAAATATATAAATTATACATATGTAATATTAATAATATTTTAATACATATTTATATATATGTTTAATTTAATTATTGATCTATTTTAAAACTTGAAAAATCTTATCTCAATTTGCACGCAGCCTTCAAATAAATATGATTTATTCGAGATAAAATCTTTTCCGTACAACCTATCTCCACCCAAGTAGCAATCTCGAATGGCAATAACAGTGAAAAATGAATTTTCTATTTTTTCCTGCCTGATTAGTTAACTTGCACGTGTGAAGTCTTTTAACTGCTTGTGGTGTGGTATATTTATGTTGCTAGGTGGTTTAATAAATACTAATCACATTTGCAAATTGAATAAAAGAAAATGTAATTTTATGTTTGTAGGACTTTATAAGATAATGATATTCTATCATCAAAATTTATACCAAACTAAAAATCTGTTCTGTATTTGCTTCAAGGTAAAAAATCAATATTATATCCACACCTCGGATAATAAAATTCGAAAGGCAAGCTCTGAAATCGAAAATTTATGATCCCTGCGCATGGTTGTTTCAATTAGCTGCCCCACTACGGGTGGAAATGGGGGCAAACGAGTAACGGCATTTATTTTTTTTTTACCTCATAACTGCAACAACCGGAAATTTATTAAGATAGATTAAATCTTGTTTGATATATTATATAGTTCAATATAAGAATTATTAAATAATATAGTATAATATTATATAGAATAAGATAATATATTATATAATATTCTATCTATAATAATATAATATAAAAATTTGTATAAAATTATATCTTATTACATTTTATAAAATGTATAGATTTAAAAATAAATAACCTGATGAAAATATCTTTGTATACATAAGAGAGGAGAGGAAAGAGAGAGATGAAAACAATCTTTTAATATATGAGGGAAATAAGGATATAAAAGAGTTTTTTCTTAAATTTTAATAATTTCATATTTATTTTAACACTACTGATCTTTATCTTTCTCTAAAAAAAAATGGATAATCTTATACAGAAGACATATAAGAGAAGATTTTTAGACAAATTATCATTTGAAAATTTTAAATATTATATAAGCTTCAATTGTATAGTCTACTTTATATTATCAGGTCTTATATGATGTGCTAAACTTGGCCTAGTAGTAAAAATTGCATGGGAAAATAGTTGTTATGGTAAATTAAAATCTAAAGTTCAATAGACAGCAAGGTGAATAAATAAAATTTACTTATTGAATTATGAATTTGACTCTAAATTAATTTAAATTGACAATGGAAATTTTAAAATGCTTAGCCAAATATTAATGACATTTATCATTAAGAAATGAATTATTCAAATAATTTTAGCCGTTTAAGTAAATTAGGGTGCAAATGGTTATGAGTGAAATCAAAATGTATTGATGAAAAACAATACTTATAAGTGAAATAAAGAAATATATAAGAAAAATAAGTTAGAAATTGAGAAAATTTTAATTTAATAATTTAATTAATAGCCACCATAAAAAGATATTTGACTAAAAAATGCAAGAAATCTAGACAAGAGGATATGGAACTATTCTCCACCCAATTAGAAGTAATTCCTCACAAAAAGATATTAAATTAACACCACTGAATCACCATGTAAAGAAAACGTACGGCTAAAAATATGAAATTCCTTATAACATACTCATTATTTCAATTAACATTTATCATACATTTGAGTATGGTGAGAAAAATTATGGAAAAATATATAAAAAGGTTAAAAGAAAATATATTAAAAATTATTATTATTTATTATTTGTATATATAGGCTCTGTCTCACATAATAAATAAGTTAACTTATAATTTGTTAACTTAATCAATAAGTTATAAATTAGTCTTTAGAGATATTTCTCGTATTAGCTTATTAAAAAAACAAATTTTAATTTAATAAGTTATTTAAAATAATTTATAACTTATAAGTTACTATTTCTTTAAATTCTTTTCAAATCTATCCTCATTCTTTTTATTAATTTATAATTCATGCCTTTATAATATAAATTTAAATATTTTTCATAAAATATAATTAACTTAATTTTAATATAGTTATATCCTAATTTTAAATTATAATATAAAATATGTATAAATAAATAATATCATAAAATATAATTAATTATATTTTAAGTAATTATAATATTATTACAAATAATAAAATAAAAATTATATAAGTAAATAAATATATAAATTTATAATATATAATTATTCAAATATTAAATATTATATTTTTATTTTAAGCTTCTTAATTGCTTTAATATAATTTTTTTAGATAAATATAAATTATTTTAATTATATATCTATTTCTATAATATTATTTTGTAATTTTAACTAATTTAATAACTAATTTTATGAAATATTTCTTAAATAAGTAGATAGTTTATCATTTATAAGCTATTAGTTATTAGTTATAAGTTATTAGTTAATTTATCAGTTATCACCTAATTCATCAATTATTAGCAAATTTATCAATTATTTACATGAAATGGTGCCTTAAAAAATAAGAAAAAATAAAATAATAAAATATGAATTTTTAATTGATCTAATTGAAAAGTAAAAAAAGAATTAATGATAAAATTGATCTTATTGTAAACTAACAAAGTTTTTTAATAAGCTTCACAAAGAATTAAATTTTGTAAGGATTGAGTTTTTTTACCTATTTTCTACGTCTATCCAGTGGGAAAACATTTCACTGATTCCTGAGATATTTTTTAAACTCTTTTTTCTTTCCATATTAAAGTACTAAGAAATTTATTTTTAATTTTTTTTCCAACTTTTTTCTATAGATCCAAAGAAAGAGTTAAATAATTTGTTTTTACAGAGTTTGTAACTGAAAATTTTTTTACTATACTCATAAAATTGATAATGATAATTGATTATTTTAATAATTAGTTAATTCTATTAACTGATTTAATAGTAGTAGTTATTATAATAAAGATATTTAATAAAATTTACCAAAATAAATATTTAATAAAATTAACTATTTATCATTAATTATTTATATATAAAATGACATATAAAGATATAAGTGTATTTTATAATTTTTATTTGTAAAATTTATAATTTATTATTAATTAAATAAAAATGACTATATATCATGAAACATGTGAATTGAAATGGGTACTAAATATTTATTTAAAGTTGTTTAATCTTGATTCTCAACTGAAACGACGCAAAATCTTTAATCCTGCGAATGAGAAACATTCGGACACGCGCATACGCACATGCGCAAGTGAGGGGATTGCTAGCTTTTAAATTTATACATGGAGGTTAGCGATTTTTAGTTTTTTATTTCAACGGAAAAATTATATTATTAATTTAATAATAATAAAATAATAAAAATATTTAAGTAATATTAATTAAAAAATTAATTTAAAAATTTTAAGTCAACTCTAATTATTTTCTTTCATCTCCATAATAAATATATTTATTAAATTAAAAAATTAATGATAGTGACAAATTAATTTTAATACATTTTATTATTTTCTTATCATTAAATTAGTAACATAATTTTTTTTATTTAATTGAAAGGGTGGAGGCTGCTAACCTTCATATATAGATATAGAAGTTAATAATCTCCTATACATATATATATGTATGTGTGTATTTATATACGTAGAAATTAATCTTATTAATTTTGTATTTAATGTGAGAAAATTTTAAATTTATTAAACATTATATTACAAAGTCTTTTGTATATTATAATATTTATTTTATTAAAATATTGATTCTATTATGTTACTTTAACTAATGAAAAAGTAATTGATTATATCATATTTATGATTTTAATATGTAATAAATTGATATATATATACACACATATACATATATATATATATATATATATATATATATATATATATACACACATATACATATATATATATATTTATTTATTTATGATCAAAGATATATGGTGTCTTAGTGGTTGAACTTTTATCATTATATCCTAAGGTTATTAGTTTCAACTCTTCTTGCTAGCTTCTTTGGCAAAATAATGGATAGAAATAATTATATAATTTAGGGGCAATTTTATCTTTCTATAAGCCTTTAATGAATCAATTATTTCAAAAAGGTAAGGTTCCTAAACTTTAAATTAGTTGATCATGAGTTATTTATTAAACAATTTATTTGTCACAATCTATTTCTGGACTTGTGTTTAACATAGGAAATTACTATGGATGACCTTTCATAAGTCTAGCCTAAATACATCTATTGTAGTATTTTATATGTAGCCATACCTTTCCTTAAAGGGAAATTCATATTTTCTAAAATCAATCATAAATTTTATTAATAAACTATCATACATGTCTATTCTAACTATCATAATATTTATTTTAAAGCCAAAGTTTTTGAGTGGACTTCCTTCTAACTCATTTGGTAGTAAGTAAGTACCTAAGGGAAGGATTCTTGAAGAAAAGAGAAAAGAAGGGAAAGAAGAGTGAGTTTTCTTTGAAACTCAGTGAGTAAACAATGAATATTGAAAAATAATTAAACTTAATTATAGCAAAATGTATAATTTGCAAATAATTTCTTTCATAGGAAACATTTAGGTTTCTTTTGGGAGGGTAAACAAACTTTCATGCTTTTGCATAGACAAAGAAAAAGTTATTCCAAAAGATAGCCTATCTTTTAAAGAGATTAATATGGACATTCATAACATCAAGACCAACCAAGGTCACACCACTTATTTTTCCATCATCACAATTACAAGAGAAATTCAATTAGACAACTAATATCTTCGTTTCTATAATTTCATATTTAATTATAGCAATTAAATAACATTCAATAGAAAATCATAACATTTAAAAAAAGAAAACATGCAAATTTTGTTGTAATTCCCATCCATCCTTGCCTTTCATAAGTTCATCTTTATCTTTTTATGGTCAACCTTATCCCTTTACAAATGGGAATATGGACCTAGTGCATAAAGTTATAGTAAAAATCTCATCTCCTTTGTCATCTTTGAGTCTTATTCATTTTAAAATTTATCACAATATGTGAATAAGTGCTTGAACTAGCTCTTTATTGTCATAGCTATATCATAAGCATTCATGTGTAAACAGAAGATTTACATAGCATATCAATTTGAAAGTAAATCAAGTTCCTCACAACATACATATGCCATAGTGATCACTACTTAACTACTAATCATATTCATTATTGCACATTCTCTTATCTTATCGATATTGATTAATTATTTTTTTTGATATATTGTTATAATACACCCCATCACATTTCCCAATATAACTCATATTAGCATTACCTATATTTCATATAAGTCACATCACAAGAACTATTTATGCATTTGAAAAGGAATTATAATTCTTTCACAACTTTTCCAACTTTTATGTTACACACTCATATCATAATAATCAATTATACTTGATTCCATGGCAAGATATTGACTCTTAACCCTATGAATGTATTGGAGAATCAATTCAAAGCCTTTTTTAAGTTTTTGTAAAGCCTAAATCAATTAGGAAATCAATTTAGATCATTTAGTGATCTCTTGTATTTAGTTCTATAAGAGATGAATTAATTCACAAATTGATTCATTGTAAAGGCTTTTATATTGTGGACTTGATGAATTGATTCATGTATGACTTTTTGCATTTTGACAAAAAAATGCATTGTTCACATGCGAGGAATTTCACCTAAATCTTAAAAATCTTAACCTTTATGCAATATCATGCTATATAGTCATTGTAAATCACCAAAAAACATTGTATAAGTTGGATTTAATAAGAAATTTAGACCAAACACTATTTTATAACATTTAGTACCCATTTATGCATATAAGAATAAAAACCTAACTTAGTACTAATTAAATCATCTAATTTCATACAAGATTGTTTGGAAAGTTATTGACAATTTTTAGATTAGGCAATAGGTAATATAATGGGATGTTAACTTGCCTTTAAACATTCAAAAATCACAAATTTGAGATTAGGTATTTGAAATCCCTTTTTTGAAATCAATCCCTCAATCTTCTATTACTCAAAGAGAATAATAGAGGAGAATTTTTATAAAAATTGACAAGTAAAATTTGTTACCTTATTGAGATTGAATGGGGATTAAGGGTTAAAGAGCTAGATTAAAATCTTCCTTTGGAATTGTGAGAAGAAGGAGAGGAGGAAAACATTAACTAGGGAGAAATGGAAAGTTGAGAAAGTTAGGGGAAAAGTGAGGGTATAAGTTATGTGATGAGGGGCAAAATGAAAAATGGTCTTATAAATATCACCCATGTTCACATATTCACCAATAATTATGTTTTTTTAAGGAATTTACACTTAATTATTTATTGGTCTTTTCATACAATAATTATATATATACATCTTATTATATTTCACTAGTTATTTTCGCGTAAAATAATTTTATTTTTCAATGAGTGTATTATTATTGACTTACTAATCAAGCAAAAGGCCTTTAAATCAGTTAAAAGGTGGTGAATGAATTGATTCTGAAATACTCTCTTTATCTATAATTGCAAGCTATATACAACTTTGAAATTTGGTTATATATATATATATATATCTTTTAAGAAACATTTTGTGGGAAAAAATAGAAAGTAAGAAATTTAACTCAAAAGTAAGATGAGTGGTGTTTGGAAAGTTTAATCACCAAGATCAAGGATATCGGTACCAGTAGCAATTCAGTTAAAAGGTAGTGAATAAGTTAATCGCCAAATACCCTTTTTATCTATAGTTGCAAGCTACGTACAACTTTGAAGGCGGATATATAAAAAATATATATCTTTGAAAAAAATATTTTATGGGAAATATACAAAATAAGAAATTTAACTCAAAGTAAGATGAGCGGTATTTGAAAAGATTAATTACCAAGATTAAGGTGATTAATACGAATGCTTAGGAGATTCCACTACAATCTTGCAATTTGAGACAAATAAATTACAATCATTTTAAATGGGAAAATCATCTAATCATACAAAATAGTTGGCATATGGTAAACCACATTTATGATGAAACAAAACATCTAATTTTGTCTACTATTTTCATTTGAAGCAAATAATTGATAAATTAATTGATAGTTAATAATTTATAACTAATAGTTGATAATTGATAATTGATAAATTAATTTATTATTTAAAAAGTATTTTGTAAAATTAGTTATTGAATTAGTTGAAATTGTAACATGATATAAAGGAGTGCATTAATACAAAATATAATTAAAATAATTTATATTTATCTAAAGATTAAATTATATTAATACAATTATTATATCAAAAAATAAGAATATAATATCTAATATTTAATTAATTATATTTTATAAATTTATACATTTATTTATTAACATAAATTTTATTTTGTTATCTATAATAGAATTATAATTACTTAATTTATAATAAAATAATAATTTATGATATTATATATTTATTTATATATAATTTTTATATATTTATAATTTAAAATTAGGATATAATTATATTAAAATCAAATTGATTATATTTTATAAAAAATTAAATTTATGTTATGAAGTATATGAGTTGTAAATTAATAAAAATAATAAGGATATGTTTAAAAAAATTTAAAGAATTGTAACTTATAAGTTATTTAAGGTAATTTATTAAATTAAATTTATTTTTTTAATAAACTAGTATGTAAAATATCTTTATAAATTAATTTATGACCTATTGATCACATTAATAAATTATATGTTAGTTTTTAGTCTAAAAATGAATTTTGACAATGATTCGATGAAATAAGAACAACACGAAGAAGAAGCTTGAAATACATGCATCGATTCAATTGTTACAATGTATTTAACTTTCCTACCTTAAGTTTTGGAGAATTTGTTGACCTTGCTAATTATTTCATAGTAGCCATTTTTCATGTCTTGTACTTAGATTTCTCAAAAATTGCTTCGAAGTCATTGGTTAAAGGCATTTCCCCTTAGCTTAATAGAAAAAAAAAATTAGTTCTTCTAAAATATAAATTGTACGGTTTTCATAAGTTAATTTTAAATAATTTATTTTAATTATTTAAATATTGAATCAGTATAATTTTAATTCTTCCATTTAATTTCTCCCAACTTCTATAAATTTTAGTTATCTTGTTTCATTTTTGTCAAATTATATTCTTTGATTGGAGTAATTGGTAAGCTTACTTCACCCAGTAGTATTGTTAGAAACATTTAATGGAGATAAAAGGAGGGAACAAAATAAAGGACACAAAAAGAGGAAATAACATAAAAATTTGCAAAACACTATCAAAATGGATTCTAGATTCCCAAAATAGGGGAAGTCACTGTCCAGCCCGGCATCTCTTAACAAAAGTTGATAGAATTCAAAGAAGAGGGTTGACATTGAGCAAATTAAATGTTTAGGAATTGGGAAAATAAATTATTTTAAATTATGGGGAGAAATCCCATAATTTGTATTTTAAAATGACTAAAATCACATTTCATTATGTTGGACTCCGCCACAACAAGGCAAAATTCGAATTTGGATTCTTCAATTTTCTATCTATAAACTCTCTGTTATTTTCTTTTATTTTGAGGGAGATACAAAGACAGTTTTTTATGTTGGGGTCCACAATTTTTTCGAAGACCCACCATTTCAATACAAAAAAAAATTTATATCTATCTTCTTGCTATATTCATATCCTCAAATTTTTTTCCTTGTAAATCGGAGCATCCAAATTTGGCATACTCCACATTATTAATAGTGTAGAAGTTGGAGGGTTAAAATTTAACGAAGAATTTTACTTCAATCATTTAGATAAATAAATAAATAAAATTTTATATTCTGGAGTAATGTAATATATATATATATATATATATATCATGCTTACAAGATATGATGCATCATCTTTGGGATCTTGAATTAAAGATCTTCTTGAAGAACGTCATGATAAAGCTTTCAGATATGATTTCTCTTTCTTAACCCTTTTTTTCCGGTACAAAAATGTGTAGAGGGAATTACAAGTGTGTCCTATACTCCTATTTATAGGTAAGGAGGAGATCTATTTGTGTATTTATTTTTTAATCTGGAATTTCCATCAAGCAACTAAATGTTTTTGAATGAACAGTTAAGATTATTTCACTATTACTAATCAGATAATTATAAACATCATCATTATGTCATATAATTATTCACATAATTATCCTCAACATCATTAACCTGTAAGATAAGTAGGTAAACATCATATAACTATTCACATCATTGTCATTTGAGATAATTACCCTTATAATTGTTATGTCAATTTATACCATAAAATTATCCGTACCAGTATCTTATATTTCCTCTGTTTCTATTTATCTGTCATTATTAGTTAGCTTTACACATATTAAAGAAAGTAATTTAGTTTATTTATTTTTAATAAACTTTACAAAATTATCCTTTATGCACAAAATTTAAGATAGTTGAAAATAGAGAGAAAAAAATATAAAGGAATAAATAAAAATTAGTTAATAGTATAGAATAATAAAGTATTTATTAATAAAAAATAAAAGTAAATTTAGAAAAATAATATTTAATATTTCATTAAAATTCTAAAGTGATAAATAAAAAGGAATAAAAAAATTCTTCAAAATACGATAGATAAAAAAGAATAGAGAGAATATGATAATGGCCACAATTAAGGATAATTCCAAGATTCTCTCACTTAGCCCAATCATTAACAGCATAAATATTAGATGAGCAATGAAATAGTCTCATTAATGACGTTCATCGCAATTAACATAATATGATAAGTTACTAAGTGTGAGTTGTGATGGTTGTACATTAGTTATATAAAATAGTATTGGGCGTCATTACACTATTAGGGGTGCTTGTGGTCATTTATGATTTTTGATATATAAAAAGTGAAAATTAATTTTTTTAAAGTGTAAGATATATTTTAGATAGTGAAGTAAGATATCATAATCGTTAATGAGAAAAATTAAAGGTATAATATTTAATAAATAATAATTAATTAAAAAATTAAAATAAAAATTTATAATAATTTAATCTTCTAATTTTCTTATCAAAGACAAGATAATGATATTTCACTTTATCTTTTAAAGTATATTTAGCACTTAAACGAGCTTAATTAAAAACATGGTGGATGAGTAGGATAGTAATAATAGTAGCAAGGAATTTCTTCTCCCTCCACATGAATCATTTATTTAATTCTCTTCTTTATCATTTAGTAACTATCTTAAGGTGAGTAAGTATAATAATTAGTTTCCTATTTATAAAAGTGATAATTATTATATCCCTTCAATTTCATAACAAACATTATTAGTTTCTTATTTTTACTTTTATTATAATTATTCGTTCCTCACTTCATTTATATACTCTAAAATTATTGTTGAAAAATTATATAATAAAAAAGTAAGCATCTAATTTGACATTGTCAAAGTGAGATTTAATAATCAACTTTAATATATTTTTTATTTACTTTAGCATACTAACTAAATGTAGAGACAAATAATTATGATAAAAGTGAAAATAAAGGATTGTTAGTACTAATTATAAAATTTAAAAATATAATACATACTATCTTTATAAATGTGTGACTAAATGTTGACATTAAGCACTATATAAATTACAAACTTTTATAACAAGAGTAAACATAAGTTTTTTATTTTTATTTTTATTACAATTAATTACCCTTCCATTCACTTGTAATATTAAAATGAATGAAAAGTATTGAAGTTGATTATTAAATTTTACTTTGGTAATGTAAAATATGTGCCTGGTTTTTAATTATATTCTTCTTTTATTATTTATTTTGTATTATGTGTAATAAGGAAAATGAATAATTAATTATTTAAAAAATAAAAATAGAATACTAATAATGTTAATTATGAAATTTAAGGGATGTAATAGTCACTGCCTTTATAAATGAGTGATTAAATATTATATTTACTTTTTATAATAATTAATGTATTTTATTTGCCATTATAATTTCAAGAAATTTTATTATTTTATTTTTATATTAATATTAAATTTATAAAATTATCCCAAGAGAAGCAAAGTGAAAATAATAACCGAACATATTACACTTTAAACTGTCGAAGTTTCGTCGAGCCAAGTTATCTTCATACACCTTAAAAACTCATACAAATAACATCTGTAATTTATTTATAAGAATTACAAATAACCTCTTAAAGCTTAATAAAAATAAAATTGTTAATTGGCAAACAATTTTATTTTTTTATTTTTTATGCAATTTTAATCTTAAACCAGCATATACGTTGCATATATCTTATTAAAAATTTCATTTTCTTGTTCTACAAGAAACATGTTCCGAGTGACGTCCTAGATATAAAATCAATAAAATGTTCAATGCACGTCTCATATCTTATAGGGGGAAAAAAACAGGACTTTCAGCAATTTAACGGAACAATTTTTTACTATTTGAAACTCAGTTCCCAAATAAAAATCAACTACGGAAGGGTAAAGTGATATTTTCTTTTGAAAATGATAAGAATCTCTTTATAACCTTTTTTTTATCAGTTTGAATTTAATTTATTATTAGTATAAAAATTTTCACATTATTAATAAATAAATAAGAAGATGATACATTATTAAAATTAATAATTTTTTACCAATAGTAAAAATATTTTAATAATTTTTATTGATAGTATATAAATTGGCAATAGTGTAAAATTGATTTACATTAATAATATATCAAGTTTAAATTTTTCAATAAATGGCCAGATGACTAATATTTTCATTCATGATTTTACGTGGATAGTATTTAAAATTTCTAATTGCAAATACTTGACAAGTATGTTGTTTGAATTATTTTTCATTCTGTATAATTAAAGGAAGATGAGTCCCCTCCACGTATAGTAATTAACCATTAAGATGGCTTAACGTATTAAGAGGGACTATTGCAATAATTCTAATGAAATTAAACGGATCTATAGCTTGATTTACACATACATCATTGGGGGCGTGAACCTGGACACAAATATAGGATATTATAGAGGAAAATTCTTAAAATTAAGTTGCACTATTAAGACTGCCAACCAATTTTGTATTGCACGTCATATCAACTATTTTATATACTTTTACACACACATACACACAGATATATATATATATATATATATATATATATATATATATATATATATATATATATATATATATATATATATATATATATATATATAATGGAAAATGTTATGTTGAGTCTGCGTACCAATTACTTTACAACCGTGTGATTAAATAATAAAAATTGGACCTACTTTGAGATGAATGGCATATAGATATTATTGTTATTTTGGAATTCAATTTTGAATTTTTATTTACGATATATATAGCAGCTCTGTTATTTAATATAACAATTGGCATGCTAAATAGTTAATTAGAGGTTTCTTTAGATAATTGTTTGGCTGCTATTTTAATAATTTTAATTTAATCAAAATTATAGATACCGTAATATTAAGATTTGTACTCAAAGTAATCTTATTTTGTTCTCTATATGCAAATTAGATCGCATTTGATCTTCATTAACAATTTTAATCAACTTTTAACCAGTGCACAAAACTTTAACAAGGTTATAAGTTTGCAGTCATAAAGGAAAATTGTTTAATTATATAATGCTAATGGCTAAATGAATGTGTTTTCACACATTAGATAAATCATGCAATTTCATATTTTTTAGTATAATAAAGTTAGTTTTACTGATATTTTCCTCCTTGTTGATTATCAACTTGAAGTCTTATTGAAAATTTGAAATTTCTTGACTATAAAAAATTTGGATATCAATTCAGAATTTTTATCTTAAATTTAACAAAAAATTAATAACTGGAATCTAATTAATTCAATTTGTATATTAAGGGACTAAAGTAAACTATTTTATTTAATGTGATCACTTGACCAAGAGTGTAATTAGTTTTCTTAATTAGACTCACGGACAATTCAAATTAGATAATATAAATTTTTTTAAATTTGATTTATATATTAATGGAACAAATAATATAAAACTAAATTTAATTATGCATTAATTAAACACAGCTCATTTAAAAATGAATTAAAATTGAATTTTTAAAGAACTAATCTTGAATTGTCCCTAATTAAATTAAATAACTTGACTTGTTTTTCTTGAGTTGTCCTTCAATTAAATAATTTGACTTGTTGCTACCTGTTTACAGGTCTATGAAACCTCTTTTTAGGAGTGTAAATTTATTTTAACCTAGGCTCACTAGAAAACCTTCAAGAGGAAGGAAAATGAAATGGGAGTGGAAAAGTTGAGAGACATATACGTCTTTGATCAGTTATGATCACATGCTAGGTTTGTGCCCATCCCATTTCCAATTGTTGATGAGGAAAATTAAAACACAAACATTGAAGGAAATTGGTAAGTGTTTGGCATTTAGTAACACATGGATCGTTGTGGATCAAAATTTTAATGTAATAAAGATCAATATAACGTATTTGGAAAGAAACTCAATTCTCTATCCTCACGGTTTAAACTTTTCCCACATTAGAGGAAATAAATATGCTTGTAGATGTTGTCCTCCTCTACTAGTCGCTGTTAGAAAACTACATTATACCCTTTTAATATGAGTAGGTTTTTCTTAAATTGGTATAATTGTTAAAAGAAATTGTGTTGTGGATAATATTGTGCAGTTAGTTACAATAACTTTTATTAAAGGACAGGGCATGCTGTTTGTTATATCCTTGTTAAGTTGATAAGTTAGGAGTTTTTTTAACTCTAACCAAGTTCATGTTGTGACAATGTTACTATTATACCTTTCTCTTTAAGTAATAAAATATTTACTCATGTAAAGAACTTCAATTTGAATTATACCGATTTGTGAGAAAGAAAATACGTGAGCATAGATCTAATGCTTGTGAATTCACTAATTGAAGGATTAGGAGTTAATATAAAGTATAGTCATGTGAATAATATGGATTTGCCTAAGTTTTATAATGTTTTGGGTTGGTGAGAGTTTTATATGAGCTCCTTGTTGTCTCAAGAAAAAATTTGTTGAAATACTTAATGATATATTCGTGTTATCACTATACATTTTATGCATATATTGAATTATGGCATGTGATAAAGAGTGATAGAGACATTTAAACTTTGTCTCATTTTATGTTGAAAATTTTAATTCTCATTGAACATTTTGAGCAGATGTTAGAATCCATTGTATGACGATATACATGTGGTCGCATCAAGTTATGTAAACATTTTGAGATTATTAGTTGTGTTGGTTAGTAAACTATAGATATTTGATATGTTTGGTTTTAATATCACTTTGGATATAGTATTTTGTATTATTAAATGCCTATAATCTCAACTTAGTCTCATAGGTGTCAAAGTACCATTCTGTATTAATATTAATATTTCAATAGCCACTATTTATAAATTATATAAATTCAAGTGGGGGATTATTTGCATTTTTTATGGACCTATCATAATTTAATAAATAGAAATATTAATGTTTAATTGGACTGTAGGTGACACTTAAAATAAATGGGCTATAAAGGTACTAAAAACCTAACACGTTCTGTTAATAGTTATGAATCTTGTGATGGATATGTTATTTAATATATCTCACTCTAATCCCTAAGGCTAAGTTTTGCTCCATCGATGAAACTAACTACGTACTCACTACTAGTGAAACAAGAAATATGGATTTTAGTTAAAGAAGGGCAACCTTGTAACATGTGTCTATATTTGTAGGAATCAAAAGGTGGATGAATAGCATGATGGGTAACTAGCATATATAAACATCAATTAAAGTTATGAATAATTGCCATTCAAGTATTTATAATATAAGTAGCTATAATATTTTGACACTATGTGATTGAATTTCACTCTAATCTCATGCTATGATTAAAAGCCATGATTTGGGTTTATAATTGAATTTAAAATTAATTCTTGCAATAATATCATACACAAATATTTGTGATAGTTGATTAAAATTATAAATCACTTAACATGCATGTAATGTTATACATTGAGATTCAAAATTTTGAAAGGAATAATGTGCACTTTTAATAGTATAATGACATCTAATATTATTTTAAAAGTTCTACTCCCCTCATATTTTAGGTTCAAATCCAAAACTTTAAGTATGTGCATTAAATAAATCACCACTCTTACTATTACTAAAAAAAAGAAAAGAGATAAAATTTAATGTCCCTACACTTATTAAGAAGAAATATTTTTTGGTTGTATTATAGCATTAAAATTTTAATACCGCTTCTTATATTTTAATAAGTAAGATGTGATTTGACATTATAGTTGGATATTAAAATTCAAGAAATGATTCTTTTTTTTAATTTATCAAGATACTAGAAGTAATAGTGCAAAAATTGTAAGTATTCATTCCGTGGTAAAACTAGATTTTCTTTTTTGGCCGATCAGATTAATGCATGTGAGGATCTTATGCTAATTCTAACAAATATATATTGGATGCTTTAAGAGAAACGTAAAATAAAAGGTTTAAGGTAAAGTGACACATGATGCATTTATATAAGATAAGCCAAAAACTCACATGATGTGTTTATATAAGATAAATGAGAAACCAAGTGATCCTCCCATGTGTTTTTGCCTGTCTCCAAGGGTCTTGAGCTAAAATAATGTACACATAGAAAAAACTTACCTTTCGTTAGGTTTTATGTGACTAGCAATGCAAATTTTGTCTATCAATTAATATTTTTATTTTTAATTTGAAGAAAGCTACAAATTTTGATTATGATTTGTTTCGATATGTATATTGAAAAGAAAATTATAGAAATTTATATCTATATTTAGGAGTCAAATTTGCAAAATTTTTATCTCTTTAATTGAAAGAAATATTTTTCAAAGAAAAATCTAAAAACTAACAAAAATGTTAGGATTAGGGCACAATTTAAATAGACAGAGATTTTTATTTCCATGCTTCTTCATAGGATACTCGTAATTTTATGAAAAAAATTTATCTTTTTTTACAAAACTTTTAAATTTTTTTAACAAAAAGAAACATTAGATTACAAAATTGTAATATTTTTTTATGAAATTTTGTATAAAATTGTATTTTTCTAAAAAATTTTAAAACAA
Organism: Sindora glabra; assembly: GCA_020226215.1. Classification (NCBI taxonomy): domain Eukaryota; kingdom Viridiplantae; phylum Streptophyta; class Magnoliopsida; order Fabales; family Fabaceae; genus Sindora; species Sindora glabra. Next base: position 35,501,842 of record CM035234.1, on the reverse strand, counting down.
AAGATCATACTTACAACGTAAAATATTTCAAACTCTATGCAACAAATTTTAAAATTTTATTAAAGAAATAGTAAAATTTTTTATAAAAAATACAAAATATTTACGTTGCAGTGGAAAAATAAAATCAAATGCATACGTACGTGGTTGGTTCATGCGGGGCAGTCATGACATTTCGCGTAAGATACATTGGCGTGTACTTTCGGATACTTTTCGTACCTGAAGGTTCAACAGCAACGATGCGACATTCACAGCTGGAAACTTCCATGGAACTTTCATTCAAAGATTACATCTTACGTGTCACTTTTTCATTGACCCAAAAGTTCATAGTTTTTCTTCACCAAAACAACGTGGGCCTTAACGGCTTTTCTTCCGACTGACATTCCGAATTCGAAGATCATTGGAGGAAGGGGATTTTCTAGGGACTTGTGCGGATATGTTCGGTACCTGAGATCTGACGTCGTCTTCAAGGGTGCAATTCAGTATCCTCGTTACCATGACAAGCCTGTAAGTCTCTTTTCGAGTCAACCGTTGGGATCGCACGATGAACCTTTGTGGTTTTCTAGCCGTTGATCAAGTGTACATTTTGGCTTTCAATTTAAGTAATATTACTAGAAGTTCAATCTTTCAAAAAGTTAAATATTTTTTGTTCAGTTATATTTAATATATAAAGATTTATTTTTACATTTTAATTATTTTATTTTAAAATTAAAAAATAATTTAATAATACATATACAACCTCCTAAAATATTAAATTTCCCATAACATTATCTTTAATTTCGGATCTTCTAATATGTATTTTGACATTTTTTTTCTCTTAAAGAATACTAGCGTGTCGCGATGTGACTTCTTCGCACTCTAAGCTCCACGTCAAGATTTACAATGGAACCTAAAACGAAATTTGAGTTTCGATGCGAAAAAGAAGTTGCTTTGGCAGACTTTACTTTAACAAAATTATTAAAATGATTGATCTAATAATGTGAAATTATTATCTTATCTATAAAACACTTTTGATATAGAGAAGTTTCAATTTATAAAAAAATAAAAAATTATTAAAAATGTTGGTATCTTAATAAAATTACGGTAATTAGGACTTTATTTTACGTAAATAATCAATAAGTTAACTGGTAGTATATAAGTTAATTAGCAACTAATAGATTAATTGATAATAATTAATAATTGATAATTAATAAGTTAATTAATTATATAAAAATATTTTACAGAATTAATTATTGAACTAGTTGAGATAAAATGACATAAAAGATATATTAATAAAAATAGATATATAACTAAAATAATTTATATTTATCTAAAAATTAAATTATATTAACATAATTAAGAAATTTAAAATAAAAATATAATATTTAATATTTAATTAATTATATTTTATAAATTTTTATATTTATTTACTTATATAATTTTTATTTTATTATCATTTATAATAGAATTATAATCACCTAAAATATAATTAATTATAATTTATGATATTATTTATTTGTTTACATATATTTTTTTACAATTATAATTTAAAATTAGGATATAATTTTGTTAAAATTAAGTCAATTATATTTTATAAAAAATAATATTTAAATTTATGTTATGAAGGGTATGAGTTATAAATTAATAAAAAATAAAAATAAAATTAAAAAAATTAAAGAGATAGTAACTTATAAGTTATAAGTTAGTTATCCATCTTAAAATGATTCAAGTAGATTTATTGACTTTTAAAAATAATTACTTCTAATGTTTTTACAATAAAAATCTAACCAAAATTATTTCTAATATAGAATGTTATTGGTTTGTTTAATTTAACATAATTTAGGGATATTTAACTGAAATTTTTAGCTTAGGCAATAGTTAATAGTTTTTAAAGACTTTTTACTTTTTACTGTATTCAGGGTTTAATTCCTAATATATATATATATATATATATAGTGGTTAACTATTCCTATAATTACAAAAAAAATATTATTTATATTTCTTTTTTTAAGGTGATAATAACAATGATAGTAAATATAATAATGGCAGTAATAATAACAGTGAGAATAACAATAGTAATAACAAAACTAAAGTTACAAAATGTTATGGACTATAGAATCGCCTCTAAAAACTAGCCTGCAAACATTTGTTTTGTAAATTCTTTAAGTCAACTACGAATTATAAACTTCAATTTTTCAAAACAGATGAGTTAATTAAGGGCAAGTTAATTTTTCAAAGCAGAGGAGTTAATTAAGCACAAGTTATCCTCATGCTAAAAAAAGGTCAATAATTCGATGAGGAATATCCTATAATTTCAAGACGATGACATGGTTCAAATGATCATTGTCAAATTTATACAAATGAAAACAATAAATTATTTTTTTAATAATAGAAGTAATTAAACTATTAAATAATGAAAAATTAAATTTTAAATATAATGAAAATTATAAAATTTTTGAAGAATATCATATGTTATTTGAGTTAAAGGTTTTCAATAAACAACAAATTATCCTTGAAATTGATTTTGTGACCCTCCCCAATTAAACTTTATTTTTTTTTATAAAATTTACTTTTTAATTTAATTTCCTACTAGGCCTACCATTACTATTTAAATAGAATTTGTTTTTGCCAATTAATTTTCCGATGATATCCTCCACAAAATAAAAAAGTAACTCTCAAAATTATTCTCTAAAATCAATTATTTTTAGTCCTTCGTTAACGTTGAAAATTTTATTTCAGTGTTTTTGTCTTTCTTTTCTTTTTACAAATTAATTATCTTGAAATCATAATTAAATAGATCATAAAATTAAGGAGATGATTTATTTGATTTAATAAAAAAAAGGCAGTATAGGAAAATTAGAGCAATATTTTCTTCCGGACCACACTTGGAAGCGGTAGTTTGACGGTACCGAGGGGTGCGAGACCATTGATGATAATCGAGCGCGGCGTTTTTAACCTTTTTCTAAGACATGCGGGGCGAAGCGGAGAGCCACTCAGGAGAGGGGCGAATTGAACGTTGAACGCGGAGAGTCTAGAACTAAACGAAAACGACGGTAAAACCTCGCTAGCACGTCGTTTCTCGTCTCACGGGTGTTTCCTTCTATGCTGCGCCAACATATCCATTCCCAATCTTTTACACACAAGACTTGACCATACACAATCCGGGTAGATTTCAATAGTCTTGGATCAGGTTTTATAGGCTAAAATAATATTATTTGAATGATAAAATAGTACGGATCTGTTAATTTGTATAATATTATATAAAATAAATATAATAATTTTAAATTTAATGGTACATTGTAAAATCATTATTTAATATTTTAAAAGTATATAAAAAATTTATAATTAGTAGATCTTAAATTATTATATTTCATTTACCTTATTTAATATTATATAAATCAACAGATTTAAATTGTTCAATCACTCAAATATTATTGTTTTAGCATTTGAAATATCCATATCCAAGAACTATTGAAATCTAGTCCCACGTTATCCTGTCATGACAAGTATTTATGCCACTGTAGTCACAATTTTTAATATTATAAAAATTAAAAGTATAAATTTAATGGACATACTTTTATTAAATTAATATAGAGAAAAATACAAATAAGCTCCTTAAAATATATTTTAATATTATATAATCCTTTCCAAGTTTCAAAACTCACAAATAATCCTCTTAAAGTTTTCAAAATAGTGAAGATATTAAAATTGCAATTCAAGGAAATAGAAAAAGAGAAAGATGGGCTACTTATGATTTTTTTTCCAATTTACGATACGGAAAAACAAAATTAATAAAAAAATAAAAAAACTTATATTTTCCCTCATCAAATGTAATTTAGTTAAGTTTTAGTAATAATTTACTCAAAATGTATATATTATAAATATATTGCAAAATTAATTATGTTATTAATAATTTATTTTAGTAAAAACTCCATTCAAAATCTAGTTAAATTCACATTAAAATAGTTAGAAATAGTTATTAGTGACTTACATGCTTTTTTCTATTTTTTAACTAGATTATCAATATTTTTACTTTTTTGAAAACTTTAAAGAGTTATTTCTAAATTTTGAAACATAAGAGAGTTATATGATACTAGATCATACTTTAAGGGGCTCATTTGTATTTTTTCTTTCATTACATAAAAAAAGTTCTTTTAGCTATTGATTAAATATTTGATTGAGTTTTATAGTCATTTCATCAAAACATAAACTTCATTTTGTATTATATATGAATTTGATTTTTTTTTTTTGTAATAGTAGGAGTGGTCAACTTACTAGATGCATAAATATAAGATTTTGAGATTTAACTTAGGATGTGGAGGAAGGCAAAAAACATCCAATAACATCATATGCAATTTAAATTAAAGGTTTTGGACATAATTTTAAATTTTTTTTAATATACAAATTAATGTCAATGTAATAATATATTTTGAAAATTGGATGACATTTGATAAATATGAATGATTTTCATCAAATTGAAAATTATAGATTTTAATTAGCACACAAAATTCTAATATAAGACTCTAAATTAAAAATCATCAAAGAGAAAAATTAATCTATTATGCGATGTTAATGATTAAATTATGATGTTTTCCCATGTTAAATGAATCACATAATTTGCATATTTCATGAAGTAATGAAATTGGTTTCATTATTTCTTCTCCTTTAACTTTCGTAGTGTTCTCTTTTTGGTTCCGATAAAGATTAGGGGACTATCATCAATGTTGCTATTGTAGAGAAACTCAAACTTGACAACTATTAGGATTGAGACACTGATTGGTTGGTCACCTCCAGCGAATGCATGAATTAAGTGTAAGACAAAGGGCTCTGCGAAGAGGTTATCTCAGTCAACATGTAATAGTTATTTTCGGGAAAGTTTAGGTTCTTGGTTGTTCACATTCAGCGAGTACTTAGGGTCTTCAAGCATGATCATGGTAGAATTGTGGGCGCTGAAGATAGGTTTGCCAATGGCTTGGATTCAGCCACTGCATTTCAATTGGTTACAAGGGATTGTGGAGATTTACATCCTTGCAGTGCCATGATCAAATTCATCCATTCATTTATGGATAAACCTTGGACTATAAAAATTTCTCATTACTATAGAGAAGAAAATAAAGTGGCAAATCTCTTGACTAATTTGTCTCATTTGGTATGCTTGATGCAAGCTCTTGAGGTGCAGTTTAAAATCCCCCTGGATCGTGCTATGCATTATTTCTTGTTAATATGATAGGAGTTTCTTTTCCTACATGTATTATTCTTTAGCGTAGGGCTTTGGCCTTTTTACTTACTAAAAAAAATTAATTTTTTTCCTTCTAGTAACTGGCAAATTCAAGCCATATAGAAAAATTGTGTATCTACTGAGAGTTTCCACTTCTAAATTTGGCAAAAGTTATTAATTTAAACCTAATTTTATCCAAATTATATATAAAAAAACTAAAATAAACATTTTAATTAAGGAGATTAAATGAGATCACTTTAAATACTAGAGGATTATAATCATAATTAAGCTAAAAAATTATATAATTTTTAATAATTTTATGAGTGATAATTCATTTAGTGCACACATTCAAGGTCTTGAATTCAAACCCTAAGCATGATATAGAGTCTAACTCTCAAGGCAACATTGGGTATCACTGTATTATTGAAGTAGTCTTCTAAAATTGATAACTTATAATATGATAAATTTGGATGAAATAACCTCATTTGGATATAAGTAAAGAAAATAAAAGGAAGAAAAATTTTAAAATTTGAAACGTCTCCTTTGTTCAATTTAGGAGGAAAATGCATGTAAAGAAAGTAAAAAGGAGAAAAAAGAATGTAATGGCTATCATTTTCTCTTACTTTGAAATGTTACATCTCCTTGAAATTTTAAATTCATTTTGTGTGTGTGAAATAATTAAATAATTATGATGACAAAAAATTAAAATAAAATTTTGTATGAAATGGATAAGTTATTATAAGGAAATATGGGATGAGTTATTATGTAAAGTAGAATCAAGTAAATGAATGAAATTTAAAATGAGAACCTACATGGATCAGTTTAGAAAAAGTAGGAGAAATGAAATGTTTAAAGATAAAATGTGACTAGAATGAGTAAGTGGATATGAAGGAGATTTAATGCACTTTTTTTAATTTTGCCTCACCCTTATTTCCTTTTTCTCTTTAAAATTTAGCCAACTCCTTATTTCCTCTGTCAAAACAACATCCCCAACACTTTTCTTTTCTTGAATTTCTTTATCAACTCATCTCCTTTCCTTTCTTGATCAAGGCAAGGGAAGCTAATCCTTATCAAATCCTTTAATCTAATCAAAGTAAGACTTTGTGAATATTCTTCATTAAAATGCTTTCTCATTTTTCTTTGAATTTGATGGACATAAAAGTTTTATTTTAAAAGGAAATTTTAAATCCTAACGTAAATCTTTGAGATTTTAGATGATTAGGATTAAAGAACTTCAATTTCACGCTCTTATCATCTCCTTTATACTAGATGAGTAGATATTCTAACTTAACTTTAAAGAAATTGATTGTAAATGTGAGATTATAACCTTAGTTTTCTGAGTTTTTGTGATTTCATGAGAAATGTGATCGGTTGTGAGTTTTAATTAAAATTTTTATTGAAATTAATGAGGATGAAGTATAATAAAAGTATGGTGATCTTTAGGTGAAGTTTGGTAGATTCATAAATGTGTTGGAAATGGTTTTGTGCCAAATAAATAGTAAAATTTGTTGGAATTTGTGAAAAATGATGTGGTAGGCAACTATGGCTTGAGAATTATTCTTTAGAGGATTATAATTGAGTATGTAATTGACTATCAATTGAAAATTTAATCTTAATAGGACTATAGTCAATTATGGCTAGAAAAATTGCCCTTTGAAAGGCTGTAATTAAGTATATAGTTGACTATTCGAATAGATTCTTATTCTCTAGAGATTCATAGTTGACTATAACTTACTTTTTGAAGATTTATAATTAATTATATAGTCAACTATAACTTGCTTTCTAAAGCCTCATAGTTGAGTATATAGTTAACTATACCTTGAAAAATTATTCTTGGGCAACATGTAATTGAGTATATTATTGACTATTACCCATATATCTTTATTAGTACATAATAAGTCATGAGATGTCAAATTGGAATCATTAAGCATCTAATTAATTATAAATAAGTAGAGTGTGGCCATGCAAAGAGACATGGTGGTGCTCATGAAATATTATATGATTTGAATTAAATAGTGATAATTAAGCTTGAATTATGTTATCGCTTAAGAAAATAAGAAAGGAGCAATTGATATCATTTGTGACTTGAACATTGAATTAGTAATAACTTACGAGGAATAAGGTTAACTTGGAAAGATAAGGATGAGCATGTAAGGAATAAGGATGGATGAGAGTTATAAAAGATTTATCCATTTTCTTTTCTTTATTATCTTTATACCTTGTGTAATATGGATGTGATATGAATATATTGGAGTATTTGTACAAGTGAATGCATATGTTCACATGGTTGACACATTAATACCAATAAAATCATATTGTAAATTATGTGATTGATGTAGTCAATTAGCCATAAGGGAGAGTAAATCTAATCGGTAAGCTTCTAATTGATTTTCAAATCTAATTATGCTTAAATATTTACTCACTAAGTTCCAAATTTATCCATATGTGTTTTCAATTTATAGATTTGCCTCCACCATCACTACCATCTCAAAGCTAGACCTTCGAGACCTTTTTTGTATGGTTATAGGTAGTAGTAGATATTCTATTTGTTGATAGGTACTTTAGGTCTTGATCTGTATAGAAAAAAAATGGTAGAAGAATGTAAAATCACTTTAACTAGAGTTAGTTAGGCTAACTTATACCTAAGTTAGAATGGATCATAAGTAGATCTAACTTCTCTCCATTGTAAAAACATTTTGATGAATGGAATTCAATTACCTTTTCAAGTTGCCTTGTTATTTTCCCCATTTAATTCATGCATGCTTAAGTGTACTAGTAAGGAAATAAGTTAAGTTGATGGAAACCAGTTGATTAGGCTCCATGCTAATTATAATTAGGATTAGATTGTGACATGAAATTTCAAGACTTTTTTCTAAAAAGTTTTTCCTCTAACTAATTTTTAAAAATATCATTTGCTTTCCTTTTTTTTCCTATCAATTTCCCTCCGATCCAAATATATTTGATAGATGCTTGTGATGACAAATTTTTATTAAAGTTTAATATAAGTACTAATTATTCATCTAAATTTGTAAATTGGGTGAAAAATGTAATATTTGAATCTTTTTTTAGGTAACATGAATTACTAAGTAGGACAATCATTCTAAGAATTAAAAGATTAATAAAATATTAAGTAATATTGTATATTTTTTTAGAAATTATAGGAGTAAATTTATATCGAATAGTACTTAAAGTTTAACATTGAAACTTCAATTAAAATTAGTCAGTAGTTCAAAAATCTAATTTTGCCTTTTTTCATTATCATTTAAGAACTTAAATTTTGGAAAAACATGACTATTTTATAGCAATTATTTAATAAAAAGTTATATTTGTTCAATAATTATAAATATATTTTCTATAAATTAAGAATACTATTTTCACTCTTTAAATCAAACGGTTTTGAGTTTTGATATATCATGTAATTATAAAAGTCAATAGAATAATACAATACAAATCTCAAAAATTGCTCTTCTCTTGTTCTATTTCTCTTGATACTATGTTTTTGCCATTCCATCTCGACTTTCTATTTCCTAACAAAAGCATTTCTTTCTATGAAAAAGTAATTTTACAATGTTGGGTCGATTACGTTACTTGGAAAGTTCATTGGTCAATCACAAATTAAAATTAAGTAAAATATGTTGTGTTTTACTCAAGATTTAAAATAATATATTTAGCAATTAATTCATGTATTATTTGATATTATTTGAAAGCTTTGTATCTATTATTACAATTAGAATTTAATTCTTAATTCTTATATGTATACATTTAATAATTTAACCACTCATACAATAAAAAAATTCCAAAAACATGAAACACAACCTGCTGTCATATTTTACTAGGTTCTAATCAATATATCGATATATATGTTATACATTATCATTTTAAAATTTTAGGATAATCCAATAATAATCCAAATAATATAAGAGTCATGGAGTAAGTGGGAGTTATTAGGTTGTTTTTTTCCCACCTATTCACTATATGTCTTTGCCGTTGATCTCCTCAAGAAAAAGTAGTTAGCTTTACCTTGGATGAGAGGATTTGAGATGCAAAATATAACTAAAATAAATTTTAAAATTAACTTTGGTTTTAATTAACACTTTTCGGCCTAAGTTAATAATTGATTGAATTTATTTTTTTATTTTAAATACTAATTTCATATAAATTTCATAATTATTTTAGCCCTTCAAAAATTTTACATTCAACATGCGCATCAATTTTGAAATGTGATTTTTCTTCTCTGCATGAAGTAATCAGGTGACTCCACTGCCTTCTTATATTTTCATAAATACGATGCATTTTTTTTAAAGATATTTAATATTTGTTAAATATAAACTTCACTATTTAAAAAATCAAATGAAGTGTTCAAGAAAAAACTATTACATCATAAAAATGAAAAAAATAATATTTAATTCAAATTTTAAATAAAAAGTCTACATGAACTAAGCATTAATTCTTTTTAATGATTCTGACTCCCTCAATATTGCTAGAAGTAATGATATATCTACCTAAAATGGAATCTGAAATTAGATATCAAATAAAAATTAACAGTTATTATTAAATATAGAATGATGAAATAAATTTATAAAATTTAATTTAATAAATATGAAAATTTTGAAATTCATTTTCTGTATATATAATATTTTCCGATTGCTAGATAGATGATATGGTTGGTAATGAAACAAAAGTAAAATTTATTAGATTTAAAGTGTTTCAGTATTTTTATGGAAGAAAAAATTAATGTTTTGAGACTCAAGAGGTTAAACTTGACCGATTCATAAATATATACTAATTGTTGCTTCATCAATGCCCTTTTGACTTTATTTCGTATAAATTTATTAATTTAGTTAATAAGTTATAAGTTAACTTTTAAAAGTATTTCATGCACTAATTCATTAAAAAATAAAATTTAATTTGACAACTTATAATTTATAAATTACTATTTCTTCAAAAAAATTTTAAATCTATCCTTTTTTTTATTAATTTATAATCCATGCCCTTCACAACATAAATCTAACTTTTTTTTAATAATGTGTTTCTACCTCCAACCACTTTCTTTTTTTAAATAACTTTTATGTAGTTATATTCTTATACTAAACTTTTGACAAATAAAAATATTTAGGTAAATAAATAAATATAGAATATCATAAAATATAATTAATTTAATTTTAATAAAATTATATCTTGATTTTAAACTATAAATATATAAAAATATATATGTAATTAAATATGTAATATCATAAAATATATTTAATAATATTTTTAAGTAATTATAACTTTGTAATAAATAATAAAATAAAAATTATATAAGTAAATAATTATGTGAGTTTATAAAATATAATTAATTAAATATTATATATTATATTTTTATTTTGAACATCTTAATTTTCTTAATATAATTTAATTTATAGATAAATATGATTTATTTTAATTTACATAGCTAAATTTTATTTATATGTTATTTTATGTTATTTTGTAATTTTGCTATTTTGACAACTAATTTTATAAAATATATTTTGTATAATTGGTTAACTTATTAAATATCAATTATAAGTTATAAGTTATCAATCATCAACTAAGTTATTAACTATTAGCAATTTATTAGTTATTGATAATTTATCAATTATTGACTAACTTATTAATTACTTACATGAAATAGAACTTTTGACTATAAAATTTTTTGTTCCTTTTTTTAATGTTATTTTAGAAATTTAATAAAACATTAATTATTATCTTTCTAATTTTATCCATATATCAGATAAATACTTAATTACTCTATATATTCATCATAAGGAGTCTAACGAATTTATTTCATCATAATTTTCTATCCTCTCTTAACTACCTTATGATTAGAATAATGGAGTAAATTTTCTATCCTCTCTTAACTACCTTATGATTAGAAAGGAAAGAGGAAATAGTGGCTTTATTATCTTTGTATGCTTTTGGTAAAAAAAAATTATTTTCTTTCTTCATTTTTCCTTAATGAGATTACTCCAAATGAAAGAATGACAATCCTTCTCAATTTCTCAAGGAATTTGATTTTCTCATTCTAGTCTTTAACCTATCACATTCAATAATAATAATAAGAATAAAAATAAAATAACAATAAGAGGAAAAATAAAAAATAATTATTAAATAATAATTAATAATAATAAATGATAAAAATAATAATATTAATAAAAATAAAAATGAATAATAGTGAATAATAAAAATAAAATACTAGTAATAATGATATTAATATTAATTGAATAAGCATATAACAATTTTAAACATAAAGATAATAAAATAGTTAATGATATTAGCAAAATAATAACAAAATCAATAATAAAAATAAAATTAATAATTAATATTAAATAATTGTATAAATAATAATATTAGTAAATAATAAATAATAAATTATTAATAATAATATCAATGAAATAAAAGTAATTATAATAATAAAATAACAATTATAATAATTATTTTAATAGTAATTTGGGGTAAACTATTTTTTAGTATAATAGTTATTAGTAAAGTGAATTAAGAGAACTTAATTTTTTTTTTATTTTCCTTTCCTGATTTTTTTTCTTTTCCCAATTGAACTAAGCTGTCTGTTTGATTACTAGAATAAAGAGTAGTCTTAAAAAGTATAATAAAATTAAACATAATAAATAAATTTTCTTAATCTTAGTAAAATGATTTTATGCGATAAATAAAAAAAGGGTAAGAGGAAGTATGAAGAAAAAAGTTGTACCAATCAATTTAACTATTTTGCTGATTACGATCTTAAGAATTATGTCTAAAAAATTAATAAATACCAATCATTTATTTGACATAAAAATGTTCAATTACCTCCAAATTTTAAAGTATCTTGTAAAATAACATTAATTAGGAATTGACTACAAGCTCGGAAAGAGAGTGAAACTGTGAGCATTGGGATAAGGTTTAAATTATAACTAGAATTGTAACGTTCTGCGAAATGTGTTGTGCGGGGAAATCAGAAGCGATGACGTTAAAACACATCGTCATAATTTAACGTTAAAGTACATATTGGGATATAAATATTTAATGTGATTTCACTTAGAATTTATTCTATGAATAAAGATAAGAAATAAATTTATAAATATTATGTTAAAGATATAAATTATTTTTTTAATTTTGAAATATTAAATTTTGGCACTCCTTTCAATTTTATAAATGTAAAAATTATCTTTTAAATTATATAAAATTTGAAATTAATATACATCATCAATTTAATTTATTATTTCATTTTATTATATGACTGTTTATTACAATTTTTTAAAATAAGGATCAGAGTATTATAATATGTTAATTTATCTTATTATTTTTATAAATAAATTTTATATTATATCATTAATACGAATTTAATTAGACATTTAGAGTTTTAATTAAATAATAAAAACAAGTTATGAAATTATATGTAAAAAGATGATAAAATAAATTAATATATTATAATATAATGATTCTCGTTTAAAAAGTTTATAAAAAGTATATAAATTAATAAAATAATTAACTAAATTAAAAATAAGTATTAATTCTAAGTTTTGTAAATTTAAAAACATAATTTCTAAAATTTTAAAATAAAATAGTATAAAATTCAATTATGTCAATGTTAACGGGAATATTTTATATTTTTCTGTTATGTTTGGATAAAATATTTTTTTAATAGCATAGAGTTTCAAACATTATAATTAAATTAATATTTCAATTTTAAATTTCAAAATTGATTAAATGCTCAATTTGGATTTGTTATAATTTTAAAGATTTTATATAAGATAATAGCAAGTTAAATAGTATAAATTTAACTGTCACTTATTGTACCAAAAAAAAAATTAACTATCATTTAACGCAGCTAAGTAGAGAGGGGTGACAGAATCCGTCAAATTCCATCTCTCTATGTCGAATTTCAAATATCAAATTTCAAAAATAGGTAAATTCCGACAAAATTTTCGGGCAATTGTAAAATTCTGCCAAATTTTAATTTGGCATTTGAAATGATGGAAAACAATGAAATTCAGATTTGGAGATCCTAATCCAAAAATTCAATAACGTCTGTTTGATTCGTCGAAAAAGGAAATTTATGGAATGTACTTTTTTAAGAAAATAATTTTTTAGATAATGAATTAATTTTTTTATTCTTTGGCAACATTACAAAAAATATTTTCTCTTATTAACGCATACAATGAAATTATTTTCTTTTATTAAAAATAACATTATATATATAAATTTTTTGTTTAAGGTTAGGCTATGCAATAATTATTTTATTATTAAAATATTATCAAAATACGAGGGAAAAAAATCCTTAATAGTAAAAATCAAAATCAAAAGTTAGAAATATTTTATATTAAAAAATAACATATAAGAATATTTAAATCTTTATTTTTTTTTCTCTTTGTCAAAATTAACTCATGTTAATATGATTTTATCTTAAACTAATAACCACCTTTATCAATTCTCAAAATTGTCAAAATACCTTTTTAACATAATTTTTAGAGAAATACTTACTGCACTCTCCAAAAAGGAAGTGAATAATTACTTTCCCTAATAGATAATGAGATCTACAAAATTGTAGATTCGGTAATTTGTGAGGAGAGAATGAACATGGGGATTCAGGAGAATGAAAGTAACATTACTTTAATTATTAATTAATACATTTGTAAGAGTGAAAAAAGAGTGATAAGAAAGAGTGAAAAAGTGATGAAGGAATGGATGGATAGACAGCTAGCAAATAGAAAGAGAAGGGGGGAGGATGAGGGAGGGGGAAAAAAAGAGGGAAAAAAGCAAAAGTGGAAGGAGAAAGCCACAAAGAGACAAAGATAGAAAGTGAAGAAAAAGAAGTAAAATGTTAGACCCCTTAGTAATATTTAAAAATAATTAAAATATTTTATATATGAAGTATTTATTTAAAGTTTTGTTAGAGATTATGAAACACAAGTTATTTAGAGGTTAAAATATGATTAAAGTTAGATAAGTGTGTATGGAGAAAAATTTGGACAAGTTTTGACTTTTGTCCCTACCTTACTTTCTCTATATCTTCTAACTTCTATTATTTCTCAATTTCAAAACTCATTTACTCCTCCCTATCTACCTATCATCATCATCTTTTTATCATTTTTATTTTTTAATTCAAGTAACAACCCCCACAAATTGACATTCAATTCTTCATCTACTCAAAGATAGCTTTCTTAATCATTAAAATTTTAAGTGATTATCCATTTTTCCATTTGAATGATTAAAGTTAAGGGTTTTGCTTCTAGAAAGGAATTTGAGCCCAAACCTAAAATTTTGATGAATTTCTTTAATTAGGAACAAGCCAACCTTGATTTCATCTTCAATACTCATAGTAGATGAGCAAGCATTCTAATTGAATTTGATTGTTTTGGTATGATTTGAATGTTATAGGCTAGTTTTTTTTTGGTTTTAAATTCAAATCATTAGGTTTAATGTGATATGTGAGTTGTATTTTAATTTCTTTGATGAAATGGATAAGTAAAATGGTGGAAAAGAATTTTGTGATGATTTGATTGCATATGGTAACAATTAACAAGAGATTGGAGTATTCAAACTTGGATGAATAGTGTTATTCATGATATTTACAAAAATCCTAGGTAGTAGTCGATTATATACTCAACTACACATCCAAGAATCGGTTTATAGGCAAGTGTATTCTACAACATAGTTAACTATAAGGTCAAGGAATTACTCTGCAACCCTAAGTATTCAATTATATAATTAATAATGAGTTATAGAGTTACTCTCAGAAAGCTCATAGTTGATTATATAGTTGACTACAAGCTAACAGGTTGCTCACTTGACCTCTTATAATTGACTATAATGCTTATCAAAAGGAGTTTATAGTTAATTATAAAGCAATCCACTAGCTCTTTAGACACTCGTAATTGATTATATAGTCGATTATACCTCTACTTTTAGGCAAAGCATAGTCAACTATATATTCAATTATATATAAAGATATAGATGCTATTAAATATATATCCGATATAGTATAAGTTGTTGAACATGTACTAAGTCGTCATATAAGAAGGTATATGATGTGTTAAAACACGAATTTACAATATGAAATAAGTAAGCTATGTGCATGATTACAAGAAAAATGTTATAGGAGTGAAATGATATTAAGCATGTAAATGAAAATTAGATTTAATAATTTTTTACGAAGGGATAAGATAGACCTAAAAGGAATAAACAAGGCATTTTTATTTATGCTCTTACTTTATTGCCTATGAATTATATTATTGGATTGTTTTACTATTTGATCTAATTTCCTTGAGATGGTGTTTTCCCTAGAAATATTATGTTTATTAATGTTTTATTATGACATTGTACAAGGCCTAAGTTATATATATATAATGGTAGTTTGGACTATAAGATTATTAGCGAATCCTTATGTCTAATTTATATAAAATGTTTACTTACTAAATATTGAACTTACTATTCCATATTTATTATTACAGATTCCTTTGCTAAGTCATCATCAGCTCCTCAAGAGTAAGACTTGCAGTTTCTTGAAGGTTTAGGTAGCAAATAGTTTATTTTGATATACATAAAATAAATTCCTAGGTTTTAAGGTGTAGATTAGGAGCACAGATTAAGGATTGTTTTGTAACTAAGCTTAGTTAAACCAATTTATTCTCTATTGAGATGGGATTCATAAGCAAGCTTAATTTTCAATCTTTTGATAAAACTAATTAAATACTTGTAAAGTTTCTTTTGCTTCATATAAAATATCTATGTCCATATTAATTCATGCATATACTAGTAGGTAATAGATAGATTAGGTTGGTGGAAATTGGGTAGCAAGTTCCATGTTAGTCATAACTAAGAAAGGTTGTGACAAAAATGATATCAAAGTATGGTCTGAGATTTTTTCTAGTAAGAGAAGGCTTAAGATATAATGAATTAGGATATGCTTATTTATTACCTAAGTATATATTGATCAAAACTATACTAATAGTATATGTGTATCCAAGATCACATACTACTAGTGCCATTCCAATTATAACTATCATTCTTAAGAATGCTAGTGGTGGAGTTAATTCTTTATAGGTTGTTCATTGTTGATTTGTTCTTTACCTAAATGTTTGAGGATATTTGTGAATAAGGAAAGATGGTAGATACAAGAAGTCAACAAGCCAATAATCTTAGTAATGAGTAATTATCTAGGGGTTCTTAAGCTTAGAGTGATTATCATGAGGGACAAAGTGATCAAAACATCCATCCTTAGGCTATAAATTTTATATAGTAAATTATGAGTTAACTAACTCAATTAGAATAGGAAGCATAATTAGCATAGGGATCAAGATAATCAAGGTTCAAATAAACGATAAGAGTGAAAGGGACTAAACCTTTCTTAGAGAGAACTTGACAACAAGTATGGATCCAATTGTGAACCTATACTAGTTTCATTACTAGATTGAGAGGTATGTGGAAAGGCTTAAGTGTCTTGATCAATTGCTTATAGAAGTTATGGAATATATGTTGGATGATTGGTTTTCTAGCATCATAGAAAATAGAGATGCAATCTCAGTATCCTTGACTTGGGTAACATTTTAAGAAAGTTTCATCGATTAATTTTTGCATCTTAACATGAGGCAAGCAAGGGTAAGGGAATTTGAATATTTGAAATAAAATAGTCCATTAATGAGTATGATGCGTAGTTTACTTGGCTATCTCATCATGCTAGATATCTAATTTCAACTAAAAAGGCTAGAGTGAAGAGGTTCATACAAGGTTTAAATGATCACTACTTTGGATGTATCCATGTTACTGATGTAACTACGTACCAACAAGTGCTAGATTAGGCATTTTAGTTAGAGTTTAGATTAAAAGAAAGGAAAGAAAAAAGAAATTCAAATAGTAATTAGGAAGCGAAGTAGGTTAGAAGGACCTAGTTTCATACTAGGCATAAAAAGATGCCCTCTTAAAGTACCTTTATAAGTGAAAAAGGTAGATTATTCACAAGGCCAATGAATTCAAGAAGCATATCAAGTAATCCACTAATAAGAAGAAGTTAAAGGGGTCAATAACCTAGCTTTAATACTTTCACAGGCTTTAAGAGAGGCTTATCTAAAAAAAGAGGCAACTTTTAAGGAAAACTACCAAAGTGTGTCTAGTATGGCGATAAACATTAAAGACTTTACAATCAAAGTAGTATTGTATGTTTCAAATGCAGCCAATTTAAATACAAGGCAAGATAATGTTTGAAGAACCTTTTAAATCATGTGTGAATGACTTTACTTCTTAACAAAGTGCATCATTAGTCTATTTTATTGCTTTAATAAGAGCTTAAGCTACTTTTAGGTAGGATAATAAGGGAGACACTCAAGGAAAAATTATAATCAAGAGCCAAGATAATGTTCACATTAGCCTAACAAGAGGCTTAAGTATCAAATGTTATAGTATCAAGTATTTTTGAAAGTGACAACTTACAAGCTCATGTGTTGTTTGATCTAAGATCTACTCATTCTTTCATTTTTAAGAAAGTTTTCTTTATTGTTAACTAAATATAATAGTGAGTTACAAACTCCTTTGTTAGTAGCTATTTGATTGATAAGATTTTTTTACCATAATTGATTATTATATGCATGTGCAAGATCATTTAATGCTTATTGATTTGATTTTACTAGAAATAGTAGATTATAATGTTATCTTGGGAATTGATTGTTTGTCTGTACATTATGCTTAAATGGATTGTCTTAACGAAATGGTGACTCTTATTATAGAAGGATTCTTACCTATTATATTTCAAGGAGAAAAGCTTGTTAGGTTTATTGGGATAACTTCCATCATTAAGGCTTAAAGGTTAATTTCGAAAGGATGCATTGCTTACTTGGTTATGATTAGAGACTTAAATTAACACACTCTGAGTATAGATAGTGTTTTGATTGTGCAAGATTCCTAGATGTCTTTCTAAAAAGGCTATAAGGATTATCACCTAACAAAGAAATTGAATTCAATATTGATCTAGTTATAGGCATGGAACCAATTTCCATACCACTTTATAAGGTGGCTACAGTTGAGTTGAAAAATCTTAAAAAGCAATTGCAAGAATTAATGGATAAAGGGTTCATTCATCCTAGTTCATTACCATAGAGAGCTTTAGTGTTATTTGTTAAGAAAAAGGATAGATCTTTGTAGTATGCATTAACTACTAATGGTTAAACAAGGTGATAATTAAGAATAAGCATCCTCTATCATGTATTAATGAATTATTCAACCAGTAGCAAGAAGCTGAATGCTTTTTAAAAATAGAATTTTGATCTTGGTATTATTAATTAAAGATATGAGAATGAAGATATACTAAAGGTAACTTTAAGAACCTGTTATAGTTATTGCAAATTTTTAGTGATGCCTTTTAAGGTAACAAATGCCCTAATTATCTTTAAGGATCCAATGAATAGATTATTTAAGTTATTATTAGATAAGTTTGTAATTATATTTATAGATAATATACTTGTATGCTCTGGAAGCCAAAAAAAAAAAAGCATGCCCAAAACCTTAAGATTGTGCTATAAACCTTGTATGAGCACTTGTATATGCTGAGTTTTCTAAATACAAATTCTAGATGACTAGTGTGAAATTCTTAAGGTATATAGTATTTAAAGATGGTGTAAGAATGCATCATTAAAAGATTAAAGCTGTGGACCATTTTAATGACTAAGGTTCAAAGCTTTTTGGGCTTAGTATGATATTATAAGAGTTTTGCGAAATATTTTTCAAAAATAGTAGCCCTTTTGATGAAGTTAACTCAGAAAAGAGTTAAGTTTATGTGGTTAAATAGTTGTCAAGATAATTTTCAATGCCTAAAAGTGTGTTTAACTTCAACTTCATTTTGGCTTTCTTATCCAGTATCGAAGGATATATGGCATATTATGATACGTTAAAAGAAAGCCTTAGATATATGTTAATGCAAAATGAAAAAATTATTACTCATATGTCATAATAGTTGAAGAAACATAAGCTCAACTACTTGATCTATGATCTTCAAATGGTTGTAGTTATATTTCCTTTGAAAATATAAAGATATTATTTTTGTAAGAAAACTTTTGAGATTTATATCAATGATATAAGCTTAAAGTACATCTTTGACTAGAAGAATTTGAATCTAAGACAATGAAGGTGGATAGAGCTTGCTAAGGATTATGATTGTATAATTCATTACCATCTAGGTAAGGCAAATATAATGGCATATGCTTTGAGTAGGAAGTCTTCAAGTAATATAGCTAACCTCTAGGTGAGTTACCATGGGGAATACTTATGCAAGTGGTAGTGTAATTGGCATTATTAGGAGGAATAAAATATCCTAAAGGATTAATCTATAATACTTTATTTTGGAAGAAGAAGCAATAACACATCAAAATAGTGACTTATCAATGGATAAAAAAAGAGGTAATTAAGCATCAAGGATGGCTTTAGGCACCTTTTGGTGAGAGAAATGAATTATTGTTTTAGTCATATTATTCATCTTACACTATCCATCTAGTAACAATAAAAATGTTCTATAAATTATGAGAAATCTTTTAGTGGAAGGGAATAAAGAGGGATGTGCTTGACAATGTAGTAAAATGCCTCACATATAAGTAAGTTAAACAAAACATTAATGACTAGTTGAAATATATCAACTCTTTCCAATCTTAGAGTACAAGTGGGAAAGCATGATATCATAATAATGTATTTTCTAATAGGGCTATCCAAACTCCAAAAGGATATGACTCTATATGCATTAAAATCAATTAATTGATTAAAATGGTTCACTTCTTGTTGTTAAGGATATTTTTTTTGGCAGGCCAATATGTTAAATTGTACCTTGACAAGATCACACTATTGCATAGGGTTCCCAATGTTATCATTTCTAATTGAGCCATATAATTTATAGCTCAAATTTGGCAATTGTTTTAGCAAGTCTTAAGGACTTACTACGATTTAGCATGGCGTTCCATCTATAAATGGATAGGCAATTTGAAAGGATAATTTAAATTTTGGAGGAAACGTTTAAAGCTTACACTTTAAAGTTTGAAGGAAATTAGGAGAAATACTCACTATTAATTGTTTTTTCCTGTAACAAAAATTACCAATCGAGTATCAATCTGACTTTGTATGAAGCATTCTACAGTTGGAGGTATTGATATGTAATAGGATGGTTTGAACTAGGTGAAGCAAAGTTATTAGGTTAAACTTGGTAATGGATGCATTAGAAAAGGTTTAGATCATTAGAGAGTGTTTAAAAATGGCATTAATCAATAGAAGTCTTATGTAGACAAAAGGAGAAGAGAATTAGAGTTTCAAGAAAGAGATATGATTTTCCTCAAGGTGTTACCTATGAAAAGAATAATGTAATTCAAAAGAATGGGCGAGTTAACACTCTCGCATATTAGACCTTTCTTTATCATTATGTGTATGGGGGAAGTTACTTATAAGCTGGAATTGCTAGATAAATTGTGAGTGATACATCCAGTATTCCATGTTTTGATGCTCTGTAAGTATATACAAAACATTCCCTATATGATCTAAGATGAACTGTTGCAATTGGATCCTAAACTATCTTATGAGGGATAACTAGTCAAAATTTTGGATTAGTAAGTTCATAAATTAAGATTTAAGGAAGTACCTTTTGTGAAAGTTTGTTTAGAGTGACATAGAGTAGAACAAGCCATATAAGAATCAGAGTTAGAAATGCAATGAAGACATCCACATTTTTTATGGTAAGTATTAAATCCTAAAGTTAATGTTTTTTTTCAAGCAAACTCCTTAAGTTAATCAAGTCTTAAGAATTCAAGGAAGAATTCTTTTGGAAAATAGAAATACCATTATACCCTTTAGTAGCATTTAAAAATAATTAAAATATTTTACATAAGAAATAGTTATTTAAACTTTTGCTAAAGAAATAAAAGTGAAATTTTTTTTCCTAAAGAGTGATAAAAGAACCTAATATGAAGAAATGTGAGGTATGTAAAGGTTAAAATGTGATTAAAGTTGAATAAGTATGTATGGAGGAAAATTTAGACAAGTTTCCACTTTTTCTCTTATCTCACTTTCTTTGTATCTTTTAACTCTTTCTATCATTTCTCACTTTCAAAACACATTTATTCTTCCTTTTATTCTTCTTTAATTTAAGCAACAAACCCCATAAAGTAGCATTTAATTTTTCATCTACTTAAGGTAAGCTTCCTTAATCATTAAAATCTTAAGTGATTGTCCATTTTTTTTCAATTTAAATAGGAAGAGTTAAGGTTTTTGATCCTAGAAGGGATTTTAAGCCCTAACATAAATTTTTTATGAATTTCATTGATTAGTAGCAAGCCAACCTTGACCTCATCTCTAATAAATCTCCTTTATACTAAGTGAATAAGCATTCTAGGTGAATTTGATTATTTTTGTATGATTTAAATGATAAAAGTTAGGTTTTTATATTTTAAATTCAAATTTTAAGGTTTGATGTGATATGTGTTTTATTTTAATTTCTTTCATGAAATGGATAAGTAAAATGATGGATAAGGATTTTATGGTGATTTGATTGCATGTAGTAATAATTAACAAAAGATTGGAGTGTTCAAAACTCAAATTAATAGTGTAATTTGTGAAACCTATAAAAACCCTAGGTAGTAGTTAACTACATAGTCAACTACATGCCCAAGAACTAGTACTTAGGCAAGCGTAGTCCACTACATAGTTAATTATGTAGTTGAAGAATTACTCTATGACTTTAAGTAATTGACTATATAATCGATTATGAGTTGTAGAGTTATTTTTAGGAAGCTCATAGATGACTATATAGTCAATTACAAGCTAGCAAGTTACTTTCTAAACCTCTGTAGTTGACTATAGCCCTTGCTAAGAGGGAGCTCATAACTAATTACATAGTTAATTAAGAGGTAGTTCACTTGTTCTCTAGATACTTTTAGTCAACTGTGACTTTGTTTTCAAGTGAAGCATAGTCGAATATATATGAAGATATAAATATTATTAAATGTATATGCCATATAGTATAGGTTGTTGAAACAAAACTAAGTTGCCATGCAAAAAAGCATGAAAGTTTATAATATGCATTGAGACATGATTTACGATATGAAGTAAGTGAGCTAGGTGCATGATTGTGACAAATGTTCTATGGAGAGTGAAATGATGTTGGACATTTAAATGAAATTTGAATTCGGTAACTATTTATTAAGGGATAAAATTGACTCTAAAAGGACAAGGATGTGTTTATGAAGGGATAAAGCTAACTGAGATGCACAAGGCAATTTCACTTATGCTTTTTCTTTATTGCCTATGAATTATATTATTGGATTGTTTTATTATTGGATCTAGTTTCCTTAGGATGATGTTTGCCCCCAAGACACTATATCTACTAATGTTTTGTTATGAGATTATATAGTCATACATACATACATACATATATACATATATATAAAAGGATAGTCCGGATGGTAAGAATATTAGTTAGTCCTTATTTCTTATTTATATAAATTATTTACCTACTAACCACCAAATTTACCTCTCTATGTTTATTATTGCAAATTCCTTTACTAAGGCACCACTAGCTCTTCAAGAGTAGGACTTGCAGTTTCTTAAAGGTTTAGGCAACAAATACTTTATTTTGATGTACATAAAAGAAATTACTAGGCCTTAAAGTATAAATTAGGAGTATGGATTAAAGATTCTTTTGTAAACATGGTCAGTTAATCCAACTTATTTTCCATTGAATTAGAATTCATTAGTAGGTATAACTTTCCATCTTTTGATGAAATTAATTGGATACTTGTAAAGCCTTTTTTGCTTCATATAAAATATCTATGGATCATATTAATGCATGCATATGCTAGCAAGTTAAAAATAGACTAGACTAGTGGAAACTAGGTAATATGTTCCAATTTGATCACAATTAAGGAAGGATCATGACATAGAATGGGTAGAAAGAGAAAGACAAAAGGAAAAAGGAAGAACAATAGATAATGGGAATCAAATTATATAATGTAATGTGATTTAGCAAAATGATTTCCTTTAATTAAAATGGGAAATCATTCTAAATACACTATCATTATTTGTTGACGAACTCTTCTATTGCTAGCAAACATTGGAAAGTTAGAAAATAGTTTCTAGAAAAGTATTTTGCCTTTAAACAAATGGACCCTAAGAGAATTAGAGAGAAAATAGAAAATGCTTCATCATTCTCAAATATATATATATATATATATATATATATATATATATATATATATCAAATACCTTACAATCTTTGTCTAATCAATAGTATTTTTTTTTACTAATATTATATCTACACTTCACTTTTAATAAAATAATTTCATCAAAAAAGTAAAAGAATAATAACATGTTTGAGACTTAGCAAGGGATTGGAAAGAAAGGTAAAAGGAGAGAATGAAGTGGAAGAAATGAAAAAGAATAGATAGTTAAGTCATAACTTTCCCTTCCCTTAGTTGAATATTTGAAAACCTTCCAATTTGGAGGAATGCAATCTAATTAATAGTAGAGGGTTTTGGTGAACCTTGAAGGATTAGTTATAAATCTCCATGTTCTTTTTTTTTTTTTAGAAAAACTTTCAAATTAAGGAATTTTCGATTGTGATATAACTTGTTCCCTCATAACCCTTTTATTTCAAATCATGAAAAAAATAAAAATTCAATTCATTAATTAAATTCATTTACAAAATTATTTGTGAAACCAATTCTAAATGAATTGAATTCTAATTCTTTTGTAATTCCAAATAAGGGGTAAGAGTTACTTGTGGAATCTAAAATAATCTACTGTAGAAATTACAAATACAAGCTTTGTCATTAACCTAAATAAACATTATACAATACAAATCTTTATAATCCAGAATTCCTACTAAAGAATATGTTTAATTTGATCATAATATTAGATAATAACATTAATCCAATTTGGTCACAATCATATATAATTAAAATTCAAGCCTAAATAAGATGAAGACCTAAATAGAAAATCATTCTATTTTATGAAAAAATAGAATTATTTGTATCAAAATCACAATAAATTATTATTGTAGGTCACAATATAATTATAATTCTCTATAATTTTACATTGCAACAATTATATTTCTTAAATGATAGGACAAAAATATATCAAGAAAGGTGAATTAGTATTTCAAAATTATAAATTTTAGACTTTAAAAATAGCTTGTTTTTTCAAAATCCCCCCAAAGAGCAACTAATAAATAATTATTGAAAGATAAAGGAAATAATAAGTTAAGATAATGATAAAGTGCATAAAGTATGAAATTAGGTAAAGAAATGAAAGCACCAATGTATATGGTTCAATGGTTGAAAGCAAAAACTTTTTTTTTAGGGTATACTCCATTCTCTCAAGACCAAATTCAAGCCTTAGAGTTTTATACTAACATTCTTTCTTCTGTAAAACTACTTAATTTTTCAAGGATTCAAATAATTTTGCCTCACAATGTTTAAGAATTTTCTTCTTATAACCTATTTATAAGGTGTCTACAAGTGTTTTTCTTATAATCCACTTTAACTTGTGAATCTTTGGATGGGAATGGTTTGTCTCAAGACAGAACACAAAGTTTTTTACATTCTAAATGTACAAATTTACAAGTTTAAGTTCAAGAATAAGGACACTTTAAAATGAGCAGAGAATTTAGAAAGAGAAAGCTTTTTAGTGGAGAGAGAAAATGCTTATGTGTTTTATCACAGAAGTGTGGTCCTTCGATTGTAGCAATTGGATGAAAACTAATTGTTGGAGCTTTCGTAGTCCAAAAGAGCAACTTCACCCGTTAGTCTTTTCCTCCTCCCTTCAAATCTTCTTGGCTAATTATTCTTTTTAGAATGTCATTGTCCATTCACTTTTAAGCTAGTAGCTATTAAATTTACTAAGTTTGCTATTCCCTTCGCTGGTTTTGAAAGACGCTTATGATATCTACTATGAATACAATTAGCTTGCTCTTTTCATAAACTTCAAAATTCTACGGTGTATGGCCGTTTTTTAGGCAGATTTTATTTTGCTTTATCCAAATATTTCAGAATTAAAAAACCCTTCAGGAGTATAAGGTGGCATAAACAAAGAGCAATATGTAGAAATCAGAAATTTTACTGAATGCAAAATTGTAGCATCATAGAAGCAGAGAATAATTCAAAGTTTTCTGATTTCTGTCAATTTGAAATTTCATATTTTCACCTATTTAGAAAGCAACACCGCACCATACATCAAATCCATTTCATTTAAAGTATCAAAGAATGCGATATGCAACAGGAAATCAGATTTGATATTAATACAGCAAAGCAAAGAGGAACCAGGCATATTTTAGTTTTAAACTAGCAAACGTGTACACTTACAAGTTTTAATACCATTTTTTTTTATTTATAAGAAATAATCCTATTAAATCCAATTATCATCAAAACTAATTAATTAGTCAACATAAATTATTTGGGATCCCACACTTTACATTAAATTAATTCATAATTTTATTTTATTAATCCTAGCGTGACACATCTGTGATGGTAATAATTGTAATCGTAATATATATAAAGAATCAATTAAGGAGTATTTTCATGACGGTGCAATGTCATCATCAGGTATGACGAGTTCATGAATGATGCTTGCAACGACGGTGAGGATACCGTGTGGGGCCCTTTGCAGCTTCAGAAACCAGTTGGCCAAGCCAGGCGTTTGGCTCTTCATTGAATCTGGTCTCTCTGATGTGTTTGTTTGTTTTCAGGGAAGCTATAAAAAAATATATGTAGAACGGAGGCTACTAAACCGCAGATTCTGCGCTGACTGTCCTGACTCTCCATTTGGATTAAGTTAGGCAAATACATTAAACTGCAGTTTTGTCTATTATTATTTTATTATTGATAATGATTTTTTCAATTATAAAATAGGATTTTTTTCATTATTATTTATTAAGTATTTAATTCAACGGGCAGCTCCATATATAATGATAGGATTACTTTATAAGTTACATATTTATTTACTAGATGTATCTTAAGGATAAATTATGCTAACTAGCCTTGACAAATATCATATTCAGCAATATTTTTATAATATATTTGATATTCTTCTAAATATTTTACATTCTATCACATCTAGCATTTGAACTCAAAATTTTATATATGTCATTAAATAGGTTATTATTTTTATCATTATATATATATATATAGCACCATTTTACATCATTATAAAAAGGACGGTTTTAGCAACAAATGAAGTTGTTGACTTCAATTTTTGTTACAAAATGAATTTTCATCAAAATAAGAAACTGTTGCAAAATTGTTGCGAAAAAACCTTGATGTAAAAGGTATTTGCAACAATTTTACCAAAAAAAAAAAAGAAGTATTTGCAACTATTTTTTACATCCTCACAAAATCTTCAACTTTTGCAACAAAATTAAATGTCGAATAATGCATTTTTTTCAACAATCTTAATTGTTGCCTTCACGATGGAGTAGCAAAACGTGTTCAAGCTATATTAATTTTTTTCTCATATCTTTTTGTAATTTTTTCATCAACATTCAAATTACCGTGTTATCTTAAGAGAGATCGTAGAAAATGTCAAATTATCAAAATTGCTCGAATACACTTTTTACCTGCACTTTGCAAAATTTAATTATTCTATCATAAATAATTTAGTAGGAAGAATTTTTTTGGAATATATTATTTTATTACAAAGTATTTATAACAACATTTACTATTTGCTAAATAAATAAAGCCAAAAATATATATATATCAAATCATAGTACAAGCTAAAAATTGCTTCTAAAAAACAATTCATAAGACTAAAACTCTATTTTGAACCCTAAAGCATTAGATTCCTATTAATTTCATTTTTTTAAATAAGGTTTGTATTAATTTAATTTCTAAAGATTTAAACTCAAATCAAATTTTAATCTTTATTCTAAATGGTTAGTGTTTACTAAAAAGATTATAATTTTACTTAAATTCAAATCTTTAGAAATTATGACTTGAATTTTGGGGATCAAATTAATATAAATTTTATCTTAGGGACGAAAAGAATACTTCTGAAAAAAAAGAATACTGTGTCTTCCACCACAAATTTCACCACCATCTGTATTTTTTTTTAAATTTTAAATTTTTATAAAAATTATAATATTTAATAAAATTACTTGGATTAGAACATTCTGTACATTGGTAGCTGGCTGTGACGGAATGATGAAAAGTGCGAGTTGGAGTCCACGATGAGCGCCCTTAGGAAGGTTAGAAGACAATCTCAGTAGCACGATGCAAAAGCCCTACTGAATTTGTAGTGCTTTTTTATTTTCAAAATTTTTTAAATCATATTTTGGCATCAAATTAATTTTGTTGCTAAAAAGTCATGATATTTGCAACAAAAATATAATATTGATACTAAATCATATATCATTAATGCGAAACTTGAACTTCCCCGTAGACTTGGTAACAAAAAATGAAATTTTTTTTGGTTACTAATCTCATAAGATTAGCAATAAAATTATGATATCCATGCAAATTCTTTGTTGTAAAAAACTGCTTTTATTATAGTTGCAACACTCCTACATTAGTGCACATTATATTATAAAAAGGGAAAATTTTTCTTTATTTACTTATATTTTCGTCATTTTTCATTTAATCTTTTTATAATTTTAAGTGTTTTTACCTACCTATTAATACTTTATCTATATAAACTATTTTTCATCTAATATTTAGTGCAAAACTCATGTTTATCATACACGATTTTTATTTTCTCATATTTTGATTTAATTTAACGTTCATTCAAAATTAATTTGCCCAAAAAAATGTTTTTAGCACTTGCTATTCAACTATTGTAAAGTGAATTGCAGAAGATAAATTTCTAAGAAATTTAGAGTTTTTTTCGGGATAAATTAGTTTTAAATAAATTTAGAGTTTTTCATTTAATCTACTTATAGTTTTACATGTTGTCACCCATGTGTGCTTTTAAATATTAACACTTTACATATATAAACTATTTTTCATCCAACATTTAACAAAAAAACTCATGTTCATTATACATGATTTTTATTTCCCACATTTTGACTCAATTTAACATTCATTCAAAATTAATTTGTATAAAAAAAATTCTTTTATCACTTGCTATTTGGCAATTGTGAAGTAAATTATAAAAGACAAATCTCTAATAAATTTAAAGTTTTGAAGGTAAATTAATTCTAAATGATCATATAAGTCAAAACATGAGGAAGTAGAGATTATGTTTATTGAATTTTAGATAAAAAATAATTTAGACAAATAAAATATGAATGATTGAAATCACAGATGAATGAATTTTATCACTTAAAATAAAAAATAAATTAAATATAAAAAAGTATGAAATCACAAGTAAACCTAATGTATAATATGCCCTTGTAGACATAAATAGGGGCGACCCATGGCTTTATGCTGGGGTAGCTAGAGCCACATTAAAATTGGAGAAATTCAATTTTTTCA
The DNA here is from genome assembly GCA_020226215.1 of Sindora glabra. Lineage (NCBI taxonomy): Eukaryota > Viridiplantae > Streptophyta > Magnoliopsida > Fabales > Fabaceae > Sindora > Sindora glabra. Next base: position 35,473,210 of record CM035234.1, on the reverse strand, counting down.
CTTTGGTTTTAAACCATTTTAAAGAAAATTCATATATAATTTCTCAATTTATAAAGTATTTTCATTAAAATTCTTGTGTGGCTTGACTTGAAGTGAACAAGAAAAAAAAAAAATAATCATAAAATGGGAGGAACTCCACCTTATCATAATGAACGAAGAATACTATGTCATTTACAATGTTATTGGGTATGTTTGTTTGTGTTTTCTGGGTTTTGTTTTTAAAAGAGTTTTATAAAATAAGTTTCAAAAATAATTTTTAAAAATAATGAGAAAAAGAAATTGCTTAATAAGTTATTTTGAAAACAATCTTGAATTACAATAATGTCATTAATGAAGTATGTTTTGAAAATAGAAAAATAAAAACAACTTAAAGTTGTTTTTATTTTCTTATTTTTAAAATATATATTTTGGAAATGGTTTTTAAAAATAAAAAAAAAATACTTGAACAAACAGTTTTTAAAATATATGTTTTGGAAACAGTTTTAAAAACAGTTTCCAAATAGATCCAATTATTTTTCAATTTGAAAAGTAGTAGCGCAACTCTTTCTATCACAAGGTCGCTTAAATTTGTGGGAATTGAGACAGTTGGAAGAAGTGGGATATGACACGAAGGGAATTTTCGGCTCCCAAGCGTAGGGGCGTATACTAATTCTAAACAGATGAAGATAAGGAGACAAATAATGATATTAAATTAGTAACTTCAAATATAGAAACATGATTGGTTTTTTTGTCTAAATAGGAAAGCAATATTCCCCGGAGGTAAGGGAAATGAAATATTATATTGTAATTTTTTATTTTTAGGTAAAAATATAATTTATCTTATATTATGATCTTATTTATAACATACTCATACGTGATTTAAACTGTTTAAAAAAGGTAATATTTGGTTTGTATCTTTAACATTTTTTCTACTTATGTCATGTTTTTGTCTAAATTTAAGAAAAATTATTATTTCCTAGTTTGGCATAATAAAAAATAGAATTTTATTTATAAATGAATTTCTTTTAAAAATGGTGTTTGTCTTTAAGTAAAAAAGATTTCATTTCATTTATAATTTTTATTTTAATTATATTTATACCCTTATAAAATTCATTCAATTTAGTAAGAATTTCATTAAAATTCATTTCATTTAACTTAAAAAATATATTATATAAAATATTTACTTTATTTTTAATATTATATTTACTATGATACTATCAAAATCTATTTTTTAATTGAATTCCAATCATTTTGACAAATGATTTGAAATCAATATTTTTAAGAAAGTTGCCAAACAATAAAATTTATTTATAAAAGAATTGAAATCATTTCTATTAAAATAAAATAGAATTAGTCCTAGAAAAATTATATACCAAAAAACCCATATGCGTAAGTCATATGTTTTCTTGTTAGTCATAATTTGATGATTTCACTTTAATTCATCTCTAATTCCATCATTTGTTTCCAAATTATTCTTCTGAGATTAAGGTGATCATATTTGAGATTAAAGGAAAAATAGAGAAATTGATGATATAAATTAGGTCTTTTAAACTTCATTTGAGTTTAACAGGTGAGGAAGGAGAGAATGTGAAAGGTATGTGCCAAATTCCATTATATTTGGAGGAAAAATAAGAATAAATGGGTAAAGTATTAATGGTACAAATTACATGTGGTTTCTTTTTGATACTTTAAATTATAGACTGATAAGTTAAAAATAGGATTATAACATAGGTGGGTAAAATGTATTTTTTTCCTTATTTTTATTAACAACATTTTCTTTATTTTTTTTAATATCCTTCCTTTCTTTTTTGTTGAAATATATTTAGGTTCTCTAATTAATTTTGATTTTATGATCACGTTAGCAACACATGGGAAAGAAACTCATACAATATTTTCTGTGGATTTTAATGTAATAGAAAAGGAAAATAGAATCACGAGTTTTAATAGAAATAAACTTGTTGTATTTGTCTTTTTCTTATACGATTTTTTTGCCTGAACCTTTTTTCCTAAATTATGGTTTAATCTCACGTAATTCTCTTAAAGTTTTACAACTTATAAATAACACTATAAAATTTAAAAAAATAAAAATATTAAAATTTCAAGTAAGGAAACTAAAAAAAAGATACAGATGAGTGTTTATGACTTTTGCAAATTATTTTTTTAGTACAATAAAGTCAAGAAGTAATTAAAAAAAAAGAAATACATATCTTACCTCCCCGATCGTAATTTAATGGAGTTTCAATAATAATTTATTTAAAGTATTTATCCTTAATTATGTTATAAATACATTATAAAATCAATTCTAACGTTAATAATTTAATTTAGATTAAAAAAAGCTGAATTTATTTCCGAAAAGGTTGGAAATAATTATGAGTAATGTATTTTTTATTTTTTAAATTGAATTATAAATATTTTCACTTTTTTAAAACTCCAAAAAAGTTATTTGTAAATTTTTAAAATTTCGAGAGAGTTATTTGATATTAACTGGTACTTTAAGAAATTTATTTATATTTTTCCCTTTTTAAAATGATAACAACAGGATAAAAAGCGCAAAAAAAGTGAGAGTTAGAATTCCATCCAAACAAGCGATCAGGAAAATTAAGAGACAGGTATTCCTCCGATCAGAGCTAGTCATGTAATTAGTTACACTAAAATAGAATCCAAAGAAGTTCGGAAAAAAAATGTGGAAAACAGTCGTATCAAAAGAATAGATCGGTGCTATCAGTAGCACAAAATCTACTTTTTCAATTGGGCGGGCCTTAGCATATTTGGGTCAGGATTTGATAATATTTATAGTACCAATTTCTGGATCCTAAGAAAATCCAAAAAAATTAGCCAGGTCCATAGCTATGGTCCATGAACACAAATGGATAATTCCATCTTAAAATCCTTTGAGGCTTCGAGCCGAGTAGTCTACTCCTGTTTTATTCTCAACCACAACAAGAAGAAACTCAAATGTGTAGAATGAACGTAGGCAGCGCCGGATCGGGATTCTCTCCCATAACTACAGTTGCAGTTGTAGGATTGATCTGTTGATTTGCCTTGAGATCCATTGACAATGTAGGGGGCCCACGGTAATCAACGGAGACCTCCCACAACTGCATTTGCAATTACAGGAGATAATGCTTTTTCAGGTAATGCCAATTATTCTCACTTTTAATTAATTAATCTCACTCATTAAAATTTGAATAAGGGAGGCCATTGCATTATTAAGATGAGGTTAAATTAAAAGTTTCCATTTATGCATTGAGTGAGACTAAAGATTTGTTTAGAACCAACTTCTCAAGAATCAAATTCAATTTCTTTTAATAAAAATGATTCTAATATTTGGTGATGACAGGAGATTTTAAACCTACAATCGTCATTATAATACTTAAACCTCTCACAACTAGCACACTGCCCAATGGCTTTAAGTAAAATATCTTTTAAGTTCAAATACCATCTAAAATGAATTCTTTTTGAAGCAAAATAAAATCTTGTTCCGATGGATTCAAACAGAAGCAAAGTGAATTACATAATAAATGTGACCATCACAACTCAGGAAGAATATAGGAAAGGAACATTGTCACGATGAAAATTTGCAACATTACGCCTTCAACCACTCCAAGCAACAGCATAAGCCCCAACAATATCTAGCAGGGTAATAGTCCTTTAGGTACACCTCATTGCTATATCCTATAATATAGAAGCTGAAAGATCGTCTACGATGAGCCATGGTGACGCGAGTTACTGGCACCACTGAGATGTTGTGTCTCTCGCATACAACCCTAGCAGTTGGAGGCACAGGAACTCTCTCCGCGATCACTTCGGAAGAAAACTTGTTGAGGAAGAAAGAATCAGCAAAGAAGGCCGGAGAACATTGATGGGCCTGAGTGTTGCACAATTGAACACCTTTTGATCTGTGGAAAACCTCGTCTGGAACTGATGCTGCTCCGCTTGTTGCATTTACTTTTCGAGTTGAGAGCGTCTTCCTGTAAAAAGCACATACTAATGCTCATTATGCATTCTCACACCAAGGCAAAAGTGCGCGATAAAGCAAGACCGGTTTGTTTGTTCGAACAAAAGCAATTCCTTTAACTCATGATCTTTGAAGAAAGGTTTTCCAGCAGAATTTTACTCTAGGAAGAAAGGAAGTGGCACCAAGAGGGTGATTGGACCCCAAATGAATGGTACCCACATGATTTTAAAATGCACTTCCTGGTGTAGATAGAATGTCTTGTTTTGCAGAGCCTTTGTTAATTTATATGTCAATTACCGAAATTGTACAACTGCTGTTTTATTTTAGGTACAAATACTTCGTTAGGAAACATAAAACTACAATCTAGAAGACATACCATTTGACAATGGCCACTTTGCGTGTCAGAAGAGAACCACATCCCTGACATGATTCACACTTGATAAGTCCACGAGATCCGCAAGTTGTGCAAGGTATCTTTCCCTTACCATTACATTTCACACATCTGCAGGAAAATTTATGTTCAGTAATTGAACCAAAGATAAAATTACCACTCTGATCAAAGCAAATGCGGGTATGACATTTAACACTAGCTTTTAGCGTAACAGTCAAACATCTGGGATTTCGCATGTCTTCTGGTTTTTAACAGCATATGCTGTAAGTTGGTAACTGAATTTGATCTAATTCATGTAAATACAGATGTGTCTGGAGGTATAATCATTCTTTTAGAAATAAAATTAAAACAGATGTATTATGACTTCAGCAGATCTCCCTACGAAAAGAGAGAGATAGATACTCACATTGTGTCAGATCCATCCTTATGAGCAATCAAACCCCTTCCATGACAATCAGAACACTGAGTCATCTGATTTTCCTTGTAATATCCAGGTTCTTGGTCAGCATTGCATGTGGGGCACACAATATCTCCTCGCCCTGCACAAACTGCAAACAATTTCCATGATTTGTTAGGGTGGACCATAAATAGGGAACATCTATGTAGGCACAATACACAATTAGTCTGCATGAACAGTTAAGAACCAGAAATCCTTACCAGTGCATTTCTTGATAGTTTCTGAATGAGGAATCTTTTCCCGCACTTCTTTATTAGGTATAAACAGGACAGGGAACTGAGAGCGCAAATCCAATTCCCAGATACCAAGTTCAGGACCATTATCCTTTCCATCAATGCTGCCACCACGGTAAGGCTCTGACTCGATTATGTTTTCTCTTTCCTCTATGAAAGTATCCAGTGTTCCTACATACACATTGCAGTCTTCTACTGCTTGGATCTTCCACGTTCGAGCAGGACGACTTCCCCAACAGCACCGATGTCCAACATGATCAATGAGTAATTCTCGTATCTCTACTTCATCCAATATTTTCCTGAAATAGGATCATTCAATCAACAAAATTTTTCACAGAAGTGCTGGAATATTGAAAAAGAAATCATAATGAAGTTTTATCAAATCAGAATTAGTTTAGAGACAACAGAGGGGTGAATGCAGCTTTTAATATAACATAAATAAATTGTTCAAGAATGCATACACCCACTATAAGTCAAGCTAATCAGTAATCACCAATATTAAGGATAACAATCTAGTCTGCTACTTCAATGATTTAAAACAAGAACAATGGCTCTCTTGATCAACTATGCAACTCCCCTCCTGAGATGTTGCTCTTAGTTTTCCTTACAAAACTCAAAAAAGGAACCTTTATTCCAATAGCTGAACCCTTTACAACCATGAACATTAGGGTTTAGGATTTGAATAGCACCTGGAAAGAGTTAACACCTGATAGAACTAAAAACTAAATTTCATACTATATTGTCTCTCATTTAGTGGGATAAGGCTTTGTTGTTGTTTGTTTGTTGTTATTGTCCCCATGAACTTGATTGTTCAAGATTTCTCTTACAAAGCCTGCCGGCAGTTTTTCTAGTAATGTGGTGTGCAATGTTAGTACTATTTAACGACTAGCTAAAGATATTCCCATGTGAATTTCACATAATGAAGAATTAGCATTTTTTTGATGAATTGATAATCATACAGTGGTTTCCACAATAAAAAAAGAAGCAGCTTTTCTATCTGAACTAACAGCTACATTTTCTTCTGCACCATACATATAAAAATCAAAGAAAATAGAGTAGACCATTTTACTCAAAATCATTACAAGATCTCTATAGTTTGTCTGGAAGTAATGGAGGAGGGAATGGAAAGGAAGGGCTATCTTTCTTAATACTCCTCCCTCCCTCAAATCTCTCCCATCCAAATAAATCATTATTGTGCAAGATGGAGAAAAATGGTTTTTATAGTGAATAAGATAAAATTCAAACCTAAGCCCAAAGAGAGACAAAAGCAAAAATAAGGAGCAGTCGAAGAGATATATTCAGAAAAGATATTAAAGCTTGCTAGAGGTGCAGCTGTTGAGATATATGCATCAAGGATTTGGCTCTTTTATGCAATGTACTCAACGGAGAGTGTAATAAAAGAAAGTGGAAAATCAACTGACAGAATTAAATTTATGACTGAAGGCCCAAACCATCAATGCTTTTTCTATTGGCATAAATATGTACTTAACTGTTGCATGCCTTACATGATATGTCTTATATATATCATGGGTTTTCTATGGCGAAAAGAAAAAAAAGGGAAAGGAAGCTTCTGCTGCAATAAAGCAAAAATTTTTGTTAAAGAAACCAATAAGATTTTTAATGGGCTAAAAATTGAATAGCTTAAATCAAATATTTTATGGGTTCATAGTAACAATTATACCTCTGTAATTCAGCTCTGGCTCCAGTTCCTCCGTAATCCCCTCCTCCATATGGTCCTTGATAAACAATAGCTTGCTCTGAAAATATGAATATAATTAGCATCCAGGATTATGAATAGGGCAAGTATTTTATGATAATTTGTTTTTATATTTAATCATAAACTGAATGAAGAAATTCTAACCAGTCACATCCTTTCTTTGCCCTTGAAATGAAGACTAGAAAACAAATTAATTGAGCTCAAGCGACCTTATAAGAATTGTTACGTTCAAAATGAAAATATTTTCCAACTTACTGAGAACTTTTGGCTCAAATGGTATTTGATGTCCCTTAAACAATTTGTGCCTTCTGTTTGCATCCAGTTGCATTCAGAGTTCCATTTCCAATTTTTATATAAGTATCAATGTCTATAGATTTAACTATATTTACCGATACTAAAATGAAAAAGAAAAAAAAAAGGACCACCAGCTTGACACAATTGAGAAAAACAGGAATCAGCGTTTCCATGCATTTGTGATATCCTGAATTTTCTACTGAACTTTTCATAAGCATAATGAAAGTCAGAAATGATAAGATAACTAACCTGTAGGATCAGGCTCCGGTGAACCGACCAAAGCGCCATGAAGGGAAGGGGGATAGTGACCAGAAGAAGCAACAGCAGCGGATCGAATTTCATCGACACTTACTTCAGTGCCAGCCAATGAAGCAGTGGGGATCACAGAACCCGTCCTTCCCAAATACTGATACGAGCTCCATTTCCCACTATCCTTCTCAACTGACTCGCTTCTTTGCTCTATCAAATTCAACGGCAAATAACAAATTCCAAGTTGAAACACAAAAGAAAAGCTACGAGATTAGCATAAAGAAATGAACTTTCTATCAGTTGAATCAGAAATAAGACAGTCCACACTGAAAAAAATACTGAAAATTTGAAGACATGCTCAAAATTCAGCATAACAAAAGGAACTTTCTATCAATTCACCAAAAAAAAAAAACTTGGAAGTTTAAGAAATACTCAAATATCAACATAAAAAATGGAACTCTCTTTCAATCTCAATATCACCTAACAAAATCCCAATTGAAAAATTCATCAAATACTCGAAAATTGAACATAAAAGAAGACATTTAGAGTTAAAAAACAAAAAGGTTCTTAGCGGGAGTTGAATTATACCCGAGAGCAGAGGCTCCTCCATGGTTAATTCTTCGGATTGCAGAGCCAGGTCAGGGACTATGATCCCTTATATCTTGGGGATTGCCTTCGCCACTAAGGAAGTTGAATTTGAATCGGCGATGAGTCAACTGCCCCGAAACAAACAATCATAACAAATGAATAAGTTGGGTCCACGCTCTTACTACGCGGGTTGCTGTTGTTGGCTAGTTGCTAGAGCTCCCAGCAAACAGAAGGCTCCAGATTTATTCGTGAAATGCGAACCGGCCATTATCCTCGTAACATTCCCTTTTAGGCGCGTTCTATGGTGCCACGGGGTTTGGGAAGCCGGATGACGTGGCACACAGATAGGCGTTAGATCTTGTTTGTGTTTTCCTGGCCGTCCTTGTAAAGAAATAATAATAGATGGCTGTGCAAAACTAATAATAAGGGCGTCAGCTTTTCCGAATTTGCAGATTGACCCCAAAAATTATTTATGCATTTTGTATCATTGCTGACTAGGCTATGACATAGCAAATGCCTAGCGTTTCCTTCTCTCTTAGATTGTGTTCCATTGACAAGCAACCAGCACCACTTCGGCAACGAGTGCCGATTATTGTAGTGAAGTGAACCACGATAGTACAAGATTAGAGGTGTACATGGATTAGACGACCCGTTCGATCCGATAAGCTTGATTCGGAAAAATAGGATATTTGAACCTTTTTTTTTGCCCGATAAGTCCGATGGAAATTTTTTTTTAGCCCGATTAATAATTAGGTCGGGTTTGAGTCGAGACAAAAAAGCTTGATAGGCCTGATTCGACCCGATTATAATAATTTATTTTTAATAATATAATTATATATAAAAAATATAAATACATCTAATTAATTTTAATATAAAAATATTAATTTAACATATTAAATATTTTATATATTTAAATATCATATTATCTTTTTAAATATATATATTTTTTATTTAAAAATTTATTTTTTATTAAAAAATAAAAAAATTATATTTTTCGGACTTTTGGGCCAAGTTCAGACTTTTTAATTTAAAATTCGGCCCAGGCCGGGCCAAATTTTTTTAAAACTTAATCGGGTCGGGCCGGATTCAAACCTTTAATTTTATATGATTTGGTCTGGTAGCCTGGCCCGAAACCCGCCTGACCCGACCCATGTACACCTTTATATAAGACCTATCAAAACAATTATAGTCATTATTATAAATGATCAAATGAATTCTGTTTTTATATAGGCTCGTGAATCCTATGATGTTCTTCTATGGAACCACGCTACAATGCACTTTAACAATGGATGGGCTTGACAACTAAGGTTGGAATGTTGCACTCAAGAATGAATATTATGTATATATGAAGTTGATAAAGACTACAATAGACTCCATGAGAAAGTCAATTCATTAATGAGGTAGATTTGAATTATTAAATCATTTTTTTAAAAGCATAGACGATGTCCTTGTAGCATTGCATTTGGCATGAGCATTATTAAGTTAATCTTTGATGAACATATGATTTGATTGTTATTGTTCTATAAAAATGGAATTGTTTATTGATTAGTTAGAATTAAATGATAAGTTGGACAAATCAAATATCTTGAGAGATATTGTGTGGATTGGTTAGTTTTTTTTTTTGGTAGTGTATTAATGTGAGAATTTGTCCTAAAACTAGTTTGTTGCCGTTAATAACATTGTTAGTATATGTAAAAATCAATTTATGCCAATAATTGTAGATAGTGGCCAATAATTTTTATTTGTTGCACATGTATTCATATTAATCTTGAAAGAATCAATAACAAGGAATATATGTACATTTGTCAAATAATATATTGCAATCATAAAAAAGGCACATATATTTACCTTTTGAATTCTGATTTAACTTTATACCTACCTTCATTTCTATCCCTACTCCTCTCGCACTAACTTTATATCCTAGCTTTTTTTTTTTGAGAATTTATTGTTTAACAATCACAATCACCTTTATCACAAATCATAGTTCGTATTTCACAGAAATTTACAATTGTCATGCCATGACATAAAGGATGCTTCTCACATCATCTTGACAATACCATGCCTTAGAACATAGTTAAATAACACATACTCTCGTATGATCATCGCCATAAGAAATTAACTATCATAAGGCACAAAATATAATAATTCAATTTTACAATATCACATTTCTCATAAAGTGTTTACCCTTATATGTAATATGTGAAATCTTATCCTCTAATGAACCTATTAGATCAAAATCATTTTAAATTGTTTAAATTAGCCTTCATTATATTACTTTATATTTTAAATCAAACCATAGATTTTCTATTAAAAATGTAGTAATTGGCAGCCATTTTGACTACAATGGTCAACCATTCATTATTGTGTAAGAATCTTGAAAAATGCTTAGCATAATAAACAACCATTCTACTAAGTTTTTGCAAATTTCCTTTGCAAAATCCACTGCTCATAATGGTTCTCATCCCTTATAAACTTGATTAATGCACATTTTATCATGCTTAAACAACAATACTCGCCATAGAAGCTTAATTCAATCCATTTTAATTATTAGATTGCATCCATTGTGCACCAATAAGACCACTAAAAGCCTTTACGACAATCATGGTACACAAAAGTCATAGGTGATCATTGGTCCAATGTTTTGGGTGAAACCAATTCCTAGGGGTATTAGGATTGATCCTAACAACCTTTCTTAATGCTCGTGGTTGATTAATACCATGGGCTAGGTAGGACTATCCTTATTGGAAACATCACTAAATACTTGCAATATGATCTCATAAGAGAAGATTGTGCATCACAATATAAGAGATTTGATTCCTTTGTAGAAAATCTAGGCTCTCAATTTGCTGAAGAATAAAAAAGTGCGAGCTCGTTTGCATTCCCATGTGGAAGATGAATTACGAATCATTTTCTATATTGGGCTTATTAGAAATATCAAACATTAAATGCTCTTGCCTTTATAATCTTAAAATTCACCCACTTTTTTTTCTTCTCTCACATGGCACATTTGAGCACTTCCTAGCCTTATTCTTATTACTCATCCTATTTTTCCATTTCTTTAAGAAACTATGTGAATCTATGAAGGTAAGTTTGGAATCAAACTAAGGTCATTACATTTCTTCAAGGAGTAGGGGTATTTTTTTTGCACAAAATCACCCTTCAAACTCATTTATACTAGCCTATTTTACCTACATTTTGCATTCCTTCAATTTTCCATACTTAATACCCACTATTCTCTTTTTTAACTCCTAGTAAAATCTTAAATTACTTTAGGAATATAAGACCTTTATAACATCCAATAATAGTAGGACACCTAAAAAGAAAATATCTTAAAAAGACAAATAAAGAAAGAGAAATTGTGGATTTCTTTGAAACCCAATGAGTAAACTTAAATTAAGCAAGGGTTATTAAGATTTCAATATTAGATTAGTACATAGGAAATTAGCATTACATCCTAAAAGGATATTTTAAATTTATAATTAAGATAGTTATGCACCACATAGGTTTTATCTCATAGTTCATTAATAATTATGCATCACATTGGAAGTAGTTTCTTGTTTACAACATAATTTTTTACTCAGACATTTCACCATCTTTTCATTGTTTGTAGAGTTTATTGCTTTCTTGACAAATACCCTAGCATCAATCCAATATGCATTGTACAACTAATATTATGAAGTGATCTAACTATTATGGATATACATATACATCTTAGAATTGATCAACTACAAAGTACTATTATTTTCACTCTTTAAAATTGCAAGATAAATAATTAAGGCAATTCTAACTATAATTAGCACAAAATTTAGGGTTCTTTTACAAATTATACTAGTGGAACACTATTACAAATGATTATGCTATATTGAACATGAGTAATATAAGATGTATGCAATATGTAAATGTATAAAGGTCATATAAAATAGTATACTTGATAAGTAATTCTAAGAAGGGACTTATACTGTCATCTTGCTTAACTTCCTTAAGGATAGGAACACATTAATTTGGGTTAGAGTAGGTTAATGGGATATTCGTATTAATATCTTATGATGTAAGAGTAGGCTTGCAAACATAGAAGTAGCCACTCATGACTTCTTTGTTGAGCTTTAGTTAACACATTTTTTAGTTCACCTTATATTGGCTTAGTTTTTTTTATCATTTCCTTGATTATACCAATTTAAGCTTAAATAGATTGAATCATCTCATTAATTATAGATATTTTGTAGGATTTATTTTAATTTAATTATAAAACCTAGCTTATAACTTTAGTTTATAGCTTGAGAAAAATGATAAAATTTCATGAACATGAAATTATTATGAGGAATAACTATATTAAATATCAAGATTATATGTTGTTCATAATTACGCTTATTAATTGTGGCTTATGCCATTTACCTCCTCCAATTCCTAAAATTACAATAAACATAGTGAAATTATACAATTATCTTACCTCATGTAAAACCTTTTTTTTTTTTAATCTATAAGAGACAACAAAAAATAATTTTTCTTAATAAAGCTAAAATTGATCATATGATTTTAGTAAAGGAATCCTAACTATTAAAGGAGCTATATTTACTGGACTAAAAATTAGTTTGGATCTAAGTACCAAATGACCTTTTTTTTAAGTGTCACATATTGGCCTTATTGATAGTAACATACTTTATTGGTAAATTATGAAGATCCACATTAATAAAATACTTAAACTTTTATATGTAAAGAAGTAATTAGTAATTTTTTTAAAATTATTACTTTTAATATTTATTGAGTTTTCCATAATTAGGAGATGAATATCAAGTCGTCATGATCTTAATTAAATTAATGTTGCATGCATAGTATATATTGTCTCTTACTCTTAAATATTAATTATAACTTGATTGAACATATGCTTTATATTAGGCCTAAGTACAAATGTATTTCATCAATTGTGTAATGTAGTATACTTGGCTATCAAAGGTTTAGTTAGCTAATCATTCATTAAGTACTTAATTTACTATGATTAAGAAGGTTTATTTGGTCTATAAGGTGACACATTGTAATATGTGCCTATAATAAGGACAAACTCCATTCTTATGTAAAAACTTTAAGCCTTGTAGCAATGCTAAGATGTGGTTTACATTATGAGGTAGATAATCTGGATGTAGGCCCACACAACTAATCCTTTACTACCCTTTTAATGCTCTAGGTCACTTTAAATCATCTTTAAAAGGCTTTTTTCATACCTTGTTTGTGCTAAATGGTAACATTGTACATAGAGTATTATATTGCACTATACAGTTACCAAGTACTTATCAATCTATGCATGGTAAATTAAAGGTTTAGGTTTTAACCTTTTAGATATCATATTGTAAAGTAATGTAATAAGTTAGCAATCTTTAAGTAAAAAGTATAAAATTGAACATCAACTATCTAATATGCTTGATTATTACAATATCTACCACATTATCAATTCCACTGCTTATAACTTTTTGAAAAATTGTAATACACTATTGGACTAACATCATTGCAAACATTAGTAATAACACTCTCTCTTCATTAGATTATGACTTACTGAGTGGACAAGGAAGAAAAGCCTCTTATGGCAAATCGAACGTCTAACACTGTGGCAATTAATGCGAAAAGGAAGGCTACATTTAAGCTTTAAGACATCATAGACATTTCATCAAGATAAAGGTCCTTATCTTTTCTATTTATTAAATGCAACAATCTATGCATTGGCAACATAGATTTATGTATATAGAGCTCAGTATTAGGTAAATATCAAATGAACATTCTTGAAATATGTATTTATTTCAAATGATTGTATGGCTTTAGATTGTAAACAATAATGCATTTGACATAGCCATTTTATTCTTAATTTATTTCATTGTATTAATGTGAGCCTTGGTGGTGATTGGTTGATACATTGGATTTCTTTATAGGCTTGTATTAATGAACTTATCATTGAGAAAATTGTGCTAATACAAAAAAAAAACATTAATCATTGCCTAGAATGGTTGACATATGCTTAAAAAGGTACATTGCCATTTAGACTAGCTTCATATATGATTAATTATTTGTCTTAACATATAGTATATTGTTGTAAATATTATGTCATAGATATCACATATTAAAGCTTTTTTAGAACTCATTAAGGAAAATATTATAGCACTACTAGATAATTTAATGCCACAAATGACTTACATAGAGATAAGGTTTATGGAATAACTATTTAAGTCTATTAGCAAGATAAGTGACAATATTAGAAAGCTTGAGATAGACTTAAATACCATAATTCTATCAATTAAATGAAGAAACACCTTTTATGAAAGGCAGCTAAAGGATACATATTGAAAAATCTGCTACTTGTTGTGTCAGGCCAGGGATAGTCATTAAGCAAAAGTTGAAAAAAGCAAAGGGAAGTTAATAAACCTTAGCAAATGTGATTGCATTGCATTGAAAAAGTACTAAACATCACAACTTTAAGGTATATGAATGACGCTTTATTAGAACTTATTCTTTTTTATAGGCATGTGAGGATATCTGCTAAAAGCTTAACAACAAAAATTTATTCTCGTTAAAAATAAAGCTAATAAGGATAAAAAAATAGATAATGATAATTTGTTAGAAATTTTATTGGTAATCCTCATAACTAAATTTGTACAAGCTAGGAAAGATGTTTAAATCATCCTTACTATAGTGATATTTTTATTAGCTAATTAAGCATTATGTAAGGAATAACAATTAATTAAACTAATTCTTATGTGGTTTAGATTAATGATAGTAATATTTCTTATATTTATGAAAAAAATACTATTTTTTATTTTTACATATACCTTGAATGATATTCCTTCCACCTAAAAAGCTTAATGGTACTGATCAATAGAATATATGTTTATTTCAATTCATATAGCATTTGAGCAACCATAACATTTTACATGAAATTAAATACTTTAATAATGGTTTGTAATGTATAATTGTTGGACACATGATATATAAGGTTGTTGAAAGAATAGGAAAAGGTAAATCATGTATTTTTAAGTGTTATCATGCAATACCTTTTCTATTAGTTTCTTTCATTAAGTTTGTTTATTAAACCAATGTAGTAGATCCAAATTTACTTTAACCTAACAAAAGAAATGCATTTAGATAACATAAAGATCATATTAGTTGCTTACATGCTCTTAATAGAGTAAATGTAGCTATTTTTAAGGTAAGGCGATATCATAACATATTGCCATTGTTAGGTATGGATGATGCTATTACTACACTTAGTGTTTGCATCTTGAATGTAGTGAAGTTCTTGTAGAACATACATTGTACAGGGGACGAGATTGATACTAAACTGTATCATATTTGGCAATTGACTTGTTAATGACATAATCACTATAGTTGCATATATGATAAAGGCTAAGGAATGATCCCCACTTGATGGATCATTGTAATGGTGGTTGCTACACTTTTTGATAAGTCATGGTAGTTATAAAAATAATTATAAAATTTTTATGAATGGATTATAATATTAAGTGAAATAACTTATATAGTAATATGCTTTGAATGGAATAAAGGCCTAAACACCATTAATAGGTATTACAAGCATGCATTCATAAGCTATATTAACTCTTTTCTTAAAGTGAGAACCTGTTTTTATTTATGGAAATCATTGGTTGGTATTCATATGTCTTATGTCATTGGAATATTTCTACTTTATATATTTTTACACTAATATTTGATTTTGATGCTTGGCATTGGTACCTTTTGTTAGTGGACCTAATTTAAGTGGAATTAATGTACTTAAGCTCTGAGAATAGTGGTGCTAGAAAATGCATTCAGGAAAGGTAAATTAGGTGAATTAACATTTTAGTTTAGGAGACTATGAAGGATGGAAGCTTTTTCAAAAGGCTTGATTAGTAGATTCCTTATATATTTTTATCTCTAATTATCATTCTTGGCAACCTGGAAGAGTAAAAAAAATAGGTGTGAATTAAATTTGTTTTGATCCTTATTGTAATGAATATATATTAATGTTGTTATATATCCATTTTCAATTTGGCAGGGTTAATTGTGGTGTGTGGGTTTATAGGTGAATGACCTTTTTTGAGTAATATTGGACCTACAATCTCAGGGTAAGATAATTATCTTGAGGTTACTACATTATTACTTCAATGTTCTCACTTAATTGACTTTGTTTTATGCATTAATTTGTTGATAACTATATGCATGTGAAGCTTTTAGTTGATCTACTCTAGTATCTATATAATAGGAAGCACAAAGAGATCATTTTGTGGGTTAGAAACTTCATGGATAAGGCAGGTTAATTGCTTATACAATATTTAGCTTGAAGCCATGCATTTCATATAACATGTTTAGGTAAGCATGGAGGGGCTCATTTGTTGTCAATTGATTGAAATTAAGCAAACTTTTTTTGTGAGTTATTTATAATATTAAGTTAATCAAAATTTTACTCTATGATTCAATAGATATCCAAATAAGACCTAGAACCCTTAATTTTATGTGTATCAGTTGTTACATGTGTTTTATGTGAACAATGAAATCTAAGCATGTTGCAAGCATGGTTTTTTGTACATATATAAGTATTATGTAGCCTGATAAATACATATGAGATTTAGGTGTGAGAAAACTAATTGATGATGCTAAGACTAGATAGGTTGATAAGCCCATTAGTAGATTAACTTATTATAATGTTCTCAATGTTAATAAATCTTGCATTTAATGTTTATAATATCAACAATGCAAAGATGTTCACTAGTGCTCAGACATTTAGAAGGGCCCATGGTAGAGGAAATTTATACAAGGATCTATCGATGTGTGCTCTGATTGTAACCTTTCAGTCATTACTTTAATAAATATGTGAAATAATAAAAATTTCAACTTCTATATTGAATTGTGATTACATTATTGAAAAGGTAGCTACATACATTAAGCTAGAAGGAACAAATGTTCTTGGTGGACAAAAGCATAAATATGGAAAGGGGAAGTTGTCAATATGCGTAGCTAAGGAAGATATAGCTTATAGCGTATTAAGCCATTCATTATTTACTAATCATTAATAACATGTATGTGCTTGATATAAGCTATGATTTATCATATGAGTTGCAATAATGAGTTTTCAAGTTGGAGTTAACATTTTTTATTGACATATAGTTCTCGCTCTTGGGTAGAAAGAAAATATGAATCTTCGTTAATTGTTAGGCAAGTAGATGTGTGCAAACACACACATATCAAATAAACTTAAAAAAAAAAAGGTATTCCCACTTATATTGCATGATCAGTATAGTATTATACATTTAGGTTATGATAATTGGGTGTAAAAGAAGAATGCTACATTAATCATACATTGAATTACATTGTAAAATGTATTTCTCATGTATGAAATCATAAAATTTTATTTAGGTGTATATGTTTCTACCTTTACATTACATAACTTCTTCACAATAACTCTTATTAATTTCATTTATTTATTTATTTACAATTTATTTTTACATCAATTTGAATGAAGAAAAATATGAAATTTAATTTTTCATAATTATCACTTCAATTTATAATCAACTAAAATATGTATTTTTCAATTTAAAATTGTATTATATAATAAGGAAAAATTTGCCATTTGAGTAATGTGCTATTAATAATTATTAACTATGACTAATTTAACCTTTTAAGTAATAAATTATTTTCTGGATTCTCTCATATGCACTATCTACCCTTGCAATATTGCTAACATAGGGCTTAAAGAATAGGAAGGCAATGCATAATAAAAAATAAATATGACTTTTATAGTGCCTCAAAGATTTCAAAACTCATGATAATGTGGGAATCTTTAAAATTATTAGTTTGATATTATATAACCATATTTGTTAAAAAATGATATGATTGTATAATTTTAATGCATTAATTTAAAAAATTATCACATAATCTTAAATTTTGAAACACTATAACAAATGCCAAAAATAAATTATTTGCAATTTAAAGTACATATTGGCCATTCAATGAAATTAACAAATGCATCAAATCTTGATTTGGCCTAATTAATGTCATAAAGGATTTGCATATTTAAAGAATGTGACAATATATTATGTATGGTAGTAAATAAGTCAATAGAAATGAGGATCGTCGGAAATCATAAATCATAATAATGTTAGGGTCAGACTACAATATCCTAGAATTGTTTACGGATAACTCACCTTGGACATATGGACTAATCAAATACTGACATATGACTGCTCCCAATGGACTTCTAAATTAATTGCATACTCTATCGAAATTATCAACTTGTCCCTTAACTTTTATTTTTTCCCATTTGTTGTCACAATTCAAATAATAATATATTATGTCATTAAAATCAATCGACTTTCAGATATACCTTTATGATATGCAGGCTTCTCATATAGTGTCTTATCACCTCTTTGCTGACATTTTCACACTCAGTGTCAATCAAGCACTATTCTTGACGGTCTCATCTTCGATACCATTGTTATGTATCTGCCTTCCACCATAGGGTTATCACATTCTATTTTGTCTCCTAGAGCAATGATTGTGCCTTTTATTTTTTACTTTTACATTGGGCCTATCTTCATCGTCCCCATTAAAGAGAAAGGTAAGACATCAATAAACATTTGGGTTTGTTTCTCCAAGACTTTTTACATTTAGGCTTATTTTTTGAAAGTCATTTTATGTGCTACATTGTTAATTGTTAATGCCTATTTTTAACGATTTGCATCTATTAGGAATTACCTAATAGGAGAATCTTACTGATAAACTATTAAGCTATTTTAGCAATTTGTTTCTTTACCTCAAGTTTGCCTAATCTCGATTTTTGTTTCTTTGCTTTGTTATTGCTAAGCATTTTGAATATTTCATCATTTGATTTGACATGTGTTCTAATGTTTGATAAGTGCACAAATACACCTAAATTCTATGTGTTTTATCACTCATTTACTTAGTATTTTGTGCAAAATTGATTGAAAAAGATACTTAGATGCTCTATATCTTGTTTTCAGGGCATGAAATGAAACATATGAGCATTAGAAAAGAATTTAGAGGCAAAACCATTCAAATCATGAAGCATTGAAGCAAGATTGTCTACTCAGTAAAGAACACGGGGTAATGGTAACCCCGTGTTCAAGGCCGTGTTCCCTTCTGGATGGCTTCGTGACTTCACTGGGCTACTCAGAGAAGAACACGGGTGTGAACACGGGACGTGTCACACCCCGTGTATATTACTGCCATTCGCCTCTGAAGAACACGGAGGGTGTCACACCCCGTGTAGTGTGCTGATCAGTCTTCGCTGAGAAACACGGGGTAGAACACGGGACGTGTACTACCCCGTGTACATTGCTGCTTGACAATTCGTAGAAGAACACGGGGCGTGTCACACAACGTGTTCCTTGCTGCTCAAACTTTCGCTGAGAAACACGGGGTACAACACGGGCCGTGTTGGACCCCGTGTACATCAAAGAATATAAGTTTCGCGCGAAATCCTGCGAATAGGAGGGTGGAAGGGAGAGAATTCTGAGAATTAACAAGGGAGTTGCTGGGAGAAGCCCTAGGAGAGACCAAAAAGCTCATCAAAGGCGCCTTCTAACACGGATCCAAGCAAGAAATTGAAGAATCAAGCAAGAAATTTGTAGATCTTCATGGATTGTTTGGCTTCCTCCTCTGTTTTCTTGTTTTCTTCTGATCTTATGATGATCTCACACTAAACCTCTGTACTTAGCTTAGGTGAACTTGTTCATGGAGTTATGGAACTGAATTTTATATAATCTAGCTTGTTTTACTGTTGAATTATGATTTGATCTTGCTGATTTGTTTTGAACAAGCCAATATATCCGGAATATTGGATTTGAGTCTTGGATTAGTTGATTCTAGGTTGAAATGACCAGTCTATTAATTGGATCTTGCATGATCATTGGGAATATCAATTAGACTTAGGAATTAAGCTGGTTGAATTCTTTTGCACAGGATGAAATGTCCAAGAATGGATTCTGAACAGAGTTAATGCAACCTTGATTAGTGGTTACTAGAGTAATTCTGGACACTTAATCTCTTGGTTAGTAGCTAGTAGCCTTGCAATGAGGTATAGCTTAATTTTGGTGATCCAGCAATCATAATTAACAGTAAACCAAGTTAGAAAGTTATATTCATTCCATAATGAAATGTACAAGAGATCCTTAAGCTAAGTACACTTTTTCTCCACTGAATCAAACCTTATTTTGACAAGTTAATCTCTGTTTTTGCACTTTAATCTTGAATTCCACTATCAATTGATCTGCCTAGATAATTTTGCTTGAGATTTAGTTAGTACTCAACCTACAATCCCTGTGGAGAACGATAATCTTTTATACTATAACTAGACTTAACCGTGCACTTGCGGATTTTAGAGGTCAAGTTTTTGGCGCCGTTGCCGGGGATTATTTCTAGTTGATATTAACAGCAAATTTTAAGTAAATTAGACTAGGCAATTCTTTTTCCTTAACTTCATAATTCATCTTGTTTTGATTTTTTCTTACTTTTACAGCATCTCTTTCTCACCTTGTTCTGTTTTAGTGTTACTAAATCCTTCTGCCGACCATCTTTTATATGCGACGGAGAAGTCTTGACGGAATTCTTGACTTGGATCCGGAAATTGAAAGAATACTGCATAGGAGAAGGAGGGAACACAAGTCAGTTCACTTTCAAGAGGAAATCTGCATTGAACCAGCAACTGCACACATGGATAATAGATCACTCAGAGAGTTTGCCGCACCCGATGCCACTGGTCTTCAATCCAGCATAAGGAGGCCTGCTGTGGAGGCCAATAACTTTGAATTGAAGCCAGCTTTGCTGTCTATGGTGCAGCAAAATCAATTTGGTGGATTGCCAATGGAGGATCCTAACCTCCACATCCAGATTTTCCTGGAATATTGTGACACAATAAAGATTAATGGGGTACAAGCTGACGCCATCAAGCTTAGGCTCTTCCCATTCTCCTTGAGGTATAGAGCAAGAGCTTGGTTGCACTCCTTACCAGCTGGGTCAATTACAACATGGGAAGAGCTGCTGAGGGCTTTCCTATCAAAATACTTTCCTCCAAGCAAGACTGCCCAATTGAGGAATGAGATCACTACCTTCTCCCAAAGAGAAGGAGAATCCCTTTTTGATGCTTGGGACAGATTTAAAGAGCTATTAAGGCTATGTCCCCACCATGGATTGGAAAAATGGCTTGTTCTCCACACCTTCTACAATGGTTTGAATTACAACACTAGACTCACTGTAAATGCCGCTGCTGGAGGAGCCTTAATGAATAAAAGGCTGGATGAAGCCTATGAGCTGATTGAAGATATGGCCTTGAATAACTATCAATGGTCCAATGAGAGAGGACCTTCAAGGAAACCAACAGGGAAGTATGAATTAGATGCCTTTAGTCATTTATCTGCTAAAGTAGATGCATTAGGAAATTTAGGTAGCAAGGTAGATGCTCTAATGGCTAAATTTGATAAATTTCATGTTAACAGTGTGAATACAACAGGTGCTACTAATAGTTCCTGTGAGATTTGTGGTGTTACAGGGCATGTTGCAGCTGAATGCACCTTGGGCCAAGACTTTACTGAGCAAATGAATTATGTGAATAATAGTGGGTTTGGACAGAGAAACTCCAATGAGCCATTTGGAAATACTTATAATCCATCATGGAGGAATCATCCAAACTTCTCCTACAAGCCTACCCAGCCATATCACACACAAAACAGCACCAATAGACCACCACCACCTGGTTTCCAAGGTCAAAGATCATACAACCCACCTGCCCAACAATCTTCTACTGCCAAATTAGAAGGCCTCTTGGAGAAATTTCTTATTTCTCAAGAGAAGACCAATGAGGAATTTAGACGACATGGAAGACACATGGAAGATTCAATCAGACAACTGTCTTCTAAGGTGGATACCTTGGCCACTCATGGAAAGATGCTGGAAACTCAAATTGCCCAGCAAGCCTCCGCATCTTCTTCAAGAGCTTTTGGCCAACTCCCTGCCCAACCAGAATCAAATCCAAGGGAGCATTGCAAGGCAGTAACTCTTAGGAGTGGAAGATTATTGAATGATCCTATTGCCACTCAAGAAAGTGAAAAAGAGACAAGTGTGGGGGAGAAGCAAATGGAAAGCAACAAGGCCTCAAATACCACTGATACTGTAGAGAATGAAGGGGAACTACCAGAAAATTCCAAATATATCCCTCCGGAACCTTACAAACCGCCTATCCCTTATCCTCAAAGATTAGCCAAGGCTAAACTGGATAAGCAGTTTGGAAAGTTCTTGGAGGTGCTGAAAAAGCTATACATCAATATCCCCTTCACAGATGCACTCTCACAAATGCCTTCATATGCTAAATTTTTGAAGGACATTCTCTCCAACAAGAGGAAGCTAGAGGAGCATAAAACTGTGGCTTTGACTGAGGAGTGTAGTGCCATCATTCAAAATAAGCTACCTCCTAAGCTAAAGGATCCCGGAGGCTTCTCTATACCTTGTGTTATAGGAAATGTCCCTATTGATCGGGCATTGTGTGACCTAGGAGCGAGTGTGAGTCTTATGCCACTGACGGTTGCCAAGAGATTAAACATTGAGGAGATGAAGCCTACTACGGTTTCACTTCAATTAGCCGACCGGTCAGTCAAATATCTAGTAGGTTTTCTTGAAGATATACCTATTAAAGTTGGTAAGTTTTTCATACCAGTAGACTTTGTTGTTCTAGAGATGGAGGAGGATGCTCAAATCCCTATTATCTTAGGTAGACCATTTCTTGCTACTGCTAGAGCTTTAATTGATGTTAAAAATGGTAGACTGTCATTATCTGTTGGGGATGAGAAGGTTGAATTTAATTTGAATGAATCTATCAAATTACCTGTTTGTGAAGACTTCATATGCAGGGTAGATGTGCTGGAAAAAGCTGTCAAAGAAAACCTTCTAAAGGAGAGCATCCAAGATCCTCTAGAAGCATACCTGGTTACAAAAGAGGTGGTTGAAAACTGAAGAAACTGCTGCATATCCTTTCCCTGAAGCAGCAATTGAAACATTGGAGGTGGAGTCCAGCAAAACCAACACTGAAGAAGACACACCACCTAAGGTAGAGTTGAAACCTCTCCCATATTCTCTAAGGTATGAATTTCTAGGACCCCATTCTACTTATCCTGTTATAGTCAATGCCAATCTAACTGCTTTGGAAACAGAAAAATTACTTAGGCAGCTTAGATCTCATAGGAAAGCTTTGGGGTATTCCATTTCTGATTTAAAGGGGATTAGTCCTTCTATATGTATGCATAAGATATTGTTGGAGGATGACAGTAAATCCTCCATTGAACACCAAAGAAGGCTGAATCCTAATATGAAAGAAGTTGTGAAGAAAGAAATAATGAAACTGTTAGATGCAGGGGTAATTTACCCAATTTCCGATAGCCAATGGGTTAGCCCGGTTCATGTTGTGCCCAAGAAAGGGGGGCTAACTATAGTGAAAAATGAAAACAATGAGTTAATTCCCACTAGGACTGTCACGGGTTGGAGAATGTGTATTGATTATAGGAAATTGAATAAGACAACCCGGAAAGATCACTTCCCTCTTCCCTTCATTGATCAAACTCTAGAAAGGTTAGCTAAGCATTCACATTTCTGTTATTTGGATGGCTATTCTGGTTTCTTTCAAATCCCTATCCATCCAAATGATCAGGAAAAGACCACATTTACTTGTCCTTATGGCACATTTGCATATAGAAGAATGCCTTTTGGTCTGTGCAATGCTCCAGCTACTTTCCAGCGTTGTATGATGGCAATCTTTTCTGATTTCATTGAAAATATCATGGAAGTCTTTATGGATGACTTTTCTGTGTATGGCACTTCCTTTGATAACTGTTTAACCAATTTATCTCAAGTGTTGCAGAGATGTGAGGAGGTAAATCTGGTTCTCAACTGGGAGAAATGCCATTTTATGGTAAAAGAAGGGATTGTTCTTGGACATCAAGTATCTGAACATGGCATTGAAGTAGATAAAGCCAAAGTGGACATCATAGAGAAATTGCCTCCCCCAAATTCTGTCAAGGGAGTGAGGAGTTTTCTAGGACACGCCGGCTTCTACCGACGTTTCATTAAAGATTTCTCTAAAATAGCTAAACCTTTGACTAACTTGCTAGCTAAAGATGTTCCTTTTGATTTTGATCAAAATTGTTTGGATGCCTTCTGCAGGTTAAAGCAAGCCTTAATTTCTGCCCCTATCATGCAAGCACCGGATTGGAACCTGCCATTTGAGGTGATGTGCGATGCTAGTGATTATGCAATAGGAGCTGTGCTTGGCCAAAGAAGGGACAGAAAGGTTCATGCAATTTATTATGCAAGCAAGACTCTTGACGAAGCCCAATTGAATTATGCCACAACCGAAAAGGAGCTTCTTGCAGTGGTATATGCAGTTGACAAATTCAGATCTTACTTGGTGGACTCTAAAGTGATTGTTTTCACAGATCATGCAGCCATTCGGTACCTTCTAAGCAAGAAGGAAGCTAAACCTCGTCTCATCAGATGGATTCTTTTGTTGCAAGAATTCGATCTGGAAATTCGAGATAAGAAGGGTACCGAGAATGTTGTAGCTGATCATCTCTCTAGGCTGAAGCAAGAATTAGGAGATGAGGAAGACAAGGATATACCAATCAATGATGCCCTTCCTGATGATTATTTGTTGGCTGTCTCTTCTTCCGACATCCCTTGGTTTGCCGATTATGTGAACTACATAGTGAGTGGAGTTTTACCTCCGGATGCGGGATATCAAAAGAAGAAGAAGTTTCTAGCTGAGGCAAAACATTACTTTTGGTATGAGCCTCTTCTCTTTAGGAGATGTGCTGATGGGCTATTTAGAAGATGTGTGCCAGAGGAGGAAATTGCAAGTATCATGTTCCACTGTCATTCCTCTCCATATGGGGGACATTTTGGTGCTTCAAGAACTACTGCCAAGATTGCTCAAGCAGGATTTTATTGGCCGACTCTTTTCAGAGATGTTCATCATTATGTCACTTCTTGTGATCAATGCCAAAGGGTTGGCAGCATATCAAAGAGACATGAGATGCCCTTGAATAACATTCTTGAGGTTGAAATCTTTGATGTTTGGGGAATTGACTTCATGGGACCATTCCCACCTTCTTGCAGCAACAGATTTATACTAGTGGCAGTTGACTATGTCTCCAAATGGGTGGAGGCAATTGCAACTCGGACTTGTGATGCCAAGGCTGTGGTTCGCTTCTTCAAGAAGGTGTTATTTCCTAGATTTGGCATACCAAGAGCTGTCATTAGTGATGGAGGATCTCATTTTATTGCCCATCAATTTCAATCACTCTTGAAGGGGTATGGAGTAACCCATAAGATCTCTACTCCATATCACCCCCAAACCAGTGGGCAAGTTGAGCTTTCCAACAGAGAAATTAAGTCCATCTTGGAGAAGACGGTGTCTAGATCAAGGAAGAATTGGGCACTTAAGCTGGATGATGCTTTGTGGGCCTATAGAACTGCCTTTAAAACTCCAATTGGAATGGCACCATTTAGGCTCATCTATGGGAAGAACTATCACTTACCAGTGGAAGTTGAACACAAGGCGTATTGGGCAATCAAGTTGCTTAATTTTGACTTACAATCTGCTGGAGAGAAGAGAAAGTTCCAACTTCTTGAGCTTGAAGAATTGAGGAATGAAGCTTATGATAATGCTAAGATCTATAAAGAAAAAACAAAGGCTTGGCATGACAAGCGAATTCTTAGAAGAGAATTTCACGAAGGAGACTTGGTGCTCTTATTCAGTTCGAGATTCAAATTATTTCCAGGAAAGCTAAAAACCAGATGGACTGGACCATACCTTGTGAAGAAAGTGTATCCATTTGGAGCTGTGGAAATTTGGAGTGAAAGCACCGGCAACTTCAAAGTAAATGGCCAAAGATTGAGGAACTACGTTGCGGGCCCACCAATGATGGAAGCACCAGACTAATAAAGAAACAGGGGTCGAGCTTATGACCTTAAACAAGCGCTTCTTGGGAGGCAACCCAAGTTTGTTTCTTTGTTCTCTTGCCTATTCATTCTTAGTTTTCTACTTTTTAATCTTAGTTTTTGAGTAGTGGAGGAATTTAAGCCATTAAGTGTTGATGTTAAATGCTCATTTTTGCTTGTGGATTCTGTCTTTGAGGTAGATTAGGCATGAATTGATGATTGTTGTCTGTTTTCTTGAGCAGAAAGCTTAAAATGAAGTTCAGAGAGAAACACGGTGTAAACACGGGCCGTGTACTACCCCGTGTTTCCCACTATCTCACCAATTTTAGGGAACTTGTGATTTTCAACGTAGTCCAATGAGAAACACGGTGTTCAACACGACCGTGTACAACCCCGTGTTCCTCACTGACTGATTCGCGTAAAAACTTTGTGATTCTTATGGAAGTCCAGAGAGATACACGGTGTTGAACACGGGACGTGTCCATCCCCATGTACCTTACTGATTGAACCTATGATGATGAGGGCTATTGAACTTGAGACTTCCAGAGGGAAACACGGGGTACAACACGGGTAGTGTTATACCCCGTGTACTTCCGCGCATTTTGTTATTACCATCCAGAGAGAAACACGGGAGAAAACACGGGACGTGTTTTATCCCGTGTACAATTGCGAGGATTGTTATCTTCTTTCAGAGAGAAACATGGGGTGAACACGGGGTATGTCAGACCCCATGTAAATTTTTGAAATCCAGCGCGCTCATCCGCATAAGAACACGGGTTCAAACACGGGTCGTGTTCAACCCCGTGTTCCTGTGCGAAAGAGCTTTTAATCATCACCAAACCAGATTTTTCCAGATTTTCCCCCATTTTCTTCTTCTTCCTCGCTGCCCCAACATTTTTCCTTGCATTTTCGCACTCCATACTGCCAAAATACACCGATCGAAGTGCTTCATTTTGCCATTTAAGCTTGTTTAGCTAATTGATTTGTGATTTAATCGGTTGAAATGCTGTGATTTGAATCCTTCTTCTCATTTCAATACGAACTAGGGTTTTTGTTCATCATCTCAAGAGGTTAGTGCATTTCCTTTGAAATCCTTGAAGTTTATTGATATTTCTAATGATTACTAACTTCCATTACATGTTAGACTTCATGGGAATGTTGAAATACTCTGAAATTGATGTTTGATAGATTGATTGAATGAGTTTACAACGTACTGTACATGGAAATTCACTTGTTTGCTTGATTGAAGCTACTTCTTTGTTGCTTATTTGATCAAAATAGAATCTTAGATTGATGAATTAAGTTTGAATCTTTCATTCATAGGTCTTGTATTGTTGAATTGATGGATGAGTTTGATTAACTGACCTTAATGATCATTACATTTCACTGATTGGATGTTGATTGATGGCTTGCTTATGTGTATTGACTCTTTACCTGTTTGAATTGGAATGCTTTGATTACTTGGATTGCAAGCTTTAGAGGATTTCTCTGATTCCCTGCTTTACCTCATTGACATGATCACTCCATTGCATATATGGCATTGAACTATTACCTTTTGATCTGCTGACTGATACATTGTTGATAAACTTGACATTTATTGAATATTGAATGATTGGATGCTGACTGTTGATAAATTTTTGTTCTTAGAGTTGCTGCTGGCTGATATACTCTTGCTACACTCTCTCACCCTGTAAATTCCTTTTGCAGACAATGTCAAAGAGGCAAAAGACTACAGCTAGAAAGTCTACTAAAGGTAGTTCATCTAGAGGGACATCCTCTAGAGGACCCACGCATCCCTTCTTAGAGTTTCCTGAAGAGGCTTACATCCAAGCTTGCGATAGGCACAAGGATAAGCCAATTGTAGAAGGAAGATTCTTAGATTGGGGAGTGCTGAGGGAATTTGGGCTAGAGGAAGAGATACGCGAGCCTATAAGTGTGGGAGCCTGGGAGACCTTCTTTGAGATTAGGGAGCCCACCTACAGGGAGCTCACCTTGGAGTTCCTCAGTACATTCTATTTAGAGAGGTATTTTGGGACGGTGGACTCCCCTGATACAGTTCAGTTCAGGCTCGGCGGCATTACTTACTCTATGAGTGTCACCCAGCTGTCTGTTCGCCTGGGACTTTATTCTATGGATTTTGTGACCACTCCGGAGTACAAGGACATGCTGGTCGGACTGCCACACGAGCTCCAGGAGTGGCGCGTATGGATCGATATAGCTACTGGGCATACATATGATCCCGCCAAGAGTAAGGCGTCTAGCCTTAGGAAGATTTCCTGGAGGGTCCTTCACTCCATCTTCAGTCATACTCTAAGCGGGCGAGGGCACAGCCATGGCGTTGTGAGCAACGCTGATATTCTGTTCCTCTATAGCATGATTGAGAAAGTGCCTATCAATATTGGAGGAGCATTCGCTCACTTTTTCTCAGCTCAGGCCACGGATAAGAGAGTTGGTAGTATAGCTGCTGGCCCTTACATTACTCGACTAGCCAGACGGCTAGGAGTCTTCGACCGGCCTTATGGTTCTCTTACCATTGTATCACACATGGCACCCCTTCGAAGGGGCATTCTCATAGCCATGGGGATCCATCCGGTAGAGCCACAGCAGACCCAGGCAGAGCAGCAGCAGCAGCAGCAGCAGCAGCAGCATATGCCAGATGATGACACAGCTCCTCATGTTGGTCCTTCTTCTTCCACCGGGAGCAGAGTTCCACATGAAGCATACTTCAGAGACATCCTTTCTGGCCAGCAGCAGATCTTGGCGGAGCTCCGTCTGGTATCCGAGCGTCAGACGCGGATTGAGGGACTCTATGATGACTTGGACAGGCGCTCCAGGCATATAGAGGGCATGGTGGAACCTCTGTTCCACCTATTCCACTCTTCTTCCCCTACTGACCCGGATCCCCCTACTCAGTAGTTTAGTTTGATTACTACATTGTTGATTAGCTATTCTGTTTTTCTTTTTACTTATTCTTCATATCTATCCCCATTTATCTGGTCTGTATATATATTGACTTTGCACTTATTTTACTCTTTATTATATTGCTTTCTTCTCTTTTATTTTCTTGCACTTTTGATGTTAAATTTCTATAAATACTAACAGCATTTCTTTTCTAGTATTTTATCTGCTTTCTTTTAGAGTACCGGTTCTCTTTCTCTCCCACCTCGTCTCTCCTTCTGGATCTACATGCGATATATTGGACAGCCATCATCCGCATGTCAGGGAAGTTTCAGTTCCCCATATGTTTTCTATCTCTTTTCCCATTTACTCTTGTGCACATTGAGGACAATGTCCAATTTTAAGTGTGGGGGAGCTGTGCTTGCAATGTTCTGCACTTGAACTTGTTTGATTGACTGAGAGAATTTTGAGTACTGAAATTCACTCCAATTTCATTAATAAAAAAAAATAAAAAATAAAAAATTTTGTAAGACAATTCATTGAATAAAGAGATTGATTCATGCCCTGCTTCCTAAATGAATATTTTGCAACTTGATAAGGAAAATCTAAAGCTTGAAGCTAAGAGAAATGAGCATGATTAACCCTTGTGAGATTTGAGCCTTTTGAGCTATTTACTCATTACAATTAAAGCTCATTTCTTTTCTTCTTGAGGGATTATGTCATCACTCTTGTCTTTGTGCTCTAGAACTTGCATTTTCTCTTTTTGAGGCTACATTTTATGTGTTTTACATGTCAAAAATGATGAGGCCATGTTTCTTTGCCCTTCTTTTTACTTGTTTGGCTTATTTGAATCCTTTTCTTTAATCTTCCCTAAAACTTTTCCCTAGTTAGCCACTTTGAGCTTTAGACCTTCATTTCTAGCCTAGCCATACCATATACACCCCAAGCCACTGCCGAAGGTGAACTTGAACCTTAGAGTTTGAGGGAGCTTAGACACATTATATGAGTTTGGCTATTTTAGAGGTCCTTACTTAGTGCTGCTAGTTGGATAAGTTTTACTGTTGAATTAAAAAAAAAAAAACCATAGAAAGATGGTGTCAAATAAATAATTTGGGAAGAAGAAAAGGGAAGAAAAGCTTGTTGGGAATAATTAAAAAAAAAAAAAGAAGAAGAAGAAAATGTGTTGTGTTTGCTGAATTATCTGTATATAAAAAAAAATGAAATGAAAAAAAAAAATGATCATGAAAATTAAAAGGAGAAGAAATGAGGTTGAAGCAAGGGTTGATGCAAGGAATTATGTTAAGCTGAGTATTGGAACTTGACAATGGTCAAATTCATGACCATTGTGTCTTTTTCCTTCAAACTCAGGGGTTCAATCACTTCTCACCCTTTGTTGTTCCTATCCCCTATCCTCACCTTTTTCCTAATAAAGTCCTCTGATTTGCATGTAATTTACATTATAGTAGTGGAGATTAGAGTTTGTGCAAGCATATGGTAGCATTAAGCCATGAGATGATTGACTTGAGAGTAAACACTAGCCTTGTTTTGAGAGTGAGAGTAAACACTTTACCTGTGAGGCTTTTCTCTTTTGCTTCTATGCTAAAGATTTACTTGTTTAGTAGCTTTATTTTCATTGAGTTGCTTGGCATGACTTGATCCTAATCTTTGATTTGTTGAATGATTGCATGATATATATATATATATATATATATAAAAAAAGAGAAGTGAATAAAATTGGAGTAGATTTTCTTGTTCTCTTACTTCCTTGCTCGAGGACGAGAAAGATTCAAGTGTGGGGGAATTGATAAGTGCACAAATACACCTAAATTCTATGTGTTTTATCACTCATTTACTTAGTATTTTGTGCAAAATTGATTGAAAAAGATACTTAGATGCTCTATATCTTGTTTTCAGGGCATGAAATGAAACATATGAGCATTAGAAAAGAATTTAGAGGCAAAACCATTCAAATCATGAAGCATTGAAGCAAGATTGTCTACTCAGTAAAGAACACGGGGTAATGGTAACCCCGTGTTCAAGGCCGTGTTCCCTTCTGGATGGCTTCGTGACTTCACTGGGCTACTCAGAGAAGAACACGGGTGTGAACACGGGACGTGTCACACCCCGTGTATATTACTGCCATTCGCCTCTGAAGAACACGGAGGGTGTCACACCCCGTGTAGTGTGCTGATCAGTCTTCGCTGAGAAACACGGGGTAGAACACGGGACGTGTACTACCCCGTGTACATTGCTGCTTGACAATTCGTAGAAGAACACGGGGCGTGTCACACAACGTGTTCCTTGCTGCTCAAACTTTCGCTGAGAAACACGGGGTACAACACGGGCCGTGTTGGACCCCGTGTACATCAAAGAATATAAGTTTCGCGCGAAATCCTGCGAATAGGAGGGTGGAAGGGAGAGAATTCTGAGAATTAACAAGGGAGTTGCTGGGAGAAGCCCTAGGAGAGACCAAAAAGCTCATCAAAGGCGCCTTCTAACACGGATCCAAGCAAGAAATTGAAGAATCAAGCAAGAAATTTGTAGATCTTCATGGATTGTTTGGCTTCCTCCTCTGTTTTCTTGTTTTCTTCTGATCTTATGATGATCTCACACTAAACCTCTGTACTTAGCTTAGGTGAACTTGTTCATGGAGTTATGGAACTGAATTTTATATAATCTAGCTTGTTTTACTGTTGAATTATGATTTGATCTTGCTGATTTGTTTTGAACAAGCCAATATATCCGGAATATTGGATTTGAGTCTTGGATTAGTTGATTCTAGGTTGAAATGACCAGTCTATTAATTGGATCTTGCATGATCATTGGGAATATCAATTAGACTTAGGAATTAAGCTGGTTGAATTCTTTTGCACAGGATGAAATGTCCAAGAATGGATTCTGAACAGAGTTAATGCAACCTTGATTAGTGGTTACTAGAGTAATTCTGGACACTTAATCTCTTGGTTAGTAGCTAGTAGCCTTGCAATGAGGTATAGCTTAATTTTGGTGATCCAGCAATCATAATTAACAGTAAACCAAGTTAGAAAGTTATATTCATTCCATAATGAAATGTACAAGAGATCCTTAAGCTAAGTACACTTTTTCTCCACTGAAT
Source organism: Sindora glabra (assembly GCA_020226215.1). Taxonomy (NCBI): domain Eukaryota; kingdom Viridiplantae; phylum Streptophyta; class Magnoliopsida; order Fabales; family Fabaceae; genus Sindora; species Sindora glabra. The sequence continues at coordinate 35,441,358 of CM035234.1, read as the reverse complement.
CAAACCTTATTTTGACAAGTTAATCTCTGTTTTTGCACTTTAATCTTGAATTCCACTATCAATTGATCTGCCTAGATAATTTTGCTTGAGATTTAGTTAGTACTCAACCTACAATCCCTGTGGAGAACGATAATCTTTTATACTATAACTAGACTTAACCGTGCACTTGCAGATTTTAGAGGTCAATGTTCTACCCACTATATTTTTGAATGAAAAGGTTAATCTCTCCTATTACCATGGAATGAAACTTCCAATAGTTGTTGCTATCTAAACTATGATAGAAATTGCAATAAGTAATTTATATCTTAGGAGTTCTAAATATGTTAGATGTTACCAAATTGTTAAGGTCTAGCAATAGATCTAAGAGAATATTTGCATTAGTTGAGATTACATACAAATGTTATAAGTGGACTATATAAAAATCTATCATGCATAATACTTCATTAAGGAAGTAAAAGTTGTAGAGAAATTCCAAAAAGAACAACCTTTGAGGACAAAGATTGATGAGACATATTTAAATAAGGTAAGAATTGCAAGGTGGGTTTTCATTTCAACTGAGATCGATATGTCCACCTATAGAAATGTTGTTGAGTTAATATTTGCTATCCCTATCATATGAGTTTAAGAGCATTGGTATTAAAATAGTTAGACATGTATGCTTAGTTATGTAGCCTGTTGAATGCTTGTATACCGAGCCTTTATTCCTAGGGAACTATTGGTCCATTTCATGCGTAAGAGCTCCTAAAAAGTTTTAGCATTTTTCTCAAAAAGTTTTATCATTCGATAGGAATGGTATAATACATGTATAGAGTTTTTAGCTTTCATTCTCTAGGGAAGGGGGAGAGAAGGAGGGTTTGATTTTTATAATCATGTGACATGCAATAATAACCATAACAATAGATTACATGATAAATTCTTATGAGTCAAGCTAAGATTATATTATTCTTGACATTGGCAAATAAATTTTGGAATGTCAAATATGTGGATCTTATGAATTGGTGGAATTATCATGCCTCTAACTATATTTTGATAAATTCATATTGACATTGCTACATACATTATAGGGCCATGAAGAGCTTTGTGCTGCTAACTTGCAATGACGAGAGGGATTTATGATAGCATTCAAAATGAAGTTGCTATTGAACTTGGATGATATGAGATTGAGACATAGTACATCTTTCACTTCCCACTAGAATACATCGATTGTTTAAAACTATACTTTTGTGAACTTTTCCTCATCCTTATGAAGAGATAAGAGTAATCTTAGAGGCATATATGGAGGTTTGCCGCAAATAACCTTTTCTCTTTTCCTTTGATTTTTGGAAGATATTGCTAGTTGTGGGGTTCTTACTATTTTTGTAATGTGTCTTTGATGCATTTTGTTACATATATCTTGTTAAAACTCTCTTTCTCTAATTCATATTTTTGGAATCCTTGCTACTTTTTAATTGTTGTGCGTAATTTCATCATTTTGTGCAACAATGTGAGTTAGCTACAATATAATGCATATCCTTTTGTGGGATGGGTTGGGACTTAGTTAATGCATCCGTTGGGTCATATTGGTGTTGTGTTGAATTTTTGCTTGGCTTTGTAAATTTTTCGATTGTATTCTTTAGCCACAATTATGATTACCATAGTGGATAGAGTTATAGAAACATTAATTAATTTCTTTAATGTAGTTAACCATTGGCATTCAAATTAAGTTAACCTACTGCCTTGGTCTAATTCATAGCACCCTATAAATGCTTGCACATCTTAAAAGTGAATCCCTAAAGGTTCTTAAAATTTTTCCTCTTAAGAATGTAATTGAATTTTGAGTCATTGTACCAAATTAAGGGTCTTTACAAAGAACTGTGCTGATATGGAAAAATTTTTTACATTATCATACAGGCTAAAAGGTTAAATACTTAATATTGTAATAAACATTGCTTTGGCAAAATAAGCATTGGTGTATCCGGATCCTTGAAAAATGCTTTGCTTATGTGCTTATCTTGCCCTATGAAAATTAAGGAAAAAGCTTTAACAAGTCCTCATGATGTTGAACAATTTGAGGTGCAAAGGTCATTGGTTATATGCCATGGAGTTCCCAATAGGGTCAAGGACCTGGATTATATTTTAAGGTATCTTAGTGTCTACATGTTTAATAATATGAAATGCTTAATTTCATTTAGCAGAAGATATTGTTTGATTATTTTAAGGCATGGATTTCTTCTAGTATAGACTGTAGTTTATTTTAAAAGAGTTAGGGCAGCATTGATTTTTAGTTTCTTTGAGTTAGATTTAGCTTTTTATAGTCCTAAAGTAATGAATTCTTTTTCCCTACATTTTTTTTCTTCTTTTGTGTAAATTGGTGAGCTTAGGTAGGTATATATGTGTTAGTTGTATTCATGCTTAATTCTCTTATTGGTGGTAAATTTAAAATTTCAAATGGTGGTTGAACAAATTATTTAATTTCATATCATTTCTTCTATTATCATTGATATAAATAACTTACAAGAATATGATGATCTTTTTCATGAATAGAACTTATATTTCATATGTAAGTTTTTGAAGCATGATTAATTCCTATAAGCATAGATCAATCATATGTGAGAAAGTTGCTAGAAGCACTTGACCATGCATCTGAGTATCTTATCAAGTTATATTGAGCATTGGTGTTTAGCACAATTAAACTTTATAAAGTAGGTTATATTTTAGATCATAGTGTTTTATATTATAGAATTTGTTAAGTCTTGCTTTGCCATACTTTATGTTAAATTTTCTATGGTTGAAAAAACCTTCTTATCCTAACCATGCAAATGTAACTACTATCAATTAGCTAGCAACTCTACTCAGGGAATCTATTATTAGGTTTTCCCTTGTTCAAGTAGATGGGGTGAAGTTGCTGATGCTCTTAATTTCTCCAGTATTTACTTAACAGTCATTATAGGTGAGTAGGCTAAACTCTATTTGTAAGAAGCTCTGTAACTGATAAGCATGATCCATGTAGTCATACCTAATGCCTATAATGCATGCTGGATGTTTGATAGTCGATATTGCCTATAATAGATAAAGAAATATGCCTAAAACAAGTTCAAATATGAAACAAAACCATTTTTCCCTTGAGAACAGTAATGAAGAGGGTGGTTGGGAAATAAAAAGGAATCCTTTGCAACTAACTTTTCAATAAATCTTAGTAATGATTGAATATTTAAAGTTTATTATTTATTAAAGGAAGGAATTTAATTGAGAGTCTTATCCATAACAACTTCTCTATGAAACATGTCTTTGTGTGTGGCTATTATCCTATTATGAATCATCCATTGAATACTTGGCTACTTCAAGAACCTTCCACAATTGATGAAAGTTATTAAGATTTTCACCCAAAGAGAAAGTAAACCTTTATTGCTGGCTTCTAGATTATGTTCTCATTTCTTTGTTTTAAGGTAGTGGAAAAATTGTTGGCTAAATTTATATAAGCTTTCTGCTAATTTATCTAGGTTATTACTCTTTTTTTAGTCCATAACACATAGCAACTACATACATATGTTTGATACTTATATTCAATAAGTTTTAGGTTTGATATTAAGTTATTCACATATTTATTTTATTAATTTTTGTTAGGTTATCAGAGTTATTGTTTAAACCTTTAAAAATTGTGTGTCAAAAGGGATATTGGGTGCTTAAATGGTCAACCTCCAACTGCCACGAGTTGTTTAGATTTTGAAATGACAAGCATAGAATGATGAGGTTAGAAATTTATATGGACCTATTCTATCCTTTTCCTATTAAAAGTATGCTTGATGCACAAATGAAATGCATGGGTACGAGGAGGCATATTGATTTCCTTCATTAAATATGAATACAAACTTATCTTACAATGAAAGTGAAATTGCTAGAGTTACAATGAGAAGTTATAGTTAATATTTGCTTTTGCTATTACTCTACCATTTTACACATTGTTGGAATCCTTTTAAAAAAATGGAAAGAATAAAGATATGTGGATGGGATCATTATATTTATTACATGCTTGGATTTTACATATTACCTTATAGATGCATATACTTTGGATTTGTTCCGTGCTATACACAACTTAGGAGGCACATTTAATAAAATCACATGCATTTGAATAGAAAAATTAAAATTTGGATAATAGTTACTTCAAAGTTAGTCTTGTTAAAATATTTGTTTATAGCAGAGTAGTTCTTTATCAATGTGGTAGATAAAAGTTCCTGCCTTAGCTTGTGATGCTTGGTTATTAAGTCACTTAATGTGTTAGTTAAACATCTACCATGATATTAAATTTTGGCCTCTATTAATGGTTATGGGTTTGGAAAGTGATTAAAGTCACTAGATTAGACTCATTTTGTCTCTACATTTTACTCTTTACCTTTACTATTTTAAAAGTTTTGGACTGCTATATTTTGATGTTTTGAATAGCATATTAGGTGATGGCATTAACATTTTTGTTTTCTGAAATGCTTCTACTTCTTTTCTCCTTCTTTTAATATTTCAAACTAAAGGAATGACTAAAAGAAGTGTTCTTTTGGAAGATATGATCAAATACACTACTTAAGTGTGTGAGTGTTTGTCTTGCTTAAACAATCATTTTACTAGCCTTGCAATCATTATTGACCATCCTAATTTATTTATATGAAACTAACTACTTATTTATATGCAGTTTGCTCATAGGAAATATGTTTAACATTCTAATGCTTTGATAGTTTCTATTGAAACAAATGATATGTTGCTATAAGTTTGTGTGCAATAAAATTTCAACATTTTATGTGTTAAGTAGTTTATCTGTAGTTATTAGTCTACGTTGAGAAAGGTAAATTTATAGCATAATGGTAGTTATCTTTGCTTAATTATTTTAGTGGATTATAGTTGATGATATAAGTGTTGGGATTAGGAGCCAAACAAGTGTAGCAGAATTAACCAATCCCAGCTAACAGATCTATGCAAAATGTTATATTAGAATAAAGATTCAAGGAATACCTTTGTGATGATTTAAGGACTCGTTCATTAATCACCTCTTCGGCTTCCTTTTGGTTGAAGACTCCGAGGTATCCACACGAACCAACAGATCATCAGTTAACATCCACAAAACACTAATTGAAATTCTTCTTCTTAGCTTCGTAATTCTAGCTACGCCTCTTTAAGGGTTATGGTCAAGGAGGGGTGCTAAGGTTTTTCTATACTTTGGGATGTGTGAATAATTATGTATTATTACCCAATAAGCCTATTTAAATAGGTGCATAAAAAATTCTAACTAATTAGGTTTTATTCCATGTATAATTATTGGCTTATTATTGGGCTTTATAATTATAATATGAAATTTTCAAATATTAGGCCCAAACAATTTAGTCCATTAATTCCAAATCCACTAGGCTTTAAGTGTGCAACCCTATAAACTCTTATTATATTAGTAATGATCATAAATCATATTAATGATAATAAATAATGAGTGGTGTCTAGCAACACATTATTATTACCTAAGTAATGAGAAAGTCGATGATTTGACTGAACCTTTATACATGATCATTATCTATGTCTTTTTGTCCTAGACATCTAGATTGAGCATGAAACATGGACCATGTTATTCCCATATAACCCAATTCAAATGTTTCTTGATTCATAAGTAAGCTGACTAAAGCAAATGTAATTGACATCTCATGTCAATTCACTTAAGTATGACTATACATTTTTTTAGCCTTATTTGATCGAAGGGCCCATAGACGTCACTTCTATTATATAGGAGGGATAAATTCCATGTTGATCACACAAATCTCTCCACATGATATGTAACATATCCAATAACTACCCTTGCATTCACTCAACTATAAGTGACATAGAATAGTATCAAAATATAAAACTTACATGTAGGAAACTTTGACAATCTCAGGTCAAAGGACTATATTAATAATGATCACTAAGAATCACTTATGATACTTATATAATGATTCATGTAGTGTTCTTAGGGTAGGTTGGTCCAGTATATAAGTTATCTAACTTGTATTCATATATAAATTTAATATCTCATATAAGTTATCACGCATGCTAATTTTAACATATCAAAACAATCTCATCCTCAATTATATATGACTAGGGACATTTAAGAATATAATTATTTTAAGGTTATTATCATAATTAAATATATTACGCAGACAATATATATATAAATATAATAATTAAAATTACCATTAAAATAATACGATTTAAATTTATAATTATCAATATAATTAGTTTTAGGGCATATATACTAATAATAAGTTCTTTTAATATGTATTAAAATATTAAATGCTCTTTTCCTTTTTTGTTTTGAATGTTTTACTAACATAAGGTTGTTCATGTGGTTTTTCATATTTATCATGGTTGCATGTATTTACGCTCCACGAATGGTACCAGATTAGTAAACATTTAATTTAAGTAAGCTACCACTATTACCTAATTAAAGTAGTAAGTATAACAACACATTCAAGACAGGACTTGGTGAGAGAGGTCATATAGAATCGAAAGCACCCATAACACTTTTAAATAGGGTTTATAATGCTATCCTTCACACCTTTATTAGATGTATGTTTAATATGATATGTTGAATAATGATTCTATTTAGCAAATTACCAACACATTTAAAAGGAATTTACATAGTCAAGGTTCCCTTAACATAAGTCACTACATACTTAGGAACCTATTCACAAGAAGAATGTGTGTTAGACATGTCTTACATTTTGAAAAGATATCATTGTTAAGAAAAGGAGGCTCACAAATGAAGCAGTAAAAATAGAATATTTCCAAGGGTTTCCCTGATTTAACTAACACTTTTTCAATAGATGGATCCTATTCAACCATTCTTTGAAATAACAATTACACCTAGCAAGTCCCTAAAGTTTGCACAGTGAAAGCAAAAACAAGCTCATTGGTAATATTTCAACTAAAAATGTCCCCCCATTGATAGTACCAATGGATTTGAATATAGGTGTATCAAATACACTAAAATTGGCCCTTTCTATGTAATTTAAGGCATTATTTCATGTAATAAAAGCAATTAAAGTAGAATAAGGAAATGATCATGATGGGTGATTTAAATAAAAAATGTCTAGTACAACTACACATTCAAGACATGATTTGGTGAAAGAGATCATTTAGAATCAAAAGCACTCATAACATTATTGAATATGATTTGTAACACTATCTTTCACTCCTTGTATTCGATGTGTGTTTGATAGGTTTTGAGGCTCAATATTATGGTCTCTTGTGCCCTATGCTCAGAAGATAAGTAAGATGAAATAATGTAATATTGTTATGTATTATAGAAGTTATCTTGTTCACTATGATTCTCTTATGTATATCATTTAGGCTTTGACAGTATGATTGACTAGACCTTTTTTACTTAAATATTTCATTATGGTCATATCCTTATTCTACTTCAATTGCTTTTATTATATGAAACGGTGTTTTAAATGATGTGGAAGGGCCAATTTTAATGCATCTAATACACTTATATTCAAATCCATTGGTGCTATCCATGGGGAGCATTTGACAGTTGAAATGTTGCTAATACGCTTATTTTTGTGCTTACAATGCAAACTTGAGAGACTTGCCAAGTGTAATTATTATTTCAAAGAATAAAGTTAAGTGGGATCTATCTGTTGAAAGAATGTTGGATTGTGCAAGAGATGTTGAAGAAGGAATAGCCAGAATAAGAGCACAAAAAACAAGAAGAGGCATAGGCCCGCCTTTACATTATCATAAAGGCTTTAATTTCCTTATTACCTTGATGTCAGTTGTACATACTTTCTCACTCTCAGTTTACTAGGGATCTAAGATGCTATAAGTTGTTGAATCTAACTGCATTTAGATCTTGCTGAGAGCATATGGTTTGTTAGGTGGCACGAAATAAAGATTTTACAAAGTAAATTGGAAAGGCAAGACATAGTGATCTTGTAGACCATGACAAAATGAGAAATGGTGTGTAAAAGCAAATATCTTTCATCCTTTCAAAGGTGTTGATTGATTGTCCTCTTTCTTCAATCCTTAAAAATTTCCTAAAAATATTGGCACGATTACTATACTTTTGTTCTTGACTTCATTAGTTTCCTAGTTGATGTTCTCCTATAAAGGGAAACTATGTTCATACTTGTATGTTCATACAATGTCATAAGGATATGATGTGACTCTTGCATTTCTCTCACTTTCCTTAATAATATATTTAAAAAGATATAAACTTTTACAAGTATTTGTAGTTATCTTCCTATGCCTAAGTAATAAATCTAAGAGGCATAGTTTGCATCCTGGAAATAGTGATATTTTTATTAATTAAGAATGAGAGATGATTGTAGAGATGAGAAGTATGTGCATTGAAAGTATAAGTTATAAATAGGCATATAAGCAATCAATACATACTAAAATTATTAAGGCATCTTTGTTTCAAGTTTTCATGTGTTGAGTACTATTTAACACTAGATTACGTATTCATTTAATTGGAACATGGTAATATATTGTTTGTATGCAGAGCAGTAATTGGCAGTCAAACCTTAAATTGGAAGATACTACTATATATAATAAAGACCTGCACTATTTCAATTTTTTTATAGGGTAGCATATATTGAATTATATTTGTGTTATGATTTCTGGCAGTTCTTATGTGGTTCATGTTGTAAGTATGATTGGCATACTAGTGTAATTTCAACACTTTTGGCTATGGGCAAAGCGTCAAAACCATATCTTATCTTCTTAATCAACCACTAACATATATGGAAAAAGGACAGTTAGTAAAATCTTTTGTCTACTTTGAGTCTTTCTTTGTTATTGCTTTGATATTTCATATAAATTGTTTATCTAACTTCTTACATTTTAAGGTTTACCTATGACAAACCAATGATGTTTTATATAGCCTTTTAAATAATAATAACCCCTATATTGGAAGAATAATGGGTTTTTAGTCTCAAGTTTGATTTTAATTTCCATTTTTTTCTTATTATAATTTAAGTGTGAGAGATACCAAAATTATGGTAGCCTCCAACACAAAAAAGGTGGAAGAAAGTTGCCCTTTAATGGATCAACTTCTTAAAAAAACGAGTAAAAAGACATGTGATTAACTATCTTTACAAGTTAAAGAACTCTTCACTTTTGATGTGACTTGCCTTTAAGGCTGAGAAATGTTCCCAGTTTATAGTGACTTATGAAATTTTAGGTGTTTGGTCATGAAGTTTTATTGTTTTGTATGGGTTTAGGCCCTCAATAGGTTATTATGTAACCCCGAGCACCTAATTAGGTGCATCTAAAATTAGAAGCGACTTGAATTGCTTATGTCATGTAAGATCTTCATTTCATTCCTTGGCCTTTGAATTTCTTTACAAATACACTTATTGTATCATAGTTTTTCTTAGTACTTATCATTCCCCTTTCGACTTTGTATTTTACTCTTTTTCACCAATGCATTGCTTTTCCAAGGTAGATAAAAGTTAAGGTGGGATTTTGATTATGAGAATTTCATCTACAAGTCATCTACTTTGGCCTAGTAGAATACCTCTTTTTGGTTTTTGTTTATGGCACTTCAGTGTCTTTATGCCAAGGTTTGTGAATACAAGCTTGACATAGTTACCAAATCCCCAAATGCTAAAGGTTAATAAGGTAACTTAAAACTTCTTAAATTTCTACCACTCTCAAAATTACGCTAAGAGATGCAACAGTAGAAGTGCGTTACTTACTTTATATAATGATACTATATATATATGCTTAGTTTCCTCTTCATTTGTGCTTTTTACTAATGCTTGATCGACTGATAGTATATAGTCTTGTGTACTTATATTTTTTTATGCTGTGGCAAGTAGTTCTAAAAATACAATAAATTCTAGATGTCCTATTGCTTGTTCTCTTGTCTGACCATTATCTAGTTTTGGTTCTTATCAAAGAAGGAGGATCAAGTGGGCTCTAATGTATTAATATTGTGCACATATTTCTCCCAAATTTCATGAAGAGATTTCAAATATAAGTTAGAACTAGTTCATTCATAAGTAGAGTTCTACCATGAGGAAGAATTTTAGCTTTAATCTAGAATTAGATTTGTATAATATGATTCATTCTAATGTATGAACACATGGTAGTAATTTTCACTAATAGATAGATAATGTAATTATGTTTTCTCTTTTCAGTTTACTAGAAGGTGAAAGTTCCTGCCTGGTTCTGTTTAAAGACAAACATATGATGTGTATGAATTCTTTAGTGAAAGAACACATGTGGATGGTGGGCTTTATTGACTTGTTTCCTTTATGTGTGAATTTTTTTCTTCAACTGATGGTAACCCATCATGATATGTAGTTGTAATTTTGATCCTATAGGGAGTGCAATCGGAAGAATCTTTGGAGATTGAATGATAAGTTTCATAAGCTTGGTGAAATAACAGCTTTCAAAGTATAGTACATATTGACCACACTACAATATAGACCTTGGTTTGTTACTTAAAAGGATAGCATGTTATTTGTGTAATTCTTAACATATTGGATAGCTGTCTTAGAACTGTTAGTTGAGTAGGTGCTAAGATTGATATCAGTAGACCGATCTAGACTTACTTGCTGTAAACAATAGGCACAAAGATACCATGTAGTTTGATGTACTAAATATTGTATAAATATATCAAATAAAAGAAAAAAACTTGTAGCTTAGTCAATTAACCAATGCAGGATTGAAGTTATTGGCCAGCAATGTAAACAAATGCATGATCCAAGAATGATCATATTTGCTATTTTTTTCCTTCTATATCTTCGAGTTGTATAACCTCCAACATTATTATTTTAATGTATGTTCACCCACAGAGATTTCTATCTCTTGGTAATAAGATATTAGGCTGTATTTACCAAGAACAATTCTTACATTTAGTTGTGTTTTTTCCTCCTTGCTCTTTGAGCAATATCCCTATTCGATGGAAGGAGATTCAAGGTTCATTTATTGGATTAACCTAGACTCCTCACAAAGAGCATTAATGATGATACTATATAGTGAAGTTTTATATATCAACTGTTGTATAGATGTTTAGATGTAGAATATAGGTTTTCATCCATCAACTAAAAAAAAAAAAGAAAAACATATAGAATGTCATACATTACATGTTGTTTCTAATATTTTTCCTCTATTTAGTGATGGGTTTTATAAGATTTAATATTACCATTTCAATGTATGTCATCTACTAATAATAAAGAACCCTTTGTTTCTTCCTTCTAATCCTCTTCAACAATCATGCTTGTCAAATCTTAGGTCCATAAATTTGCCTAGCAAGGGCTAATTCTTAGATTGTGAGATTTCTAAGAGCTTTTATTGTTTATTCACTCAATTGAGAAAAGGACTTGATATGGAAATATCAATTACTGACTTAAATAAAGATGGGAGATAGCATATGGGTGCAAGGTCTACATGCCACTTGACAGACCTATTATCATTGATGTGATTCAATTACATATCACACATGCGTAGAGAAAGATCTATAACCTAAATTAGAGATTCATTGGCTATAGATGCTACTAATATGAAACAGTGATGGGCCTAGACTATGGTGGGGATCGAATTGGTATTTTGGACCCCTCTTTAACCTAATCCTAATAGTTCCTTACACATCTATTATCATTAATACCTTGTGTGGTTTCAATGGTGAGGATTGCAATCCCCTATAGTTGCATTTAATGCTAAGGTGGTTTGGTCACTAAAAGGCAAGTTATTTTTTGCAATGGCTGGTATTATAGGTTTTAATTAGTGTACTCCATAAATTTGGAGGGATGATGATGTCTTATACTTGCTAGGTGAAGGCACGAGATTAATTGGAAATTGCCTTTGGCCCCATTTCATGGAGTTTTGGTTGCATTCGTCAAGGTTAAACTTCATCCCAACCTCCATGTAATACATTCAGGTAGGTAGGAGCTAATAACCCTTTATTACAACGACACCATCCTACAAGAATATGTCTATCCACTCTACATGTTTGGTTAAAGTTAATATTTTATATTACTTTACCAAGGGTGGATGATATAGATAACCTTTAGTTAAATCCAACGGCTAATATTTATTGCATTCAACCATGAGCATGAAAGGCATGTTACTTGTATAATAGCAATGCAACTCCACTTATTTGATGCATTGTAACCCTTTGTAGTAAAAGCCAACACCAGCAATAGAGCAATAAGCCTACATTTTAGCCATGGGTGACTTCGTTGATATAAGGCATATATGTCTCAAGATGCTACTAGTAAGCTAACTGAAAAGTAAGTGACATGTTAATTTGAATAGCTCTAATTTATTACTTATTTATAAGCAAAATGGTCCTTAGTTTTCATTATGTCATTGACATTTTGTCATCTTTTGCAGTCATTGGTTGAATGCATGGATGCCCTGGATGTAAGTTTCTGTGAATTGAAGGTTGAGTTTATTCTCTTGTGCCATGTTATGATTGATAAAATGAATGATCAGAGCTCTTTCCTATTAGAACTCCTAAAGCGGCTTAAGGATATGACCACTTCAAGCTCCCCTTTTGGCAAATGGTTGGCTAATTTTGTGAAAGTGAATGATACAACACTAGATGCTAAAATCAAGTTTGGACTTTCATCTTCTCCATAAGGCTCAATAGATGTCACTTTCAGAGAGAAGTCCATGTCGTGTTCGGATAATGTATTAAAAAGGCCATTAAGGAATGCAAATTTCCCTTTGAAAGTGCACTTGTAAAACTAAAGGTAAACAAATTGGAGTATGTGTTAATTACTAGTATTCTTTTATTGCATATATAAAAATAATAGTACCTTGATGTAAAGAATAAAGAACACAGTTGTGAATCTACAATCAAAGAACTTAAAAGTGAAATATGTTGCTGAGGACAGTGTGTGTGTGAATGGTAACATGCTTGGCAAGTAAATCTTCAGGGAATGCAATGAGGTAGCAAGCAATGAGCAACAGAAAAAACCCTTCTACCCATCCTTATGTATCGATGCTAACTTTTCATGTGAGGTGGATGAGAGGATAGAGTTGTCGGATGGAATGGAAGTCCACTTTGCATAGGATTATTGGATATTGAATTGAAGGTGGCAAGCTATGTATTCTCCTTCACTAAACTAAACAAGTAAGCCATTGGTTGTAGAAACCTTGCATATAGATAACTTCCACATTTGTTTAACATGTTAGTTCTCATGCATGCAGAGAGCTTCTAGCCAAGTGCTCTATAAGAGAGATCATAAGGGGGAGATGTCATCCCTATGCCTTTTATGTTGGATGAATGGAGAAGTAGGTTTTGCATATCCCATTTTTGTTGCCTAACTCTTTGAGATGAAAATTGCTAGGGATGATATTTGATATTTGGTTGTTCTTTCATAGGTTTTAATGATGGTTGCTGCAAGGATGACACGTGATGAAAGAGCCAATGACATTATTATCTCTTGGTATCTTCCTCCTAACTTTTTAGTAAGTAACAAAATTTTTAATACAATACTAACACTACATGTAGTGCTTATAAGCTCCAAGAAACATTGTCTTTTAGTCATATGCTTTGTTTAGTAGTGTGGCTAAAAGTTAGCATGATTGTCTAGTATACTATACAAACATTAAATTACTATATTACTAACCCATCTTTGTACACTCTATTCTGTCATCAAGAGATGATGTGTAATTTAACAACCATGTGGCATGTTATGCTACCACCTTGTATCTTTGTCACTATATTGATAATGAACTAAAAATTCTGTGACAGTAAGTTCTTAACCAAACCTTAATTGCAGAGAAAATAATGCGGGGTTATTATGCTCGAAATATGTCACCAAATATAAACAATATGAAGAGGATTTATATACCTATAAACTAGAGCAATGTGCATTGGTTCCTTCTTATAATCTACATTAAGGAAAAGGAATTATGATACTTACATTTAGACCATAGTGTATCTATACAAGATGAATGTCGTGCCTTAATTATTTAAATGGTATGTGTATTCTACTAGTATTCTTTTTAAATTACCCCATAGCAGCAAATATGTACCATTGACATTGATGTTTTTGCATATTCATGCAAATTTTGTGGAATGCTTATTAAAGGATGATTGCTTCTATAACATGAAATGGCAAACCATTCCTACCATTTCTACATGAAATATACTTACTCCACCTAGCATGGCTAAGCCCCCCCAAAAAAAAGAGTAAATGAAACTCTTGAAAATATCTCTTATTTTATTACTCTTTGAACAAGACTATAGTAATGATGTGTTGTTTGCATGTGATTCGCAGTCATGAATATGGCATTTCTATTGAGGGTTAAATGACCTTGGGTTCCATCTAGGGGGATTACAAACTAGCTATATGCCACTCTTTGGTCATTCTATTTAATCATAGCTTGTAAACTCTTTTGCCATTGTTTTGGTTAATTAATGCTGTAATTATCTTTTCTTTTGTCTAGCCAATGTGTAACTATGGCCGATGTGGTTGGCTCTGGATATTGTGCTTGATGAATATAATGTAAAGAGAGAAGTAATCATTGCAGCTACAAAGGTAAACTAGATTGAATATGAGACTAGCATCACCATTTAGTGATGTGTTATTAATAGTATTTTGTTGTTGAGTGTCAATCTTGGACTCAATTTTTTAACACAATCAATGCTTAGATCCTTTTCCTATTAATGAAGGGTAGTGTACAATTCATCGTATTGCTTATTTAAGCATCGAGGGGGATGTGCTCGAGTATTAGTCTTATATGTGCATGCTTGTATAATGATGTCCATCTTTTATGTGATTTGTAGGTGGTGATGATAGGCATCTAGTTAGGGGTGCAATGTAATTTTGATTAATATGGGATATTAATGACTAGTATATCTACATGTTATCCCCAATCCTTTGGAATTGTATTAAGAACTATATACTTTTTGATGAAGAAAGACTTTATCTATAACAATTTTATTTTCTATGATATTCTCTTGTACTCCTCCAAATTACACTTACTACGCTCGGCCTAGCATTATTTTTTATTACGATATGCACCAACATCGATTTCTAGTTATCTCAACTTTATAGATTTCACTAGTTTGACATTTATCTTTACCATTTTAAGGCAAAAATGTAATTGGTTAGCACTTAAGTTTAATAATTGACATTAAATAGGATAATTTCTGCAGCCATATAGGCCGTAAAACATATAGGGTTTAAGAACAATTATATAGTTTAACAGGCTTATAATAAATGTACGAGCTTTTATTAAACCCTGGGTTTGGCCATTTGTTGCTATGATTTTAGAAAGGACTCCATGTTTTTTAGAGACTTTCATATTTCACAGTTTTGATAGGATCATTAATTCTAAGCTTCTGATTTCTTGGTGCTCCCTCTATCCATCCTTCACAGGTTCCCACACGCTACTTCCAACATGGAAAGTGTTAGTGTATATGCCCTAAAAACCAATTATATTGGTGATTGTAATTTTGAATCATGTTATTTTAATGGCAATTCCAATTATTACATTTATATATATTGTCTGCGTAATACATTTAATTATAATGATAACCTTAGAATAATTGTATTCTTAAATATCCCTAGTCATATGTCATTATGGATTAGGTTGCTTTGATATGTTAAGACTAGCATGTGTGAAGACTTATATGGGATACTAAGTTTACACATGAGTACAAGTTAGAGAACTTGTATACTGGACCGACCCATATTAAGAACACTACATGGATCGTTATATGAGTGTCATAAGTGGTTCTTAGTGATCATTATTAATATGGTCCTTTGACATGAGATCACCAAGGTTCCCTACATGTGAGTTTCATATTTTGATACTATTCTATGTCACTAATAGTTAAGTGAATGCAAGGGTAGATATTGGATATGTCACATATCATGCGGAGGGGTTTGTGTGATCAAGATGGGATTTGTCCCTCCTATATAACAGGAGTAACATCTATGGGTCCCTTGATTAAGTAAAGCTGAGAAAATGCATGGCCATGCTCAGATGAATTAACATGAGATGTCGATTACATTTGTTTCAGTCAGCTTACTTAGGAGTCAAGAAACTTTAAGATTGGGCTATACGGGAATGACACGGTCCATGTCTCGTGCTCAATCTAGATGTATAGGACAAAAGGACATAAGTGATGATCACGTGTAAAGGTTTAGTCAAATCACCGACTTTCTCATTACTTGGGTAATAATGATGTGTTGCTAAACACCAATCATTATTTATGATCATTAATATGATTAATGGTCATTACCAACGTAATGAGAGCCTGTAGGGTCGCATACTTAGAGCTTAGTGAATTTGGAATTAATGGACCAAATTGTTTGGGCTTAATATTTGGGAATTCATGTTATAATTATAAGGCCAATAGTAAGCCTATAATTATACATGGAATAAGGCCCAAATAGGTTAGGTTTTTCTATGCACCTATTTAAATAGGCTTATTGGGTAATAATGAAATTAATTATTCATTATTCTTGCAACCAAGCAAAAGCATAGAAAAACCCTAGCCACTCTCCTTAACCAAAATCTCTGAAGAGGTGTAGCTAGCACTACGAGGTGTAAGGAGATCAATTCCAACCGGTGTGTGTAGCAGACATTCATCGGTGATTCACTGGTTCGTATGGATACCACAGAGGTGCAGCCACATAAACGTTGTACTGGTGATCTGATCTTCGAGTTTCTATTCCGGTTCGTGATTTGGAAGCAAATCGGAATTGCTGTAGCGGTCAGAAGATTTTTGGCCGAAAAGTATAAACCCTAATCCCTAATCTATGGCGTTCTAATTCGCATGGATCCTTGGTGGAAATCGTGCAAAAATTTTATTCCGCTGTGCATGTATGATGCACGATTTCTAGCAGTGGTATCAGAGCCGCTTGCGAATCCATAGATTAGTTTTCTGTGTTATGCGTTTAAATCTGGATAATTCGTGTTTAATCAGATTATGCATGATGCAATTAGGGTTCTAGATCAATGTAATTTTGTATGTTAATGAATCGATTTTGATTAGATTAAAATTAGATTAGAACATACATAATTAATGATTCATTTTTAATGAGATTAAAAACTGGAAACGTAGCTGATGAAGGTTTCAATTTTAATGAGATTAAAATTCGAACAGAAACATGTTTGATTGTATACATGTGATGTATGCATTCTGTTTCATTTAATGAGATTAAATTAAATAGAACATGGACTAATGTTTGAGTTAATATGGCGGAACATCAAGAAGTAAGATTCTGGAACAGTTCTGGAATTAGGGTTCTTGATAAATTCTAATTTTGGCCGATTGTTTTAATGGTTAAAACAGAAACCAAAATGTTCAAAATTTTCTGGATTTTTGCCCAAAAGTCCTCAAAATTTTGAATATAAGATGCATAAAATTTTTTGGGAAGGGGGCTCCGCCCCCTCACCCCCGCGAGGGGCGGCCCCCCCTCGACCCCCGCCCGCTAACCGGTTAGCAGGACCGCCGTACTAACTCTGCGTAGCGCAATAATTGATAGCCTAAATTTTAAGCTGCGTTTTAAAATCAATTTTTTCTAACCTTCTAATTTTAAACAAGTTAAAATTGGAAACAAGATCAATTTCAATAAATACCTATAGCTGTTTGTATGCTTACATGTGATGTTTGCTGCATGATGCATAGTTATGGCCCTTACACCATAATGTATGGTTATATTTCATTTATTGATTTTGGTTTTATTGTAATTAAATACGACCTGCGTGTCGTGCCTTTCTCTATAAATTCTAGTTGTACATTCTTTCTCTCACCTTACTCCCCTCGAATGTAACTCGAGTTTTCTCCTTCATTATATGTTGTAAAGTTAGAATAGTTTACTTTCAAATGTACAATATGTTTAAGCTTGGAGCTTGCTGCCATGGAGACAAGGAGTCAAAATTAATATGAGGACAACCGTGGAAGATGCTTAAAGAAGATATCTTTACCCTAGGTTGACCTTTTGGTTTTCTCATTGGCTTGGGAAAACCAATATAGTTGGGCCATAACTATGCACATTTATTTTATGTTTTATTGCATGCTTTATATTAATGTATATGATATGTTAGATATAGGCATGGATGGATGGCAAATAATGGTGAGATCTAAATAAACATCTAAATCCCTTAATGCAAATATTAAGTCAATAATAAAAGTGATGCCTTCCAATGAATGGCACTTGTCAAGGCCTTGATCAACATAAGGCAGGTTTGCCAAAGCAAAGTGCCTAGTTTATCTTGGTGAAACACGATAGGATAATAGTGATATCCAAATGCCAATAATTGGGTTTTGACTTAACTAGGCCATCTCAATAGGATTGGCGGCCTAGAGGCATAGAGTTGGGCTTAAGTCCATGAGATGGATTTGAACAAGTGTTGTTCACCTAACTATCCAAGAGTTACATAAGATGTAATTGGCAAGGAGTTGCCTACCTAAATAGCCAAAACTTGAGTGATCAGCCAAAGCTGACTTAAGTCTAGGTGAAATATGGATCTTGACCCACTAGAAAATCTCAAACGCTATGATTTTTCGAAATAATAGTGAGGGCTATTATTTTGAGAAAAATAGTGGGAGTATTATTTAATAAAAGACCTTATTAAATAAATAAAATACATGATTCTCATTTTGCATATTTTTCTATTGTAGATAACCATGGCATCAAATGCATCAAATTTATCGCTGCGATCTATCCTTGAGAAGGATAAGCTGAATGGGACGAATTTTCTCGATTGGTATCGGAACTTGAGGATTGTCCTCAAGCATGAGAAAAAGCAGTATGTCCTAGAGCAACCTACTCCAAATGAGCCTGCTGCTAATGCTCCTCGAGCAGAAAAGGATGCTTATAAGAAGCATCTAGAAGATGCTCTAGATGTCAGTTGTCTCATGCTTGCTACCATGAACTTTGAGCTTCAGAAGCAACATGAGAACATGGAGGCGTTCAATATGATTGATCACCTTAAACAGCTCTACCAAGAGCAAGCAAGACATGAGAGATATGATGTATCTAAAGCATTGTTTCAGTGTAAGATGGCTGAAGGAACACCCGTTGCTACACATGTACTTAAAATGATTGGGTACATCAATAGCCTTGAAAGGATGGGTTTTCCTTTGCAGCAAGAACTGGCCACTGATATAGTTCTGCAATCGTTGCCTGAGAGCTATAGTCAATTCGTCATGAATTACAACATGAACGAAATTGACAAGACTTTGCCTGAACTGCTTAACATGTTGAGAACTGCTGAGCAGAACTTAAAAAAGTCCAAGCCCAATTCCATTATGATGGTTCAAAAGGGCAAAGGAAAAGGCAAGTCTAAGGCCAAGAATAAAAAGAAAAAGGACAAGACTGATGGAAAGTCCAAGTCAAGTTCCTCTGCACTGAAGCCCAAAGGTGGCGTGGCTAAGGAAGGATAATGCTTCCATTGTAAAGAACTAGGACATTAGAAGCGAAATTGCAAGATTTACCTGGAAGAGCTTAAGAAGCAAAAGGAAAGTGGGACTTCCAACTCAGGTATTTATGTTATAGAGGTTAATTTATCTACTTCTACATCTTGGGTATTAGATACTAGATGTGGTACTCACATTTGTGTAAATGTGCAGGATCTTAAAGAAAGTAGATCATTAGCCAAAGGTGAAGTGGACCTGCGCGTTGGAAATGGAGCAAGAGTTGCTGCATTAGCTGTAGGGACTTATTATTTATCTTTACCTAGTGGATTAGTTTTAGAATTGGACAATTGTTATTTTGTGCCTACTGTTAGTAGAAATTTGATTTCTGTTTCTTGTTTAGACAAGAAAGGTTTTTCATTTATAATAAAGGACAAATGTTGCTCTATTTATTTAAATGAAATATTTTATGGCAGTGCATAATTAATGAATGGTCTTTATGTTCTGGACCTTGAAAATCCAATCTATAACATAAACACGAAAAATGTCAAAACAAATGATTCAAATCCAACCTATCTTTGGCATTGTCGTTTAGGCCATATAAATGAGACACGCATTTCCAAACTTCATAAGGATGGATTTTTGGACTCATTTGATTTCGAATCATATGAGGTATGTGAGTCATGTTTATTAGGTAAGATGACTAAAGTCCCTTTTACTGGGAAAGGTGAAAGGGCTAGTGATTTATTGGGCCTTATACATAGTGATGTATGTGGACCTTTAAACACACAAGCTAGAGGAGGTTATCAGTACTTCATTACTTTTACTGATGATTTCAGTAGATATGGTTACGTGTTTCTTATGAAACACAAGTCTGAATCTTTTGAAAAGTTCAAAGAGTTCAAAAATGAAGTACAAAACCAACTTGGTAAAAGTATTAAAGCACTTCGATCAGATCGAGGTGGTGAATACTTAGACCGAGAGTTCCTTAATCATCTAAAGAAGTGTGGCATTGTATCACAACTCATTTCACCAGGAACACCTCAATGAAATGGTGTTTCTGAAAGGAGGAATCGAACTTTGTTAGACATGGTTCGGTCAATGATGAGTCAGGCTGACCTTCCAAATTCCTTCTGGGGACATGCTTTAGAGACTGCAACTTTCACACTAAACCGTGTTCCATCAAAATCAGTTCAAAAGACACCATATGAGATATGGACTGGGAAACATCCTAGTTTGTCTTTTATGAAGATTTGGGGCTGCGAAGCTTACGTAAGACGTCAGGCTTCTGATAAACTTGGACCCAAATCTGATAAATATTTTTTCGTTGGATATCCTAAGGAAACAAAAAGATATTATTTCTATAATCCAACTGAGCAAAAAGTGTTTATTACTCGAACTGATATTTTTCTAGAGAGAGAATTTATCTCTAAAAGAATCAGTGGGAGAAGAATAGAACTTGAAGAAATTCAAGATCAACAAGAAAACATTGAACTTGAGATGGAACCTGAGCCGGTTCCACAAACAGTTGTGGAAGAACCTGCTCATGTAACACAGAACCTACGTAGATCTAGTAGGATACGTCGTGAGCCCGAGAGATATGGTTTTCTCGTGATTCATCACGGTGATGTGTTGCTCATGGACCAAGATGAGCCCACAACCTACCAAGAGGCTATGATGGGACCAGATTCTGAGAAATGGCTAGAAGCTATAAAATCAGAGATGGACTCCATGTATTCAAACCAAGTTTGGACTTTGGTTGATCCACCTGAAGGGGTAAAACCCATTGGGTGCAAATGGGTTTTCAAAAAGAAAACTGACATGGATGGTAATGTGTGTACCTTTAAGGGACGATTGGTTGCAAAAGGTTTCAAACAAATCCATGGTATTAACTATGATGAGACCTTTTCTCCAGTTGTCATGCTTAAATCCATCAGGATTCTTCTAGCTATAGCAGCATATTATGATTATGAAATTTGGCAAATGGATGTCAAAACTGCTTTCCTTAATGGAAATCTTCTTGAGGATGTGTACATGACATAACCTGAAGGTTTTGTAAATCCTGAAAATGCTGGAAAAGTTTGCAAATTGCAACGATCCATTTATGGGTTGAAGCAAGCTTCTCGGAGTTGGAATCTTCGTTTTGATGATGCAATCAAAGAGTTTGGTTTCATCAAAAATGAAGATGAACCCTGTGTATACAAGAAGGTTAGTGGGAGCACAATAGTCTTTCTGGTGTTGTATGTAGATGACATATTACTCATTGGAAATGACATTCCTATACTACAGTCTGTAAAAACTTGGTTAGGAAATTATTTTTCTATGAAAGACTTAGGTGAGGCCTCCTATGTATTAGGTATCAAGATCTATAGAGATAGATCGAGAAAATTGCTTGGCCTAAGTCAGAGTACATACATCGACAAGGTGCTAAAAAAGGTTTAGCATGCAAGATTCTAAAAGAGGATTCTTGCCGATGTCACATGGCATAAGTCTCTCAAGAACTCAATGTCCTTCCACAGAGTATGAGAGACAGCGCATGATCCCTTATGCATCTGCGATTGGATCTATCATGTATGCTATGTTATGTACTCGTCCTGATGTCTCGTATGCTTTAAGCATGACGAGTAGATACCAATCAGATCCTGGGAAAAGTCACTGGACAGCTGTCAAGAACATTCTTAAGTACTTAAGAAGAACTAAAGACATGTTTTTGATTTATGGAGGTGAGGAAGAGCTTATTGTAAATGGTTACACTGATGCTAGCTTTCAGACCGATAAAGATGACTTCAGGTCGCAATCAGGTTATGTATTTTTCCTTAATGGTGGCGCTGTGACCTGGAAGAGTTCAAAGCAAGGGACAGTGGTTGATTCTACAATAGAAGCTGAATACATTGCAGCATCAGATGCCGCAAAAGAGGTTGTTTGGATTAAGAAGTTCATCAATGAACTTGGAGTTGTTCCTAGCATTGCTGACCCAGTGGAGCTCTATTGTGACAATAATGGAGCCATTGCGCAAGCCAAGGAACCTAGATCTCACCAGAAATCCAAACACATACTCCAACGCTATCATCTCATAAGAGATATTGTTGACAGAAATGATGTTAGGATATGCAAAATACCGACTGATGATAATGTCGCTGATCCACTGACAAAAGCCCTAACGCAGCAAAAGCATGATAATCATATGAGATCCATAGGTATTAGATACATGGATGATTGGCTTTAGTGCAAGTGGGAGATTGTTAGTGTATATGCCCTAAAAACCAATCATATTGGTGATTGTAATTTTGAATCATGTTATTTTAATGACAATTCCAATTATTATATTTATATATATTGTCTGCGTAATACATTTAATTATAACGATAACCTTAGAATAATTGTATTCTTAAATGTCCCTAGTCATATGTCATTGTGGATTAGGTTGCTTTGATATGCTAAGACTAGCATGTGTGAAGACTTATATGGGATATTAAGTTTACACATGAGTACAAGTTAGAGAACTTATATACTGGACCGACCCATATTAAGAACACTACATGGATCGTTATATGAGTGTCATAAGTGGTTCTTAGTGATCATTATTAATATGGTCCTTTGACCTGAGATCACCAAAGTTCCCTACATGTGAGTTTCATATTTTGATACTATTCTATGTCACTAATAGTTAAGTGAATGCAAGGGTAGATATTGGACATGTCACATATCATGCGGAGGGGTTTGTGTGATCAAGATGGGATTTGTCCCTCCTATATAACAGGAGTAATATCTATGGGCCCCTTGATTAAGTAAAGCTGAGAAAATGCATGGCCATGCTCAGATGAATTAACATGAGATGTCGATTACATTTGTTTCAGTCAGCTTACTTAGGAGTCAAGAAACCTTAAGATTGGGCTATATGGGAATGACACGGTCCATGTCTCGTGCTCAATCTAGATGTTGCTGGAAATCGCGCATCATACATGCACAGCGGAATAAAATTTTTACACGATTTCCACCAAGGATCCATGCGAATTTAGAACGCCATAGATCAGGGATTAGGGTTTATACCTTTCGGCAAAATTCTTCTGACCGCTGCAGCAAATCTGATCTGCTTCCAAATCACGAACTGGAATGGAAACCAGTAAATCAGATCACCAGTACAACGTTTTGTGGCTGCACCTCTGTGGTATCCACACGAACCCGTGAATCACCGATGAATGTCTGCTACACACACCGGTTGGAATTGATCTCCTTAGACCTCGTAGTGCTAGCTACGCCTTTTCAGAGATTTTAGTCAAGGAGAGTGGCTAGGGTTTTTCTATGCTTTTACTTGGGGTGCGTGAAGAATAATAGTAAACCTATTATTACCCAATAAGCCTATTTAACTAGGTGCATAGAAAAACCTAACCTATTTGGGCCTTATTCCATGTATAATCATAGGCTTACTATTGGGCCTTATAATTATAACATGAATTCCCAAATATTAAGCCCAAAC
The DNA here is from genome assembly GCA_020226215.1 of Sindora glabra. Taxonomy (NCBI): domain Eukaryota; kingdom Viridiplantae; phylum Streptophyta; class Magnoliopsida; order Fabales; family Fabaceae; genus Sindora; species Sindora glabra. The sequence continues at coordinate 35,417,551 of CM035234.1, read as the reverse complement.
AATTTGGTCCATTAATTCCAAATTCACTAAGCTCTAAGTGTGCGACCCTACAGGCTCTCATTACGTTGACAATGACCATTAATCATATTAATGATCATAAACAAGGATTGGTGTCTAGCAACACATCATTGTTACCCAAGTAATGAGAAAGTCGGTGATTTGACTAAACCTTTACACGTGATCATCACTTATGTCCTTTTGTCCTATACATCTAGATTGAGCACGAGACATGGACCGTGTCATTCCCGTATAGCCCAATCTTGAGGTTTCTTGATTCCTAAGTAAGCTGACTGAAACAAATATAATCGACATCTCATGTCAATTCATCTGAGCATGGCCATGCATTTTCTCAGCTTTACTTAATCAAGGGGCCCATAGATGTTACTCCTGTTATATAGGAGGGACAAATCCCATCTTGATCACATAAACCCCTCCGCATGATATGTGACATATCCAATATCTACTCTTGCATTCACTTAACCATTAGTGACATAGAATAATATCAAAATATGAAACTCACATGTAGGGAACCTTGGTAATCTCAGGTCAAAGGACCATATTAATAATGATCACTAAGAACCACTTATGACACTCATATAACGATCCATGTAGTGTTCTTAATATGGGTCGGTCCAGTATACAAGTTCTCTAACTTGTACTCATGTGTAAACTTAATATCCCATATAAGTCTTCACACATGCTAGTCTTAACATATCAAAGCAACCTAATCCACAATGATATATGACTAGGGACATTTAAGAATACAATTATTCTAAGGTTATTATTATAATTAAATATATTACGCAGACAATATATATAAATATAATAATTGGAATTGCCATTAAAATAACATGATTCAAAATTACAATCACCAATATAATTGGTTTTAGGGCATATACACTAACAGATGTATAGGATAAAAGGACATAAGTGATGATCACGTATAAAGGTTTAGTCAAATCACCGACTTTCTCATTACTTGGGTAATAATGATGTGTTGCTAGACACTAATCATTGTTTATGATCATTAATATAATTAATGATCATTACCAACGTAATGAGAGCCTGTAGGGTCGCACACTTAGAGCTTAGTGAATTTGGAATTAATGGACCAAATTGTTTGGGCTTAATATTTGAGAATTCATGTTATAATTATAAGGCCCAATAGTAAGCCTATAATTATACATGGAATAAGGCCCAAATAGGTTAGGTTTTTCTATGCACCTATTTAAATAGGCTTATTGGGTAATAATGGAATTTATTATTCATTATTCACGCACCCAAGCAAAAGCATAGAAAAATCCTAGCCACTCTCCTTAACCAAAAAATCTCTGAAGAGGCGTAGCTAGCACTATGAGGTGTAAGGAGATCAATTCCAACCGGTGTGTGTAGCGGACATTCATCGGTGATTCACGGGTTCGTGTGGATACCACAGAAGTGCAGCCACATAAACGTTGTACTGGTGATCTGATCTTCGAGTTTCTATTCCGGTTCGTGATTTGGAAGCAAATTGGAATTGCTGTAGCGGTCAGAAGATTTTTGGTCGAAAGGTATAAACCCTAATCCCTAATCTATGGCGTTCTAATTCGCATGGATCCTTGGTGGAAATCGTGCAAAAATTTTGTTCTGCTGTGCATGTATGATGCACGATTTCCAGCAGAAAGGGCCCTTTCCAAAGTTATGTTCATGTCTTGGAGAAAGGTTAATGGAACATAGTAGCAAGGTTATGCAATGACAATCTTATAACCTTGGGATGCAGTATACTAATATTAAAAGTGTTAGCAAATTTAGTTCTTTTTGCTAAATAACAGCTGGTATTCTATTATACTAACAACACGTTATCTAATTGTGCTCTTAATCGAATAATACCACTCGGCCACATGCAAAAATAGTAGTTAATGTTGGTTGCAGTTATTTAATTTGAGGATCATTGTAAATAGGTGAATTGATAAATAAATCTAGTAATGCCAATATAAGAGGCACTTAACGATGGAATTATATTGCAAATCAGCTCAGCCACTATAAATAATTTACAAGAAATAGTTGATTTACAATTCACATTTATGCCTACTCTATTGACCTAACAAACTAGAAATCTTTTGAATGTTACAAGCATTTTTCATTCCATCCAGATATTCATAGGGAAAGCCACTAGACCTTATCATGCTATGTGTAGTTGTTTATGGACTTTATTAAGTCATTGTCTTCCTAGATAGAATTGGTAAGGTGACCACTATCTAGGCTTTTGCATGGCTCATCTCTAAGATGACCATAAACCATTGATGCTTAGGGAATTGATAGTCATTCAAGCAATGCCATTAGTTTCCAGTGCAAGCAACTAAGTTGTGAAATCAATTAACTTGATAATCATGTTATACTAATCATAAACATTGCTAGCATTTGATGGGTCTCCAAAATGTTTCACCAATAACACAAGGTCACATACGTGCAATCATAGTTTTTTCATCCATTCCTCCACTCACACTTAAACAGCGTGTGTGTTAAACATGTGTGAGCCATGCATTTTCCTTAACATGAATGAATTGAAACTACATTTCAAAACTCGCTTGCACAATTCTATCTAAGCCTTCCATCCCTGACCTTATTGTTCTTTAAGCATCCAATTCATTAATATTTGAATGAAAGCACACCATTTTTAAGGCACCTTTTAAACAATTCAATAGAGATAAAGGGTTTACAATACATATTCATAATGAAAGTATGTTTTAAATTCATTGTAGTATTTTTTGTAATATCAAACTCTACCTTAGTTACTAACTTAATAAAATGATATGGCTCTTAGATGTCACCTCTTGCAACCATACCTTGAATACCTATTGCTATAAGGGGAAAAAAATTCTTATCTCCCTAAAATATTTTCATTTTTATACATTGGACTTGCTTGTCTAAGTGAAAGAAATGCTAATGATTCATGAGGCCAAGGCATTTGAGAATATCTTGCAATGTGAAGAAAGTGTTCTTAAAGTCATATATGGAAGAGCTAAAAGAGGAAAGATAAAGGGAAATCACTATCCAAGGAACCTAATAAGGAGTACAACGTAGGTAACAAAAAAAGCCAAGAAATATAAGGAGTAGAAAGATGTTAAAAATCTTATTATAATTTTCATTTTCACTCTTTCACATGGATATACTCTATTTTATGTTATTCTATCATTTTATTAGTTGTACATGATCCAGTACAAACTTTTGTGAACACATTCATAATTTTATATTTGTCAAGACCCATGACATAAAAGCATAGGGTCAGCTAGAGGTGTGCATTATAGCAGAAATAGTACCTTTATTTTAGTAGCTTATTTGAGACCATGTGTAAAGAAACCTCCAATAAGTACATTAATTGAAGTGAACAAGTTAAGACATACTACATTGCCATTGAATTGGTAGGGTGGACACTTCTTTTCAAGGAATGAGAAGGGGGCGAGGAGTTTACTCATTAATAGATTCTAATTAGCAAGAAATTATCACATTAGTCATACCTTATCCTGTAATTAGTAGGAGCATGCTTAAAATTTATGAGAGAAAAAGAAGGAGGCTCAATGCATTAATTGAAGAAATATTAGTGTCATAAAAAAAATCTATTTGACATTCTTGGTTCAAGAACCTTGGTTTAACTAGAATTTCCATTTTATTCGACAAGTACATCACAAGAATAACATGCCTTGACCTCAATATTAGATGCACAAACCTTACAGTTTTTTGTTAATTTTGGATGTGATAGTAGACATAGAGATTGTGTATAACAGTACATTTATAACTAAGAAAATGCAATTGCATGTTGCAAGGTTCTTAAATCTAGCAAAATGGTGCTCACTCGATCAAGTACTCATCCTTTATGTTATAGGGCTTTGACTTAAACATTTGACTAAGGTCACACTGAAGCTAACTAATTGATAAGACTACAATTATCCAGAGGGAAAAATAATTGTTAAGTAGCTATTTAAATAGTGTTTCATGGAATACCTCTTTACATATAAGGTTGAAGAAACACCACTTTCCTTTATTATACAAGCCATTGATCATTGTAGCCACGATGCTTACTAGTTGCACAAGATATGTCACATAATAATTTTAACATCCAAGTTCATGCACTTCTTAATCGTCATATGAGTGCATTAACACTCAACTAGAGATATATTAAAATACCTAGGAAAATATATTAGTAGTTAGTTTTAAAATTAGCAAAAGAGATAATTCATTAGATATTTTTTAGCTCATGGTTTATAATATATCAAGTGACAAGTAAAACATTAATTCCAATCTCTAAATGTCATGAGGTCCATTATCTCTATACCTACATTAATTTGAATTCTTGCATTTCCTTTGTAGCAAAAACTTCTTTGGTTTGTAACACAATAGTAACAAATAGTCTAATACACAAACATGAATATAATGTGGAGAATAAGACTAAGGCCCTTCTAAACCTCTTTAATATGAAGGTGCATCATAACAAGTTGCTCTCGGCCCATTTTGTTGCATTGATCTACAAGATAAGTAGATGAGCCTTGATGTCTGAGGGAATATTTAGTTAGCCATTATGTCATACAAGAAGTATAGTTAGGAACCACTCCCTAATATCTACATAAGTCACATTTCTTCCTTAAAAATGCCTTTGTAACCAATGTGATTTTGTATCCAATTCAATTTTGAGATTCGTTGGTAATTTGGACATAGGATAATATAATTTGAGCTAGCAAGAGTAGAAATTTTTAGCTTATCAATACAAATAGTTGATGCATGGAATTAGGAGTGAATGTGCATAAGGGTATGTGATTCCAATAGCAACCATAAACATTTGTAATCTAGTCAGATGTAATAAAAATGTATATTGACTAGCCTATATATTACATTACCATTGGTTAAATTAAAGTCGTAAGTTTCAAAGTGCTATAAAAGCAAAAAAAAACCTACAAAATTACTTAGGGAATAAATCACATATCATTTTCCCACTAAACTGATGGTAGAAAGCTTAAAGGCTATGTGATGTTATGTTAAAGTCCTATATTTAGCAACTAAACTTATCTAAAATGTCCAACAAACCAAAAATCACCCACCACCCACATTAGCAAATCATCGATCTAATATAGGTGTCGTTGTCCCCATAAAAAATTAATGGCCACCATCATATCATTTCTACATCGTGAAAGATTAGCAACACATTAAACATCAAACACTACTAGAATGGATGTATATAATGATAGGTCAGCATTCAACTAGCCTACTTGCAAAATAGAAGTTCATTTAAGTTCTTTTTTACTTGACTATGAACTCCATACAAAATATAGGAAGAACTAGGCAATAAAGGATCCTTCAAATACAAAACAATATATAAGGCAAGTGACATACCTCGTCATGGAAACTTCTGCCATTAAGAGTCCAAACTCCAATGTCTTCACCATTCCTTTTGACCCTAACTTATGAAGTGCACCTAAGCATAAAAAAGTGTCCTATCATGACTTAAGAAATAGAAAACTCTTAAAGCAAAATAATCAAATCAGAATTAAAACATGTATTGTAGGATTCAATGTTACATAGTAAGTATGAGTGCAACTAATTAGTAAAGCCTCTATGAGACCATGTCCATCCTTGCCCAAGTAATGTTCAGCCTTATCCTTGGCAAGCCATTTTAGTTGTATGCTCTATTGACTTTGACATAGCCTTCTACTTGATTCACCCTCTATGTCCACATTTGCATTCTTAGTATTTTTATTTCATGGGCATGTAACTTTAGTGTATCCTTCAATGCAACAAATAATGTTCATAGCAGTAGAAGATGACCTTTCTTTGACCCTAACCATGCAAGGGTCTAATATTCTACATTACATCTTTGCTATCCTACTAGCCTCACTTTGTAACGAGTGCTTCATATTTATCCCAAAGTTTAGGCACAATACTCTGAACCTGTTGCCACACTTGGTGGAATGAATCTTATGACCTCGAAGCATAGTTGCACATCAATTGGCAATCTTATAGGAGACTGCCAAATTGTAGGCTAACTAGTTTCTCATCATCCTTCATGAACTCAAGGTTTTTGTTGTCTATATCCTTTGCATTTTTCATCTAACATGCTATGATTAGATATGAGGGCAATTTTTCGATCTCCTTTTGAACCATTATAGAGATTATATGCTGGTAAGGGATTTCAAATGACTGTAGTTTCCTACACTCACATGTGATTCATACCCCATTGTGCTTTTGAATTATTATTGAACGAACCCTTATTTCAATTTAACATTTTTGCTCTGATACCACTATTGGGATCGGGAGCCATATAAGTACAGCAGAATAAACCGATCTCATCCACCAGATCCATGCAAAAACATTAAATTGGAATAAATGTTCGTTTAATACCTTTATTGATGACTCTAGAACTCAGTCGTTGATTACCTCTTCAGCTTCCTTTCGGCCAAAGATTCTAAAGTATCCACACAAACCCGTGAATCACTAATGAATGTCCACACAAATACCGGTTGGAATTGATCTCCTTTCACCTCGTAGCACTAGCTACGCCTCTTCAGGAATTTTGGTTAAGGAGAGGTGCTAGGGTTTTTCTGTGCCTTTTTGGGGTGCGTGAATAATGATAATAATCCACTATTATTACCTAACAAGCCTATTTAAATAGGTGCATAGAAAAACCTAACCTATTTGGACTTTATTCCATGTACAATTATAGGCTTACTATTGGGCCTTATAATTATAACATGAATTCCTAAATATTAGGCCCAAACAATTTGGTTAATTAATTTCAAATTCACTAAGCTCTAAGTGTGTAATCCTACAGGCTCTCATTACGTTGGCAATGACCATTGATCATATTAATGATCATAAACAATGATCGGTGTCTAGCAATACATCATTGTTACCCAAGTAATGAGAAAGTCGGTGATTTGACTAAATCTTTACACGTGATCATCAAGTATCAGGTTTCATGTACCTGTGAACCTTATATGTTGTAGTTGTCAATCGTTGCTTGCAACCATCTATAACACGCTTTAGCTAACTTTATTTTTCTTCTAAGCACCCATAATGCCTTATGTGTGTAAACAACAACATTGCTAACTTTAATAGACTCTAACGCAGTTGTTAAAACTAGCTTTCCATATTTATTTTGAAGTTAGCCATGATTACATTATATCTAAGGTAATTCAAGCCATGGTGGAAGTGATGCAAGAATTCCATAAGGTTTAGACACTGATTGATAAATTTCTTGATGTATACATTCATGCCTTCACACAATGAAGTTGTCCTCAAGCTTATGAACATCTTCCCACAAAGATGGGCAGTAGCCTACGTACATCTTTTCTTGTACATCTTTTACACCCATCTATTATCTTCGATTGCAAACCTTCCAACCATGGAATTCTACTTCTATTTAAATTGCAAGACATTAATGTCAACAAACATATAGTTTCTAAATGCCTTTATGAATTAGGTATCCACAATGTTGCTAGTAATGTTTCTCTTTAAATGTCATGCATACAATCGATGGCATGAATTTGACATAACACGCTTAATTACATTTTGTTTAGACTTATCACTATTGGTGATAATGGATACTGGTTCCTTCCTGTCCATTACTTCAAGTAAAGTGATCAAGACCCACTTGTAAGTTTCTTTCATCTCATCAACTACAAGTGCACAACCAAATACCACAATATTTTGATAGTGGTTTAGTCTTGAAAAGATGACAAGGGATTTGTTGTATCTGTTCCTCTTATATGTGGTATCAAAGGTTAGAATATCACCAAAGCATTTATAATCCAATTTACTACAACCATCTCACCAAAACAAGTGTTATAAGTGACCATTAGCATTTAAGCTATACTTTATGAAGAACTCAGCATCATTATCTCCTTTTCCACTTAAGTCGTGAATAGTTGCCATCACATTGCCATTCTTTATTTTTTCATTTTGGGCTCGATTTATGTGATTATACATGTCCATTTTAGTAAGCCTAACCTTGTCATACCCGCCACTTTGACCAGTAATGTATCCATATATGTAAGACCCTCTTATGCCATATGCTTGCATTATCTCCATGTAAGCAACATTAGAGCCATGTATACTCTGGTGTAATCTATGCATGTAGGTATGTTTGAGGGCAAAGGTGTCATATTTTCTAACTTTAAAGTTAGCTTTACACCTCATTCGAGTCAATGCCTTATGCTCTTTCTATCTCTTAGGTTTATTAATCCATCTAGGATCCCTCTTCCCCTTATAACTACAAATAATTCTTCGAGATTGGGCCTCTCCCTTATTATTTTTGTATATATCGTCAAGTCTAATACCAAACCCTTTCACACAAGCATATTTTGATAAAATTGCTCAACATCCTCTAATGTTATGAATTTCATTCCTATCACAATCTCTTTTGTTAGGTCAACTCCTAACTTATAGGCACTATCCAATTCATTGTGGCCTACTTCTATCTGAACATACATGACCTCTGTATTTCCTATAATAGTGTTGACTATAGTGCCCTCTTGTGTGTTGCATACACCACCCAGCCCCTGTATTCTTTCTATTTTTGAGGTAGACAACATGTAGTGAATTGTAAAAATAACTGTTAGACTTGCAAACTAGTTACATTGAGAAATAAATCATTATTGTTAGTGTCAAACATGAAATGTATAGATCATAATGCAGGGCCAAGAAACTAAGAATTCAAGAAGCCTTAAATTAAAATTTATTGATCATTGGTGTCTATAAAAAAAGTGCATTTATTTAACCAAGTGATGAAGATTAGGAGGTCTAACAAAGGTCACAAAGGAGGAAAACAAGGAAAGAGAATATTACTTCTAACAATAATATGTTCAGAGGCATAAATTCTTATGTTCCTGGACCCATGTGAAATTCCTATACCAAAAATACCTTAATCTCAAAATCTGCTTCCCATGAGGTTATTACCTATAGTGTTCATAGATTAGATAATGTAGACAAAAGGGCCATTCATCACATCACTGCATAGACATGGTTGAGATATAGGTTCCCTTTTTTTACCTAAAAAAAGAAAACATGATTAAGATATTAAAGGAAAGATCACATAAAATTAAAGGAAAGTTAAACATAAAAATTAAGAAAGATGGTGCCATGAACCAGAACGCTAGGATGGCTTTTGTATAATGAAGACTAAAATAGAGAAAGGCCTTTGAATACTTCCCAATTGAGATGTTAACCATAGAAGTGAACTAAGAAAGAAACTGGTAATGAAAATCTTCGAATGGGCAAGTAAGAAGGCTTAAATCAGCACTGCAAAGTTAATATGCACATTGCAATGCACTAAAATTAGTTAAAAATACTGGTTACTACAATAATAATACAAATAATGGCACAACCAGGTCATACCCTTAATGATTCTTTAATTTTATCCTTCCTAAATGAATTCCTAACAATATCTACATAATTGTTAACTTATTTATGCAATGAAAAAGAAGGAAACTAATGAAAATAAGATGCAAATGTAATAAGATAGAATGCTGTGTAAAAACATAACTAATATACTATTTGTTGTATGAGAGATTATGTAATAATAGAATGTAGAATTGAGGGGTTGGTTGCACGAAATTAAAATAATAACAATGAAATAAACAAGCATAAAATAGAAGTAAAATAGTAATTAAATAGCAAGAATTCAATATACGAAATGCAGCTAATTCAAAGATATAATAACTTTTATTATAGATTAATCCTATATCATTAAATATTTGATTGTTCCAATTGATATTTCAAGCTTGAATTACTTGGAATCTTTACAATGATCCACGAATCTTATGCTAGACAATCACCTAGAGTTTGGTCAATTAAGATTAGAAGATGAATTAAGCAATTGCCATAATCCTGAAACTAAGTCGAAATTGACTTATAAATAGAATTAAGTTGATTTAGAAAATTAAATCAGATATCACTAAAGTAATCCCCTAACCCTCTATCTCAACATGTAAAATCATGATTGATTAATCATAATTTCACATTCAAGTAGAAAAAGAATAAAAATAACAAGATTAAGTACCAATTATACGAAATCAACACTTAACACAAGCAATTTCAATGATTCAACATAAACAATTAGAGAAAGAGGAAAATTAATGGGAAGAAATCAACATTACTAATCAAGATTTCATAATCCTTGAAGAGAAGAGCTTTATAATCCTTAAATCAATCAAGATTCTTTAACCTTTCATGGCTTGAAAACAAAAAAACAAAAAAGAATTCTGCTGCTAAGTCTGTGTGTAAGGTCTAAATATGTTCTTCTCTTTAGCTCTCTTGCCTATTTATATAATCTAATTGGCCTAAAATCTTATTAGAGTATGATTAGATAACTCTTAGGATTACAATAATAAGGCCTTTTTAATTTTTAGAAGCCCAAACCTTTTTGTTACAAGTTAATTAAACCTAATAAATAAATCAATGAATTCCTGTAGGTCTGACTTCTAGCCAAATTTTAACCATGAAATAATGTAATTTAGAAAATCCATAAACATCAAACTTGTAGGCCTATGTCTTGTGTGAAATTGGGCATTGGTTTCAGGTTAATCAAATCATTATAGATCTAGATATGACTCAGAAACAAAAATATGTTTAGTTAGGACAAAGATAGAGCTTTATCTTTTCAGTCAAATAAGGGCTTGAAGAAGTCTGAATTAGACTTTGATCAAATCATAAAAGTTGTAGATCTTTCTTTTTACTTTCCATTGATATAAAGTTTACCTCAATTCAACATCCATAGCCTAAGATATGATTGAAAAATAAAAATAGTATTAAAATCTAGTATTTATCGAATAAATTCATAATATTATAAAATTGGCCACAAATGATAAAACAAGGCTTATTTTATAAAATTAAGAAAATGTAACACTTAAGAGACATAAAATAAAAAAAATAAAATAGAAAATATTTTTCTCATCAAAAGTGAACAACTAACTTGGTCATGGCTATGGTATGCTATATAGTCAAGGAATCGAGCACAAATCAATATGCAAGAAGTGCACAAAATATACCACAATGTCCTTGGTTCAAGACACCTCCCAAATGCTTGTGTTTACTGTAGCATATCCTTCTTGCAAAATCCAAATAGTAACATGTAAAACTAAAGCACTAGGGTAAGGTCTAGTTAAGCTTTCAACACTTTAACATCACTTTGTACAACAAACCTATGTGTAAACAACAATTAAGCCACATTAGGATATCTATAGGTGAAACAACTTTAGGAAAAGAAGAAGAAATATTAAGAAACCCCTGTGAAGGTCTAGGCATAAATTGAGCTAAGGGGAGAATTTACTACATATTGGTTAAAAGAAGGTAAGGTTTGTGGAGACTAACACCAGATTAACACACCATTTAAAAACTATAGACCCAGCCCTTTCCGAGTTTTGTAGATGATTCAAACACTAAAAAAATTCCTTACTTCATGGGCTTTATTGGACCATCCAAAGTCATAAATTATGGCTATAATTATGCCATAAATAGTAAAAGTTGTAGAAAGATTAAAGAAAATGTCAGCTTCATGGTGTAAAATTGTAGAAACCTTATTTAGTGGCAAGTAGGCTTACAACTATGGGACTATTTACATATTATATGGGGGTCTCAATAGCTTATGATTGATCAATGCAAAGATAAAATGTTACTAAATTAAGTATAGTCACAACATTGAAAAAATCTATCACATCACATGGGTAGAGAACACGCCTATTAGAGAAACATTGGATTGAGAAGGATACAAGGATGAAATTTAGTCTTTGGCTATCCTATCAGCATGTTTGTTGGAAAAAGACTTATGTCTAATCCTCAAGTGATTACGAATAGTAATGCTCTATTAGTGGTAGTTTAGCGCCATTACTTTGTCCACCTTTCGATGTTCATTTTTGCACGTGCAACATATCATTGTTGTTAACTTTAACATTTTTGCTGAATTACATACATGTCTTAATTGATGAAGAACTTAAGAACCTAATCAACATGTAATGTAGTGGACAATATCCTTCACAATAATATAGTCATAAAATAGTAATAAGTAATAAAATAGTTTTATCCATTCAATATTAAAAGTATGATGGGAAATTTTATAATTTATATCAAAAGTGCCATTTTTAAATGGCACTAAGTATCACAAATTTTTTTCTACCAAGGTATATATAGTATACATGAAGTCTACTTAAATACATTGGTGAAGGAAATGCAAAGTTGATACATGAAACTCTTTTCACATATTAGGTAAGTTTCGTGCCTCATTGTCATAATTATCCATAAATCATGAGATTTTTTCCTTTTATCCTATTAATCATGAGGTTGGGTTAAAGGAAATATGCATTCATCCTCATAGAACATGCAAGTAGAGTTAGCACTTCATAGTGAAGATGGATGTCCACCCTTTATTAGTAATGCATGATTTTGATTTCTTTTCTCTGCTTAAGCCAATTTCATTTGCGAGTCTATCTAAACCTAAGATGTTTGATCACCTTGTTACAATGGGATTTACTAAAAAAATTGTTTCTGATTTTGTTTAGGGAGTTAGTAAATCCATTGTATTATCACATACTATGCAGACCTTCACTGACCAATTCATAAATAATCTTGTTCCTCTGTACATCTACGTGAGAGTAATGCAGAGTTGATACTTGAAACTTTTTTCACATACTAGGTAAGTTTTATGCCCTACAAAAATGATTTTCCATAGATTTGATGTTTTTTCTTCTATCTTGTCAAATCATTTACTAAGTCATACTAACTGTGCATTTATCTCTATAGAACATGCAAGCAAATTTAGCACTTTACAATGAAGATGAATGCCCACCCTCTATTAGTAATGTGTGATCTTGATTCTCTGCCCAAAGCCAATCTCTTCTATAAGTCCATCCCTTTTAATCACCTTGTTACAATGGGTGGTTTAATGAAATTATTTATGAAGTAATTAGGAAGATAGTAAGAGCACTGTATTATTTCAATTAAGTGTAAACCTTCACTGACCAGTTCACAAACAATCTTGTTCCTTTGTAGATATACATGAAGAAAATAAAGATTCGATGTTTAGGCATCTGCTCACATACTAGATGAGTTTAATGCCTCTCTGCCATAAATATCAATATATCCTCAATGGTGATATGTTTATTGATATGGACATCCATGGTTGTGTTTGCCATTCATTTGCAAATACCTATTGCTTATGTTTGAGAATCAAAATTTCATAACCTATGCATTGCCAAAAATACCTTACATCTCAATGTTCAATTTACTATAAAAATGATGTATTTTCTATATCATAGTGAAAAGGCATTTATTATCTATATTGTCTCATTTTTCTTGTCAAATATTAGGTGGTAGGGAACTTTTAACAAATAAGTTGTATATATAACCCATTTATTTTGTTTATTGTTCAAAAAGTATAAAAAATTAACATAGGCCCTAGCCATTACCAAAGAATTAGTGGATGTATATTATCATCTTAGTTTGGGATGCATTATTTAAGATATAAGGATAAATAAATTACATTGGCCATCATTTTTGTTTCTATCACTTGCATCCTTCCACATATCTTGTTTTTTAGTCAAGTCTTAAGTGTAGTAGACTAAATAAACCCCATCCCATTTAAAAAATAGGCAATTATGATGAAATTCATAATGAATTGCTTAATACTGATGATGCTAATAGAAAAAAATGTTAAATGTTCTAAAATGAAATTATTAAATTCTTTAGATGATAGAGCGTTATAGATAAAAAAAATTATTAAATGCTACTGAACTTTAACCATTCACACCATACTATAAGAGTTAAACAAAACTTGTTAACTTCTTTTTCATTAAAATAAGTAGAAATTCTATTAAGACAAGAATAGTAAAAGGTTCCGTGGATATAAGAAAAATGTTAAGAACAAAATTGCAACTTGTTGTGATTAAATAAAAAATAAATGGGTGGTACATGTAGTCATCATCAAGCATTGCAATAGGCATATGATCTATAATCTATAATATTTGTCCAAACTTATAATGCTACAAATTATAATGAACACCAATAGGCCATTGCCGGATAAGATTCATTCCAAAATTGGTCTACTTTGATGTTCTCAACAAAAATCTTCATAGGGTAATTGGAAACGTAGTGAGGTGACAATTATACTCTAAGAAATTCATGTATAAAATAAAGCCATTTTCAGCTTGAGGAACAAGGGGAAGGCATTCATCCTAAGAATGATAAGGGTTATCCAACATCCATTTATCATCCACAGAGACCTTTATAGCTTTCAATATTTTACAAATATGGAGACAATCTTAGATTTTATAACTTTAGTTGACTAGTGGTTATTAGATTAGGGATTGATTTGCTCACACCATCAGGGTGAATTAAACTTGTGCCTTGTATAACAAAGGTGTGGCTGCATACACCTTGCACATACATAAAGGAAAAAATGTGACTACATGTTTAGATAACCTCAAGAACGATTGCAATTGCTTGCTAAATGCAAATTCTAAACATTTATAAGCAAATAAACAAAGGAAGTCAAAGGTCACCAGATATCTTATTATTTAGTGGATGTGATGATCATGTTTTAAAGATTCTTAAGCTTATAAACATCATACATATATTGAATACTTTGAGGCCCTTTCAAATATTATAGCTAGTTCCCATGTATAACATAATTTCTAAAGATAGCATAGCTGTGTTCCTGAAGGACCAATTTACCTAAATAGTGCATGAGGGATTTAATCATGCAAGAGAATAGACTGAATGACCTAAAGAGATAATTGTATAGTGGAATTTACATTTTCCTACCTTGCAGTCACTAATAACTGTAGTGTATACTAACTTAACATGCTATCTGAATAGGATGAAATTGTATTGTGGGATTCATATTTTCACTTTACAATCATTAATAACTATGGTGCATACTAACTTAACATGGTATCTGAATAGTCTATGACTTAACAAGGCATTGAGGCACGTATAAATAGGATGAAAACTAATTCTAAGGTTAAAACAAAAAAAAAGCTGATAGTTAAACACCTTACACAATACAGATATCTAATTATATTCTAAATTGCAAGTGACTAGCATAAGACTCAATCAATTGTTTTCCTTATTAGAGGATGTTGTTGTAATGGAAGAGTCTTTAGAAAGCATTTCATACCTGGAACAAATTACTAAGTGTTTTATATGTGCCACTTTAACATCTATTCCTCTTCCGCTAGCATGTTTCTTTTGGAATTCCTATAGCATTTCCACTTCACTAACTTCCAACAAAGTAACTTTATTCCTTCCCACCTAAACCAGATTCCACTTCTGATATTCATTGAGCACATACTTTTAAACATTCAAGGCTAGCTTTCTATCATTTTTCTTAAAAGCTCTCCATCATATTAGGATACAAGGGCCTAACTTAGTTGCTTATAAACTAGTGTTGCTAGTGCCGAGCTGACTAAAAGGATTAGGAAAGGGGCAAGCCTATTGCGTGAGGCTTCCAATCCTAATCCTCTTAATCAGCTTAGTACTAGTGATTTAACTTTATGAGCAATCAAGTTAGGTTCTTGTATCCTAAGATGGCCACCATATTTTAGTTAATGGAAACACCTCATGTGTAATAATTAATAGATACATATGTCCTTCAGAGTCAAACACAAAATGTAACATTAAATAATAGTAGATAGTTATACAAAGACCAACTCAAAGATTCTAGGAATCAATGCTAATTAAAGATGAATAAATAAAGTCTTTTTCCAATAGAACCCAAGGTGAAATTAAGTTTGGCATATGACAATTCATATATCAACATGTCCTGGTGCATTTCTTTCATAGAAATGTCACATATAACTTGAATCCCTAAATGTTTTACATATGTTTTTAATTCTATAATTACGTGAAAATTAAGGCACAAAACATTAATAGTTTATGAACGATGTTTCAATACAAGGCATTAAAGCCTATCTATATACTAGTTGTGCCTTTCTATATATTAATTCTAGCTAGCCACCCTTATCCTTGGAGGTGGAAGGGCTTCCTTGGCATCTCTTGTTGAAAAAAATAATCAACTATGTATCCACTTAAAAGATTATGTTCCGACAAGGTTGAAAATAATAAATGTAATCAAGGAAATATATATTCAGTCTTTTCCATTGGATAACAAAAATTAGGCCAGTAAGTTAGAAACTCATGGTGCATAGTAAATAAACTAGCCAAATAAAATATTTTTTGTCACATTGATATTTTATAACTAAATGCCAAATACCATATCAAGCTGTTGTAGTGAATTAACTAGTTAATTTTAATCAAACTAACAAAAAGCCATTTGAAAAACTATTTACCAAACAAAGTTAAAGCTAAATGTGCATGTAGCATCACTTTTTTAAAATAGATGGCATTAACTCAACATATTATGCCATTGTATGATGGTTGTATATGTTAGAAAATGCATTCAAAAGGTATTTTTTTTATCTAAATTTATGTAGGGTATCCACAAAGGAGGAGTTGAAATTACTAGTGGTAAGCCAGAACTTGGAAGCATGGATCCAAATAGCTAGGAAGGCAGAATGTTGTTGAAAGTATGGCTTTATCCATGCATCTTTTTTCAATGATGGTGGTGAGTCTAGGCCTCCCTGAAAGCACCAGAACATATTACAATTCTTACATAATCATTCATAACTGCATAAAATTAGATCGACAATGCAAATGATACACAAGGAATTGATTGTAAAATCTTGAGGTTTTTCTTGTGGATGTCAACTTTTTCTTTCTCAATCTCTGTAAACTCTTCTTTAATGGAAATAAAGCCATTACAAAACTTGTCTAACTCGGCTTGTAGTCATATTTTATAATCAAATTGGAGAAGATTTTAACATGATATAAAGTGTACTTAGATAGAGTTATAGTAAGGATGAGAAGTCTCCTAGCACAAGATACCTTTGCTTGCCTATTTAGTGGGCTCAATTATAAATGTATCGATTATAACTAATGACGTAATGCTCATATATAAGTCATATTATGTTTCTGCTAATAATAGGTGAGATTATCCATGAAAACAATGTTGAACAGACTAGAAAAAAGGGTTGAAAGCTTGCAAGCATCTTATGTAAAAATCTCATCCATAACAAAAATATTTACCATTGGATATGAAGGTAAAATGAAGCTAAAGGTTTCTTCACACCATTAGGACTTATGCCAAGACCATCAACTCTTATTGACCAGCTTTAAAATTTTTAGTTTTTGAAGCTGATTTCTTTTCCAACTAACCTTAAGGACAATCTTATTTATGGAACTTTTATAGGAATGAATTCAAAAATTTCTACTTTTCCCTGTTCTAAGCCTTTATTCTTGCAAAGCCCTCACAGAGATCAACTGATTCATAGTAGCAAGCTCCACTTCATGGATAAGGGTTTTGGATGGAGCTCATCGACGACACTTAGTGGAGACAGGTAAGAATGTGATGAGGAAAATCAAGTTCCAAACGATTAGGGCAACAATGGCATTAGTGATGAAGGCTTTGGAAGGAGTTCCTAGCTGTTAGTGTATATGCCTTAAAACCAATCATATTAGTGATTGTAATTTTGAATCATGTTATTTTAATGACAATTTTAATTATTATATATATATATTATTTGCGTAATATATTCAATTATGATAATAACCTTAGAATAATTGTATTCTTAAATGTCCCTAGTTATATATCATTGTGGATTAGGTTGCTTTGATATGTTAAGACTAGCATGTGTGAAGACTTATATGGGATATTAAGTTTACACATGAGTATAAGTTAGAGAACTTGTATACTGGACCGACACATATTAAGAACACTACATGGATCGTTATATGAATATCATGAGTGGTTCTTAGTGATCATTATTAATATGGTCCTTTGACCTGAGATCACCAAGGTTCCCTACATGTGAGTTTCATATTTTGATACTATTCTATGTCACTAATGGTTGAGTAAATGCAAAGGTAGATATTGGATATGTCACTATCATGCAGAGGAGTTTGTGTGATCAAGATGAGATTTGTCCCTCTTATATAGAAAAAGTAACATCTATGGGCCCCTTGATTAAGTAAAGCTGGGAAAATGCATGGCCATGCTTAGATGAAATGATATGGGATGTCGATTACATTTGTTTCAGTCAGCTTACTTAGGAATCAAGAAACTTTAAGATTGGGCTATACGGGAATGACACGGTCCATGTCTCGTGCCCAATCTAGATGTATAGGACAAAAGGACATAGGTGATGATCACGTGTAAAGGTTTAGTCAAATCACCGACTTTCTCATTACTTGGGTAACAATGATATGTTGCTAGACACTAATCATTGTTTATGATTATTAATATGATTAATGATCATTGCCAACGTAATGAGAGCCTGTAGGGTCGCACACTTAGGGCCTAGTAAATTTAGAATTAATGGACCAAATTGTTTGGACTTAATATTTGGGAATTCATATTATTATTATAAGGCCCAATAGTAAGCCTATAATTGTACATGGAATAAAGCCTAAATAGATTAGGTTTTTCTATGCACCTATTTAATATAGGCTTGTTGGGTAATAATAGGATTACTATCATTATTCACACACCCTAAAAAGGCATAGAAAAACCCTAGCACCTCTCCTTGACCAAAACCCTTGAAGAGGTGTAGCTAGCACTACGAGGTGAAAGGAGATCAATTCCAACCGGTATGTATAGTGGACATTCATCAGTGATTCATGGGTTCGTGTGGATACCATAAAGGTGCAGCCACATTAAACGCTGCACTGGTGATTTGATCTTTTAGTATCTATTCCGATTCGTGATTTGGAGAGTAGATTGGATTGGAAAACGGACAGAAGCAGATTGAATTTGCTGTGTAGCGGACAAAAGATTTTTAGCCGAAAGGTATAAACCTTAATCCCTAATATATGGCGTTCTAAATTCACATGGATCCTTAGTGGAAATCGTGCAAATTTTTTTTTTCCGCTGTACATGTATGATGCGCGATTTCCAGCACTAGCCACCATTAGGTGCAAAGACACAGATGGAAAAGAGGAAGAATCCCTAGTTCAAGAAACTTGCTAAATAAGAGGAGGAATCTAAAATAATATTTTATTATTTAATAAAAATTATATTTTGTAATATAGTATTTTATTGATTACATTTAGGTAACAAGTGTAGAAAAAAATAAATTTAAGGATGAATCAGCAAATTTACCTAAAATGGTGGAAGACCTAAAGATTAACATCAATCTTGCCACATGTCGGCATTTGAATGGCCCATGTGTCCAAGGTGAGTCACCTATGAATAAGAATAGGACATTATAGTCTAGACCATAATGTTATTAAGGAAGGCATTTAATTGGTTCAAACATTCTTAGAACCCCCTATAATAGTTAACATAAATTACTAGTGTGGCCAAACATCAGCCCACTTATAGAGACCAATAAAGGCATTTATAGAACAATAGTTTTTTAAGTAAGTAATGGGATACAATACATCCAATTAATTTAAGTGGACTATTAGGAGTTATATAATTAATATTGATGATGCATCATATATTTCAACTATAGTGACCTTTGCACATAAATAGTATGTAATGGAAAATTTAATTGATTTTAATACATGGATGAATTATTACTAATATATGAGAAAACTAAATTTATTAATAGTCAAAGAAAATAAATTGCATATAAGGTCCATATTAATTAGTGAATATGAAACATGGTTCAAATCATATATGTATTGATTGGTGATGGTAAAATGATAAGACATTTGTTTATATGACAATATACATATGTTATTTTATTTAGTTTGTAATAAATTGGCAAACTATTATTTGATCGCATTCTTGAGTACATAATTAAAAATGTTTCAGTTATCCTATCATTCAATTGTATAGGATACCTTTTTAATTGCGTCTAGTTTTGGAAGACTATTTTTCATTATTTAATTGCAATTTAGTGTGATGATGTTGATATATTTTGAATATAATGAGGATAAGATGTGATGTAAAGTGTACACAAAGAAGTTTAAGGAAGCATCATCCATTAGTAAAAGGCTATTACATATGATACATTGTTAACCATAAAGGTAGTGTCCTAAAATAGTTCATAATTTGAATATCATCAAGAATAGGACATGTATAATTACATTTTTGTTTGTAACTATAGTATATTCAAGCGACAAAGCCAAGCATAAATAATAGAATACTAAAACCAAACAAATATCAGATAACCAATAACTGTAGCTATAAGACAAGTAAATTTGAATAGTTAATAATCCATCCAAAAGATCATGACTTTTAGAGTGCAAACCCCCTTCATTTAAAAAAATATACCTTTTTCCATTTAAAACCATTTAGTTAGCTATAATTTTCTAGAAAATTCCTAACAACCACTAACCTACCCTTCCTTCTTATCTTGCAACCTTCTTTCTCAAACTTAAATTAACAAGATTGTGGTGAAATTAGTTAGGGAAAAGATATATTTCCTTCATTCTTTCTTTACTTTAAAAGGTATAACTTCTTAAAACTAGAAATTTATAGAAACTAGAAGTAGATAAAAAACTAGGTATTTTAAGTAGTGATTAAATGTTTGTCCATGACAAGTTAACTTTTCCCTAATTGATTATCTTCTATTTTCTTTATTTCTTCCATCCCAAGGTAAGCAAACAATCTACTTACTCACCCTACTAAATCAATTAGAATTCTTATGATTTTTCTAAAGTATATAGATTTAATGTTATATATAAATGTTTAATGATGAAAAATGATGTGAAAAGAAGTTATATGGGTGTTCTAATGGTTGCTTTAAGAATTTAATGCAGTATATATGATTGGTTTGCATTTAGAAATTGTAGAGAAGTAGGAAATTTGTGAAATCTAGAATATTGTAGGGAGGAATTGACTGTGTAATTGATTTCTAGTATCTAAAAGCAAATTCTGGGTCCCAAGAATTGATTACATAATTGATTTACAACAAACCCAAAATATGTTCTTGAGTGAATCAATTATGTAGTTGGTTTACTTTGTTGAAGGGGAAACCCAATCTCATGAACTGATTGTACAATCGATTCCTAAGGTCCAAAACCAAAATTGATTATTATGAATTAATTCATAATGCCTGATTTTGTGAATTTTCACTTTAAAACTTATAATTTAGTTTCATAATGAAATAATATCCCAAACATTGATAATTATGCATTTCATTAATAATTATTTCACTTGTCTCATGATCATATGCATATATTTATATAATTGTGATGAATTATATAATTTTTTAATTTGTTCTTTTTAATTACATTTCAAATATTAGTAAAAATATAATATAATATATTTTATTTAAAAATATTTTAAATAAATTAAAAATTACATTAAATTAAATTTATTTCCACACTTTTGTTATTTTGAAATTATTATATAGTCTTCATTTATTTGCTTTATTACCTTTTAAATTATATACATATTATTTTTTATTTAATTTATTACATTTTTTTTCATATTTATTTATATTAGTTGTAACTAGATGCTAATGTTACTTAATAATATAAATATAATATAATATATTTTTATTTTTATTATTAAATATTTTAAATAAATTAAATTTTAATTTAGTTTAATTATTTCATTTCGTATTTTATTTTTAACTTTAATATTACTTTACAAGCCACCAGTAGTACTTGTTCTTTTCATTTGCTCTATAAAATATTTTTAGTCTTTTCTTTTTTCAGGCAAACTACTATTATTTGTAGTTTAAATGCTACTATCACTAAGAAAACATTTTATTTTTGTTAAAATGTAGTTTAAATAAGTTAAATGATTTGTTTTAATTAAATTATCTAACTACATAATATTTTTTTAATCTCTTATATTACTTTATGGCTCATTATTGTTTCACTTTTTTTGGCTCTATTGTGTGTTTTTCCTTTTTTATTATGTTCAATACTATTATTTACAACTTAGATATCAATGTTAAAAAGTGGTATAGATATAACACAATATATTTAATTTTATTATCAAAATATTTTAAAAACTTAAAATTTCAATACTGAAAGTATTGATCAAAACAATTCATTATATAGTTTAATTATTTAAATCTTGTCAATATATTTTTATTTTATTTTTTAAGTGTTATATTTTATTTAAGGATTAATTTTTAAAACACACACACACATATATATATATATATATCTCATTTGTTATATTCTCTCATACTTTTTTCAACTCGAATGTCAATATCATTGAATAAAAATATAACACAATATATTTTATATTAAATATAAAAATAATTTTAAAAATTTAATTATTAATTTAATTAAATTATATTTAATTATATATTTTATTTTTAGCTCTTATAATTTTTCATATTCATTTGTATTATTTATAGTTCATATGTTGATATCATTGACATGTATAGATATAATATGATATATTATATTTTAATCATAAAAATATTTGAAATAATTTAAAAGATTGATTTAATTGGTTATACTTAACTAGACATTTTATTTTTAATTCGTAAATTACTTTATACCTCACTAATTATTTCTCTTTTTATATTAATTGAAATATTTAACAATGTATACTATTATTTAATAAAAATATAAAAAAATTAAAATCAAACTTATTCATTTAAAGATCTTATTTATTTTCTAGATAACAATTTTTATGTGCTATATTTTAAATTAAATTATATCAATTGGTATTTTGTCTAGGCTTCACAACTCATGCATTGTTTCATTTCTTTTATTTACATTATTTTGTATTTTTCATTTCAATTTTCTTATTTCTACATTAAATATTGATATCATTAAATAGTATAAATATAATATGATATATTTTATTTTTATAATAAAAATATTTTAAATAAGTTATAAATATTTAATATAATTGAAGTATTTAATTTCATGTTTTACTTTTTCTTTTATATTATTATACAACATATATATTGTTCCTTTTCTTTTTATTTATTTTATTAAATATTTCTTATGTTTACTTCCATTAGTTATAGGTCAATTACTAATATCATCAAAATATACATGTATAACATGATATACTTTATATTTTTAAAAATATTTTATATACATTTGAAAATTTAATTTAATTGAATTAATTTAAAAATATGTTATTATCGAATATTTAATTTAATTTAAAAATATATGCTAATATATTTTTTAATTTTTATATTTTTTTACATCTCACCCATTATTTATCTTATTTTTATTTTCTTAATTGCATATTTTCCTTTTTTTATGGCCATTATTATGATTTATAACTTAAATGTTAATATTATAAATTAGGTAAATAAAGCATCATATATTTAATTTTATTATAAAAATATTTCAAATAATTTAAAAATTTGATATAGAAAAAATTAATTGAGGAAATTAATTACGTACTCTATTATTTAGCAAAAAATGAAAAATTAAAAATAAATTATATTTATTTTAAATTGTTGATATATCTTAATATCAATATTTAAATACTCTATTACAAAAATATTTTAAACAAGTGACGTGTTTATTTTAATTGAATTACTTAACTTGAAATTCTATTTTTAACTCTTACGTTTTTTAATGTAAGAATTACATATTTTTCTTTTTATTTGCTTATTTGCATATTTTGCCCCTTTTCATTTTATATTATTAGTTTTGTCAGTCATGGTTGAGATAGTAATATTATTAAGAATTGTACAGACAACATAATATAATTTATTTTTTTATTTTAAAAAAACCAAAAATTTAATTCAATCGAACTATTTAACTATATTTTTTATAATCAATTCTTATATTATTGTATAGCTCACTAATTGTCTTTCTTTTTCTTATTTTATTTCATATTTTTTTATTTTTGCTACTATTATTTATTAGTCAGTTAGATGCTAATATTATAATGTATTATATATGGATATAAAATGAAAGTTTTAATTTTTTGAAAATATTTTAAAATTTAATATAAAAGCTTTTACATGAAATAATTAATTGTGTATTCTATTATTTAATAAAATATTTAAAAATTAAATTTAAATTGAGTTACTTAAGTTTTATCATTTAGATATTATTTTCTAAATGTTATATTTTAAATTATATAAAAATTAATTGAGATTTTATTAAGACGTTACAACTTATGCATTATATCACTTCTTGTTATCATTTTTTTCCATGTTATTTACAGCTCATATGCTAGAGTTTAAAATTGATCCAATGTAAATGTAAATTAACTTAACATTATCACTCACTAATATATTGTTATATTAATAAAAAATTATTAAAACTCTTTTATTATTATAAATTTTTTTTCGTGTGTGTATAAAAGATATATTTAATTTTATTACAAAAACATTTTAAACAACTTAAAATTTTAATTTAAAAACTAATTGAATTCTATAATTAAATATTTTAATTTTTTAATAAAATATTAATAAATTAAAATTTAACTATTTATTTAAATTTTATTAATATTTTATTTATATAAACTTTCAAATACTATATTTCAAAATTAATTACGATTTTTTACTGTTCACATATTATTTTTTGTTCCTTTTTTCCATTTCATTGCAGTTGTTTTTTTATTTATTTATTTGTTTATTACTATTTATTGCAACTAAAACATCAATATTACCGAATAATAGAAATGTAACACAAATTTTTTATTATAAAATTATTTTAAATAAATTTATTAAATATTTAATTTAATTAAATTACTTAACTACATATCATATTTTTTAATTCATATCTTATATTTCAAGAATTTATTATTTATAAAATTGAATATATAGTCACAAAATAAGTATAATTTTGAAAATTTTTATAATTTTTATTTAATATTTATATAAAAAATAATAAACTCTCCCGTGCATCACACGGGTTAGAAAGTTAGTTTTAACTATATGCGGCACATTTCGTGTCTTCCATGCAATAACATGCTTCAATCAAGGTGCTTAAATAAGACAGTTTTCAAGGTTTCTTGTTTTGGCGTCTTTACAAAGTCAGCAACTCCTGTATTTAACGCTGATTTTGGCGTCAACGAAGCACTTAATAAGTTGAATGCCTGCATCTCAAGAAATTGATCTAATAAGAACAAGAGAAATTTTTGGTTGGTTCTTTTTATTTCTTATTCTTAAAAATAATTTTAGAACAATAAAATAAAAAATAATCTAAAATCATTTCTCTAAGAAAGCAGCTTGAAAATCCAATACTTACAGAAATATAATTAATAAAGTATTTGAAAAATTCACAGTACTTACGAATCTATCATTAACGAAAAACAAATTTTGTCCTTATTTGCCGTTTGTTTTTGAAGTAATTTAAAATATCTTCATTTTGTTCTAGAAATAATTTTGAAATTTTATTTAAGTTATATATTGAATAAAAACCTCTAAAATTAATAGCATGGAACAATATATTTTAATAATTAGATATACAAATAACGTTCAAATGTAATTTTTTCACCTTATTTTTTTGTATTGTAAATATATACAAACATATTATAATTCAAGTTAAATTAATAATATTAATGTGTGGGAAATATAGTTTGTATTATAGCCATACTCTTCGTGCAGATATAATAAAGTAATAAAATGAAGTAAACTTTCTTATTTTAGCCAAAAAATAAATTTAATATAAAAAAGACTTATTTCTACATTTGTTAAATAATATATGTTATTATTATAATATTATTTTTATTATTTTTGAAACTTTTAATTTGCTACATAAATTATATTATATATGTTAATATACATTAATTTTAAGTATAGTTATCGAATTATTAAAAAATTCTGTTAAGTATAAAATTAAACAAAGGAACTTTTGAGAAAACTGTACCGTCTTGTTAAATTGTAATTGATATTGAGTTTTCAAAACATACTTGACATTCAATGAAGGCTGTTCACGGCCAATAGTTATTGCCCGGGCAGCGGCCAAATTTCATCTTGGACAATTCTACGATACCCAACTAAAAATTTGAGTATGGATCCCTTAATTGACAATAATTATAATTATTATTATTTTCTAGGATTTACATTATTTATTACTTGAATAAGATAGTAAAATAAAATCCTTTTTTTTTGACCCACTTACTTTTTGTATTTGTTAATGACACCTTAACAAATTAGGGATAATATTTTTTCCTTTTTATTTTCCCCAAATAGTTTACACAATTTTTTTTTCTTTTCCTTAGTTTACATTCTACAGAACATTGGTTTGTTTGTGATATAAAAAAGTCATAAAAATGTAATTATTTAGTAATATTAATATTAGAATTTCATATATTCTATTATTAATAAAAAAATTATATAAAAGGTTTCATGTTTTTAAAAAAAGTAAACATGATCATAAATTGTCATTTTTAGTAAAAATAATTTAATAATTTTTTATAATTTAAAAATATATGATAAATAAAAGTGTAAAATTACTTTCTTTCTAACATCAATAAATCAATTTAAATTCTTGAAATTACAAATCAATTTACTCAATAATTTTTTTATTTTAATGTGTTAAAACAATGTAACAAAATTTTATAATATTACTTACCATGTTATTAAAAACTGCTACAATTTTTCTACATTTAATAAAATTTTTAGTTATTATTATTTTTTAATGAATTAACTTCTCATTCAAGAATAAAATTAAAAATATAATATATGGTTAATATAAAATTTTATAAAAATAAGCTTAAAAATAATTAAAATATAGGGTAGAAAGTAAAAACGAAGGCATCGGTTCATTATATCTAATATGATATCAGAAACATAATTGACAAGTCATTAATGGTGATTGAAAATGTAAATTTTAGAAAATAAATTAAAATTAAATTTTACTTAAAATAATGATTAAAAAGTACTCTCATCCTAATATATGACATTATATAATATCTATTTAACTAAATTTATTTTTTCTTAAATTTATTTTTGATTAAAAATATTATATTTATATTTTTAAATAATTGTGATATTTATTAAATATTTGATTATAGAAGAATTTGTTTAATAAATAAATGAATTTAAAATTAAGTAAAAATAAAAAATATAATCATGTCTCATTCCCGATAATATATATAATGATTTTATGTTAGTCTAATTAATACTTATTAATATATTTATAATTACTTTTTATATATTGATAATATATTTCATAAAATAAATCATTTGTGTTAATATAATATGATAATTATATGATTATTCATGATTATATAATAAAATATAAAAGAGGTGTGAATTTTGATGTTTATAGAAATCAATTAAATTTGAATTTTTTATTAGTTTGTTGGATAATTTTTTTATGTATTGAATAAAATTCAAATTATATACTAAAGAGTCAAGTTAAATGATTTTTCAGTGAGATAAAAGTAATTACTTCTAATTTGTATTAAAATATAATAAAAATGAAAAAATAAGTGATGTTAGGTATGGAATTTAAAAAATATAATAATTTCTTCATTTAAAAATAATAATTGATTATTATATTTACTTTAAATATAATTTACTCTTCTTTATTTTTTAAGACGAAATGGGGTTTGGAGGAGAGTACATATATGAAAATAAAATACAAAACTCCTTTATCAACCCTACTAATCTTAAAATTATAGTTATATTTATAAAATTAATAAATAATTCATTTGATATTTAATAATATTTTAGGAAATTATCTTTATATTTTTAATTTATATTAATATTTGATTCAAATATAACCAAGAAAGTAAAATTTTCTTCTAATCTTAATAAGTAAAGTAAAGATTTCAATAGATGGACAACATATGATTAAAGATGAAAAAGTTTGTTAATAATAAAATATTATGCATATTTTTGTACTATATATAGTTGACTAATTAAATAAATTATTAATCAAATTGTCACAATCCTTAGATTTGGTGACTGGCTCAAAATTTTTCATTTATTCAAGATATCCATACTTGAACATGTACTTTGGCCGTGGAAGAATGTGAGAGTCTGTGTGTGTAGCTAATTTATAACTTTAAAAATAGAAGAAATATAAGTAAAATTATATTAACAAATTTTCCAAATTCAAAAAATAAAATAAAGAAGACTCAGGGAAATACATTAGGCACAACAAAAGTTAGAAAGAAAAAAAAATATTAGCAAAGGAAGAGCAGCATAATTACTTCCGAAAGGAAAGTTTGATACACCGTTAAAATGAATAGTTTAATTTTATCGTGCGATTTTTTTTAGTAAGTAATGGATCCATAAAACTCTAAATCCCAATGAAAAATGATTTTAAAGTGTTTACCTGATGTAATATGTGTAACAAAATTCTTATCTCTACCTCACGGATGCTTAGGACACTTCCTTCAATATTATCAAAAGGGAGACTAAATTCCTTTGGAAAGGGAAGCATGGAAGCGGATTTGAGTGGACTCACCTAAAGATCATCTCTTACAACGTGGGATGCTTGAAGATCATTTGTTGAAGCTTAATATTGTCAGAGTGTTGTGAAGGGTTTATCATCATAATCATCATCATCACCCAATTTTGATTATTATTATATTGAGTAGTTCGATAAGTTCTGATAATCATCTTTTTCGGTTTGAAGTAGCACAATTGACATATCAAGAGTTTTAAAAATTTTCTGGCTTCAAATTGGAGTTCTAATGTGGATGTCGCACGAGCTTTAACTAAGCTTACCACAATTGTTTTGGACTGGAATAAAAATAATTTTGGCCGTATAAAAAAACAGAAGAAAGAAATTTTAGGAGGGATAGCAGGTATTCAAAGATTCAGCAGAGAACATCTAATCCCCATTTGAAAATATTGGAGAGAGATTTACAAGCGAAGCTGGTCAAAACTTTGAAATAAGAAAAGATTATATTATATGGAAACAAAAGTCTAGACCCAAATGGCTTGATAAAGCTGACAGAAATACCAATTACTATCACACAAAAATTATTACAAGAAAAAATAGGAATAGAATCATTATGCGAAGAAATTTGGAGGAGATATGGGTTGAAAGGCAAAGTGATTTATGGTCTCTTATTAAAAATTTTTATCAAAATTTATTTGCGCAAGAGGATATACACCGATCAAAATTTATGCACGGACAAGTTATTCCACATGATCTATGATGTTGTGGCGAATAAGGAGGGGAACCCATTTGTCTCTTATCTTATATTTGCAGATGATTTCCTTTTATTTAGGGAAGCATTGGAAACTCATAGTGAGTTGTTGTTAAATGCTTACAAGTTTTTTCATCAATTTTTAGGGGAGAAAATAAATCAAGCGAAGACAAATATCTTCTTCCCTAGGAATGTAAAAGCAGATATTCAAGAAAAGATAATCAATAAAGGTGGATTTACGCCTTCTTTGGATCATGGGATGTATCGAAGTGTGCCGCATGTCCATAAGAGGATAACCAAAGCTACTTATGGATACTTGATTAAGAAGTACGAAACAGATTGGCTGGTTGGAAGGCCCCTTGTCCTTCTATGGCCGAAAGATCGGCGGTTGCTATATCAATTATTCAAGCTTTACTTGTTCACAAAATGCAGACAACCTCAATCCCTTTGTCAGTTCTTGTGAAAATTGAAAAACATGAATGCTTGTTTCTTTGGGGGCATGAAGTGAATGACAGAAGGATTCATTTGATATCTGGGTCAAAAATATGTCAAAGTAAGAAGGTTGGAGGTCTAGGCTTCAAAAGTTTGAATGAGATGAATGATGCTTATTGATTAAAATCAGTGTGGTAAATACATTCAGGTTGTTCGGATTTGTGGGCAGAAGTATTAAGACATAAATACATGAAGGTCCCAAAAAGTGTTTTGTGGAAAGCTTTTTGTGAGTGATGGCACTTATGTTTGGAAGGAACGGTGTGGCAGCTTGGAGATGGAAATAGGGTCAATTTCTGGGATGACTATTGGCTGGGAAACTTTGTCTTATGTGAGAAGATATGTGCACCTATACCGCAGTAGCTTATTAACAAAATAGTGGCTAAAATGATAGTGCAAGGAAGTTGGAACATGCATGCGGTTAGTGGTGTTCTTCCTGCAATTTGTTGCCCTATTTAAATGCCACATTACTAGAAGACAATAGGGATGGTGCATTTTGGAAGCTTCGAAGATGGAGCGCAGATGGTAACTTTTCTGTGTGCAGTGCCTATGATTTTCTAATGTTGTATAGAAA
This sequence comes from Sindora glabra, assembly GCA_020226215.1. Lineage (NCBI taxonomy): Eukaryota > Viridiplantae > Streptophyta > Magnoliopsida > Fabales > Fabaceae > Sindora > Sindora glabra. The sequence goes on along the minus strand of CM035234.1, from coordinate 35,387,465 downwards.
TACTGATGCTGATAAATTACGGAATGGAAGATAATATGGCAGTGGTCTGGCTCAGGAAAGATGAGGTGAATCTTATGGAGGTTATGTAATAATGGTTTATTAGCAAACGAAGAAAGGGAAAAGTGTTATATTGGTAACCCGCAATGTGCACGATATCATAATTTTGTGGGGAATGCACTGCATGCGGTCAGAGATTGCTCGGTATTGAGAAAGCTTTGGTATTATTTAATTAAAGGTCAACAACAAGTTCATTTTTTTTTTTTCACAACAGAACTACGGCAATGGGTGTTGTTGAATTTAACTGATGATGAGTTTTATTCTGGAGATGAGGATTGGCCAACCAAATGGGGAGTTACTGTTTGGTTCCTTTGGCAGTGGAGAAACAAGTTAATCTTTGAGCCAAACTTTGAGCTTCTGGAGAAACTTCTCATCCGTATTTTTACAATATGTATCGGATATTACCTTAGCCAAGCAACTGTTGCAGGACATGGAGTCAAGGCAAATTACTTGCACCGTTCATATAGGATGGAAATGTCCGAAGGAGGATGGTTGGATGAAGATTATGGGACAGCAAATAATCAAACGAATTAGGCAGGTTGTGGTGGGCTTATCCGGAATTCAAGACGAGAATGGATTGGAGGATTTTATAAAAAATAATTGAAATCTTGTGAGGTTTTGGGGGTAGAAGCGTGGGGAGTGTTGGAGGGTATATCTATGGCGTGAGATATGGGGTTCAAATATGTTATGTTAGAAACAGATTTTGTTAAGAGCTTGTAACTCAAGTGACATTTGATATCTTTTGAAGGTTTTGTGCCTTTTACTATATCTAAGATTCAATCTTTAGATTTTATGTGTGTGTCTAGTGATTTAATCACTTCTACCATTATAAAAAAAAAATTCTAAATCTTGGGCGGAGATGCTTAATTAAGGACTGATGGACAGAATGTGTTCATGAAGATTATCATTGTGAAGTAACTAGATGAGCAATAGGAATTGGGTGATCAAAATTCAACATATATATAGAGAAAGAAATAAATATACAATTTTAAATGAAGCAAAAATTACGTTTGGATATAATTTTTTTTATTTCATTTCATTTAAAAATCTTATTTTATTTACACTATTGCCATTTTAAAATCCTATCAGATTAGGCCAGATTTGATAAGAATTCATTTCATTTTAGATGTAATTTTTTTATTGCACAATTTTACCCTTAACTTGTCAAGTTATTAATAACCCTTACCGTTATTCATTTTTTCTTCTGAAGCAAAGCTCTTATGCCATTTCCGTTTGCCTATTGCTTCTCCTTCTTGCCCATTTTCATTGTCCTCATCGAGGAAAGGTGAGATTGTTTTATACATCTAGTTTTGTTTCTTTGAGACTTTTTACATCTGGGTTTGTTTTTTCAAAGTGATTGATACCCATTTCTCATGATCTTCTTCTACCAAGGTTTATTCCATAACAGAGTTTTATAGATCAATTATTGAGCAGTTTCTAAGATTTGCTTCTTAATCTCAAGTTTGTTGAATTTTGATTTCTGTTTCTTTGCGTTCTTATTGTCATGCATTTTGAATATTTCATCATTTGATCCATTCTGTGTTTTGTTGTTCTACCCATTAAACCAGTTTTATAGAAGACATTGGTGTTTGAAATTATAGTTTTGCTAGGATAAGGAATGGTCTAAAATGGGTTCGAGTAGGTAGAAAATTGATTAGCCCATTAAGAGTTATGAAGATAGCTTTGAGTAGTGGGAAATGTTTTTTGGTTGGGATGAGAATACAGAACAATGGTGGTTTAGGGTCATGATAGAATAAGAAAAAAAATAGAAATTCGATTAGTAGGATTTTGGGTCATTTAATGTTACTTTAAGCATGAAGTTATGTTAGGTTATAGGGAATAGGGTAGGGCGAATCAATGACAAGGCATTTAGTAGCTTGATCCAAAGAATACTAACTCTATAGCCTGTTATCGAGACACTAGGAAATTCTAATACTTAGATAATGAAGCTCCATTATTCAAATGAAAATGCTATTAATTTTATCAATTGTTGCTGAACATCTGCTTTGCCTTTTCCTTTGGCTTCTTCAATCATGTTTATTTCCTGAAGGCTTTGGGATATTTTCTTCTTTTGAATGCTTTTTTGGCTCTCAATATTATTTGGCGCTTTAGGATGACTATGCCACTTATATTTGTATTTAACTTTATGTTTTATGGAATATGAGAGATTGCACCAATACACTACTTATACGGGGTCCCACTGTCTTTGCATGATTAGTTTGTCTCTTTCAATAGAAACCATAACAATGAAGAGTTAACATGTAGCATGTTCTGGGTTCTTAAATAGTAGCAGCATGATTAAATTATTCTAGTCATTACATTTTTTATCGTTAGTCATAGGCCTGTATAAGTATTGCTAAAAGTTAATTATAATTTTTATGGAAATTATGGCTCACTAAGAATTACTAATTTTGTATGAACATGCTATTAGTGTGTGTCCCAGGAGGAGCCAATCATAGAGATGATTGTAATAAATGCATAATGTATTATGTTTTATTTTAGGCAAGTCAAATTATTATATTTTGTTTCATATTTTTATTACTCTGCGCAATTATAACTTTAAATATAATAATTGTCCTTGGAATAGCTTTGCTATTCCTAAAATATCTTTAGTCAAGTATTATTGTGAAAAGGATAATAATAATACATCAAGACTAACATGTATAGTGACTTGATAATTATGAATCATGGATATGTGATATCAAGTCAATACATGAGTACATTATTAGTGAACAATATATTAGATTGACTTACTTGTGAGAATACTGTATGGATAGATGTATTATTAGTTATTTTTATATGACCACAAATGTACATAGTTCTTTAACCTGAAGTCACTACAATTCCCTATATGAGAAGTTACTCACTTTGATGTTGTCTTATGTCACCTTTAATCAAGATGACAAGTAAGACATTGATTGAGTATGTCACGAATCATGTAGAGGGAAGTGAGTGATGTAGATGAGATTTTGTTACTCTTGTATAAAAGAGAGATATCCTTGGACCTTTTGATTGAGTGAGACTTAGAAATACATGGCTATACTCAATTGGATCAATATGTGATATTTTTCATTTATTTTAAATCTACTAAGTATCAAGAAATATAAATTGAACATTGACGAGGATGTTACACTCCATGCCTCCAGTTCGATTTGGATATTATTATAAAAGAAATTATATTGCAAAGTGTTGTTCACACATTAAGTGGATATTGAGTAACATACAATTTTTACTACTTAGGGTGATAGTGATGTATTACTAGATGTCGCTCCCTGTTTATGGTCCACAAGTGGGTCATTACCAATGTAGTAAAAATCTACAGGGTCACACAAAAGGAGTAGAAATGGGATAATAATTAATTGGATTTTAATTGAACTAAAATCCAATTAATTAGACTTATTTTCGTGCATATATATTATTATTAAGATAATAGTATATTCTTTCACATAATATATAAAATATTATGTGATATTATTTGATATTAAAGTAATATTAGATAATTACATTATTAGATATTAGATAATTATATTGTGAGATAATATTATTATCTAATATAAGATAATTATATGTCTAATTTAATATTAGATAATTATATTATGAGATAATGCTATTATCTAATATTAGATAATTAATAAATAAGTCCTATTTCTCCTCACTTTCTTTATGATAAGGATAAGGTGATAGTTGTTAACTGTGATTAGGATACTTTTGAAGCATTATCCTAGTAGAACTAGGATTGTGATATGCCTTAATTTTATAAAAGGGACATAAAGACATCACTTGCCAAAATGCATATAAGCTTCCATAAAATCCTAAATCACTCAAAAAATGCCTAATCCTAATCCCAGTGGGGGAGATGAATCCTAGCAGCTTTGTGGAGGGGAGAAGTCGTCGTTCACTCTGTATGGATACTGTAGAGATGCTGTACCTTCCAGCCGGCATTTGATTCATCTCAATCTATCAAGGATTTTTTTAGAAAGAACATGAGCACAAATAAAGGTAAAACCTTAATACTAATTTATGTCCTTTGTACAAGGATCCTAGGTAGGATTTGCATTAAAATTTTAAAATTCTGCTACGTATGTTGATCCGAAACTTAATACATACTAAGATTTTTTCTTTTTAGTATGGCATCTAGCAAAGATATAAAATAATCATTGGACTTTGAGAATGAATTTGAAATCATTCAATGATAACAAGTAACCTACTTAATTGTGAATGCAAAGATGTAGGAATGTTGCACAAATGGGTAAACCTAGGTTTGTAGGGTATGTTATAGTACAGATTGTAGAGGGATAGTATAACACTATAATTCATGCTTAAATATTATAGTATTGGTTGTTACACTTTTTCCTTTCTAGACCTTGTCCTCCTTGATTTAATGAGTAAGAGGTTACTTAGATGCAGTTTTCCAATTGAATAATGTAGTATAATAACACACTATGAATGTTTTCCATAATCTTATTAAACACAAGCTTGTTCCTATTTAGCCACACTAGCCAGCATAAAAAATTGAACAACACCTGCCAACTCACATGTAAGTTTCTACCAATATTCTTTGATAGTTTCCAATTAATCCAATTCTATATAGGAAGAGTAAAGAATTTGCTCCAATGTCTTATACTTGTAATAAAAATAGGGAATCCTAACATCATTAACATATAAGATTTGACTGTTCCTTTAATAATATATCATGGTACATATAAATTCTGCCTTTCTTCTGTTTAAGTCTCATGATTTCATGTTATATACACATTATTTCTTCTTCAAGCTCTCACTTGACCTATTCTTAGCTCCTAGATCATTCTATGATGACAAAGTTAACAATCAAACATGATTTTGATGAGGATTTTGTTTATGTGAATAACTTGCATGCACGTAGCATTTTCTTTCTAGACCTATGAGTGCCCCTACGTCTTTAAGTTGAGTTGACATGAATGCTTATCTTCTTCCACATGTTGAAACCTTAAAACACATCCTGTACGTCTTCACATTGATTAAGAAAAGGTTGTCAAATATTTAACATTGCCCTTCTTTTTGTGTGTGAATTGGCATGTCTATTCTTTTAATGACTTTTTCAACTTTGCATTGACAATGAGTTGCTGCCATGACTTCTTCTTAGGGTAACACCTTTGGCACTTCCGTTTTACTTCCTCTATGAACCCTTGCCCATAATAAGGGCTAGCCCTTTTTGTTATTCTGTTAATGACCTTGTGATGGTAGTATGGATATGTTTTTTTCTTGTGTTGTTCTGTTATATCTTGGCTGTGATGGTGTTATTTAACTATGATGTTTTTGTCTTTGCTTTGTTAAAAATTTGAATTCTAAGGTGATTTAGCTTATATGGAAGGAACCCATATTTGAGATTGAAATTGTGAATTAAAACTAAAAATGGGTTCTGTAAAATAATCTATGTCTTGAAATTGGAAATGGGTTTTGTAGAATAATTTAAGTGGGGTTTTGCCATTGTTAACTTGAATTGTGCTATTCACTATATCCCTTGTGCTTTGCTGCTTTGAAGATAGAATTGCACATTCTTGAGAGGTGCTCGCTCACACACTTCATTTGGTTTTAGTTACAAGGTATGAGAATTAAAGAATTTCATTTGGCCATTGTAATGGAGTTCATGGACGTGATCTTTCATGGCTTGGCACGGTGAGGCATTATGTTTTGGAAATAGAAGAGGGGGAGGGAGGGAGGAGAGAATAGAGAGGGGACAAGTTATTTGGAAAAATAAAATATTAAATTAAGGATATTATTGTAAATATTAATGTTTAAAATGAATTCTATAAATTTTAGTAAAATCCCAAAAAAAAGAATTCATTTTAAAGTGAAATGAAATCATATTTTATATAATTTATTCGAAATGGAAGAATTCATTTAGAAATGAAATGAAATCATTTTTTTAAAAATGAAATGAAATGAATTCTTATTTTAAGTGTGCCAAACAAGGGGCAAATCCTTTTGTCAGTTGAAGTTTTGAGATTCTTATCCTTGTAAATTTTTTAGAGTAGTTTGTTTTCTTTTGTTTTAGGCTTCTGCTGCTTTCCTTTAAAAAATAAATAAATATGAATAAAAAGGCTAAAAATCATAAATAATTGTTTTAGAAGATGATTATATTGAATATAATAATTGTTCATAATTATTATATGACCAAAATATTTTAATATCAATAAGAATAATATATTTTTGAAAGTTGTTTGATTGTAGGAATTAATTTTGAATATAATTAATTATGAATAATTAGTTTGAAAAAATAATTATAAATTAATTACTTTATAGTTGATAATATTTAAATTTAAATTTTAAAAGTGAAAATTATTATTTCTATTTTTATTTTAAAATCAATTCTAGATATGAAAACATGATTTTGAAAGTAAGTTTTTACACAACCAAGCACGATAAAAAAATTGTAAAAATCTCCTTTGACCATTAAGATTTGGAAAGAGAGATAACGAAAGAGAGTTTTCTTGCACAACAACTACAGTTCAAATGTCTCAATAGCATCTTTTAAAATATCAGGGGAATTTTCACATATGAGATATAGTACATAGAGTTATATATATTTTAGCTTAAAAAAAATAACAAAATCCTTATATGACACTGCTAATTGATTACTTGACACGTTAGAATTGCTTCCGTACTTTGGAAATCCTATTTTATGCAGCAAACGGATCGATAGTAAAGAAATCTCTTTGATTTTAACGAGGTCCATCACCTCAAAAAACCATTCTTCTCAACTAGAGATTTTTTTTCTTCTCTATAATATAATGCGTTTTGGCTAAAATATTTTTCCATTTTTCACCTTTAATTTTAATCATAGCCGTTCTCAGATGACGCAAAGAAATAATGCCATTAACTAAGGAAAAACGATGCAATTTTACTTTCCGGTACTAGGTAAGCAATTTTAACATATCAGATAATCAATTAATGATACCACATCAGATTTTTGTTAATTTTTCTTTTGTATTGGATGAAAGGTAGTGGTGGAATATTATATATTTTAATGTAAACGTATAATTTCAATGAATTTTTTAAAATCCTATATACAATTATATGTTTTATTCAATATATTTTTACACATTTACTCTCACAAACATTTAGATCTTTGTTCCCCTACTGACTGAGGAGCGAAAGCCACTCGCCCTATAATAATAATAATACTTGCAGGAGACAAGCGGAGGATTGAGACAGTCAAAGCGTGGTTGAGAAGCCACTAAGAATTCAGTTAAGTCACATTTTGCATCATTAGGACAAAAACAAATCATATAAATGTTTTAAAGATTAGATTTTAAAATCTCCGATCTCTTGGATTGATGAATTAATTTACTTTTAATTTTACAGTGGGTTAAAGAAAAAGAAAATAGAAAAAAAATTTGACATAGGTTATTTTGATTGATTTAACAAGACAGGCTTCAAAAAATTTGACTTACCCTATTTAATCAATCTTACATATTAATTTTCAGTTGATGTATTTAATTAAACACGTCGATGAAAATCAAATTAGGTCATAAGTTTTTGATGAGGTAACATATTTTCATTTTTAGTCATTACTTTTAATATTATTATAATATTTCATATTGTCTTGAGGTTTTTTTCTCTTATAATATTTCAAATTCAAATTCAAAGTATTATATGATGTTAATGTAATAATTTTATAATCCATAAAATATTTTAATACTCAAACAACCATAAATCCATAAAGAGGCGTATAAGAATTGCACAAATAAAATAAAGAGTTTTTCGAATTACCTGACTCTCCTGCTACATTCATAATGTCAGATTGAGAAATTGATTGGATCATTGCCCACATGTCTTCGAGTGAGTCTCAGAGAGAATTGTGAATAACAGACTGTAATGTGATGAGAGACTATAGTTCACTTTATAAAGTGGTGGGTAGAGATTCTAACCCTAATTAAAATCTAACTAGGATTAATTGGCCGATCACAATTAATTTAAAATTAGGGTATATGCACACACTTTAGAGTTATATTATAACACAAAGTCTAGGTATTATTATTATATTAATGACATTAAATTATTATTTAATTGAAATATATATTAAAATGTATTAGTCCACAAAATTTATTTTACAATCTCCCACTTGGACAATCACATTTTAATACATAATTTTGAATTACAATATATGGCCACAATTAAACAATATCATTAATACAATTCATACCATTACAACAATTGGTCAAATATGAGATTTCATTAAATGCATACTTGATCATCCGATAAGGTTGAAAAGATATACATATATGAAATACACATTCCAAAAGACCAAACAATATAAAATGTGTGCATAATCAAAATATACAAAATGATTGTGCATCTGCCTAAGATGCTTTATAATAGTTTGAGATAGGGTCTTAATGTTTCCTTATATTGTCATAATACGATAAGTGCACTTTTCAATATAATAAAATGACAATATTATAAAATCTCAAGATCAACACAATTTTAGATTTAAAATACACAAGTACTTCCACTAACCCAAAACATCAAAAGATTCAATAAGGCCCATATCCAATACATGTCTTTTAAATATTCTTACAGCTAGGCCTTTGGTTAGTGGGTCTGCAAGCATACAATATGTCAAAATATGTTCAATATGAGTAAGATACTCGCGCGTCTTCTCTCTCACAAATTGATATTTCACATCAAAGTGCCTTGTATGAGCATAACTTTTATTGTTTTGAAAGAAGCTAATAGTAGTAGTATTGTTGCAATAAATGGTTAAGGATTTTGAAATGCTTTCCACTAAGCAGAATTCAGAGATAAAATTCCAAAAATCATATAGCCTCTCAAGTGGCTTCATAACAAGCAATATACTTTGCTTCTATAGTGGAGGTTGCTGTTAAAGATTGTTTGACACTTTTCCATGATACAGCTCCTCCTGCTAGCATAAAGATGTATTCAGATGTTAATTTTTTATCATCTGGACAACTAGCAAAGTCAGGGTCTGAATAACTTGTACAAATCAGATTACTGGACCTTTTATAAGTCAACATATAATTCTTTGTACCCTGTAGGTACCTCATAGCTTTCTTGATTGTTATCCAGTGTCTTTGACATGATTACTTAAGTACCTCCCAAGCACACTAACTGTAAAAGCAATATCTGGGCGTGTACACACTTGGGCATACATCAAACTACCAACAGTGGAAGCATATGGGACCTTATTCATTCTAGATTTCTCATTATCATTTTCAGAACACTGGGCTTTAGAAAATACTTCACCCTTTTGAATGGGTGTAGCACTATGCAAGCATGAAGCCATATTAAATCTTTTAAGCATTTTATCTATATATGCCCTTTGAGACAAACCAAGCAAACCCCGAGATCTGTCACAATGGATCTCTATGCAAGTACAAAAGACGCATTGCTAAGATCCTTCATATCAAAATTCTGTGATAGTGCCATTTTTGTCTCGTTCAAAAGATTTACATTATTACTCGCAAAGGAGAATGTCATCAACATACAACACAAAGATCATAAAATTGCCTGCACTCATCATATAATAGATGCATTGATCCACTACATTCTCCTTAAATTCAAGAGAGGACACAATCTCATGAAATTTGAGATATCATTGCCTGGATGCTTGTTTCAAGTCATATATTGACTTATTCAACTTACACACTAAATGCTTAAATAAGACAAGTTACAAGGTTTCTTGTTTTGGCCCTTTCACAAAGGCAGCAAGTCCAGTATTTAACGCTGATTTTGACGTCAACGAAGCTCTTAATTAGTTCAATGCCTGCACCTCAAGAAAATGATATGATGAGAAGAAGATAATTTTTAGTTGATTCTTTTTATTTTTTATTCTTAAAAATGATTTTAGAATAATAAAATAAAAAATCAGTTAAAATCATTTCTCAAAAAAAGCAGCTTGAAAATCCAATAATTACAGAGATATAATTAATAAAGTATTAGATAAATTCACAGTATTTGCGAATCTATCGTTAAAGAAAATAATGTTTATCCTTGTCTTCAATTTCTATTTAATATCTTCTGTATTTTAATCCTTTTCTAAAAATAAATTTAAAATTTTAACTTTCAAAAATTCATATGGTGAGAAAATTTTCCTTTCTGGTGAATATTTTCATTCACTTAATTTTGTAACAAAGAGATATTAATTTATATTTCATCTCTTTTAATATTTAACCCAATTGCCTCATATTGAAATATACATCCACCTCCCCTCTTTTGCATGGAAAAAGGGGGGTGGGCGCATTTAAAATTGACAGTGCTATATACATAAAAAATAAGATTCAAAACTAGACTTTGAATAGAAATTAAGGATTATTATTAAATATAAAATATTTGAACAAATTTATAAAATTTAATTCAATGAATATAAATAATTTAAAATTTAATTTTAAAATTTATTTACGATACCTATAGTATTTTTTATTTAAAATGTACAGTAATGAAAGTGATTACGTATGTGGAAAAAAAAGAAAAACAAGTTTGGTCTAAATTTGTGAAAATAGAAATCAAATAAGTGTAATCACACTAACTTTTAAATAAGGTAAGTATAAATTTTTCAAATTCAAAATACCGACAATATAATCAAACACATCCGAGGAAGAATATAAAGCAGAAGGAGAAATAAAACAATGACAAAGGAAAAGTAGCCCCATTACCTTGTGGAAAATTTTGATATAATTTTATTTTTAATGTGTAACACATATTTTGTTTAATAGATAATGAAATTTGTGGGATTTTACCCCTCATATGAAAACTGATTGTATATATTTACGTAGGAATAGATGTATACATAGAGTGGAATTCTTACCTCTGCCTCACCAATGCTTAAGACACTCACTTCAATGTCATCAAAGGGGAGATTAAATTCCTTCACCAAGGAAAGCATGGATTTGAGTGGACTCACTTGAAGATCATCTCCTCTAATATAGGATGCTGGTCTCTTCAAAAATCCCACAGCGTCTTCTTTTTTTCCACTAGGAGCTCTTGGGTCCACAAGATTATAATAATAATAATAATAAGATTTAGAATGTTGTTTGAGAATCTACAACCCGCTATCGCAAGTGTATTTATGAGGCTCCAACATAGAAACTTTTAGTGGCTATTTCAGACAACTAAATTGGGATGCAACACCAAGATCCATTTATTACAGTAAAAAAGACTTTTAGCGGTGACATTTATCATCGTTAAAAAGTATTCGATTGTCACTAAAGAAAAAGTTATCGTTAAAAATGTCATTGGTATAACTCCGTCCTTGAAAAGATCATTAGCGATGACAATTTATTGTCGCTAAAAGTACGACCTTTTGTGATGACAATGTCGTCGTAGAAAATAATTTCAAAATTCAAAAATTTTTGAAATTTGATTTTTAGCGGCGACATTTGTCGTCGCTATAAGCAAAAAAGTCATCGTTGAAGATCTAACTTTCAGTAACGACTTTGTCATCGCTAAAAGTAAAAAGTCATCGCTGAAAGTTTGATCTTCAGCGACGATATTTTACCCTATAGTGACGACAAGTGTCGCCGTTAAAAGTTTTTCTAATTTTTTTTAAAAAATTTATATTCAAATTATCGTATATTTTAAATAATATATTATCTAAAATATTCTTTATTTTAATTAACTTAAATTGTTTAATAATTTTTTTAAATTTAATTTAATATAAATTATACAATTATAATATATCAGTAGTATTATTAATAATATTTAACAATTTGATCCAACATAAAAAATTAATACTCATAAAGCAATGGTAAAAATAATATTTATATGAATAAATTATACATACATCATCCATGTAAATGTGTACACATAAAAAATATAAAGATACATATACAAAATATACTATGGGGAAGCAGGGAGGTGTAAACATCACGGTACACCATCATCGTCATCATCATCATCCTGGCAACGAGGATGATAAAATGATGGTGGCGGCTGAGATGGACGTGGTGGTTGAGCGGCAGGTGCAAGCGTAAATCTACTTGGCCCAGGTGGTGTAGCAGCAGCAAATGGAGGTGGCGGTAGGATGATACCCTGCTGTCTAAGGATTGAGCTCATCTCAGTAAGATAAGTCCCAAGCTGCTGTTGCATTTGTTGTTGTTGCTGCTGCATCAGCTGTTGTTGTTGTGTAATTTGCTGCTGTTGCTGATCAAGCTGATGCTGCTGCTCCTGAATCAACCGCTGGCTCTGCTCGAATTGCTCCCGACTCTGCTGTAACTGCTCCTGCAACTCACCGACCTGAGACACGGTCTGTGAGCTTGTCCCCGTGCTAGAAGTCCCCACCGAATGATAAGACTGACCAGCAAGTAGACGCCCAACAACCTTCTTGTACCCTCGATGAGTGCCAAGCACCTCATCGGCGATGACAGCCTTATCTAACTGTACAGGAGTCGTAGGCAAGCTAGTGGATGATACACTAGACTGTACATGCTGAGTCATGAGCTCAATCATCCTCACCTTAAATTATTAAAAAAAATCAATAAGAAATCTATCTTACAAGATATATTCATAAAATTTTATTTAAAATATGAAATTCAAATAACTTACATGTTGCCCTTGAGGGATTGGATGCACCCACTCTCCTGACCTATGTGTGTGTCGGTCCCTAAAGTTATTGGAAACCGACTGCAGCTCACCAGTATCTCTGTTTCTCTGTTCAATTTTTGTAACAGAAAAAAAGGATGAAGGGTAGTAATGCTATTTAACAAGTGGATACATTTAAAAAAGATACAAAAAAATTAAATTACCTTATCAAAGCGATGTACAGCAATAGACTTTGACCTATGTTGGTCATTCACGACCTTCTGTGCTTTATTATTTGTATTTCTCCCAGACAACTCCTACAAATTAAAAGGAAAAAGTTAAATTTTTATGTTTACAATTTAAATATATGAAATACTTACATAATACAATAAAATGTCATACTTACCCTGTACTCGTCACTATCAAAGAAGTTCACACACCTCTGCCATGTTTGCGGTGAGACAGATTGAGGCACACAATGTCGAGCTCGATCCAAGTCATATTCCTGGTATCGATCGCCTCCATGCTCTAAGAAATGCTTATTCAACCTGTACTTCCAATCTCTGTATAGGTCGGCAGCAATCCACATCAAACTAGAGAGCGCTCTATCCCAATCACCCTCAGAGATGCCCTGGAACTCGAAGTGGGACTGCATTAAAGACATTTAATAAATTTCTTGAGTCATATATTTAGAAATTTCAATCTCAAAGACATTAATTCAACAGTTAGAGGAATGGATACTTACGCAAACCTTCTGCACAACTCTATCTCGGATCTGCTGAGGTACAACCCGCCATGACTTATAATAGGGCGGCATGTGGGTGCGGATCATGCTGCCAATATCACGAGGGAGATGGCTGGCATTCTCACCAACCGCATGCCATGTACCAGTCGTATCAAACTGTACAGGCACCAGTCTACCTTTACCCCTACCTATCTTTTTGTGCAGTCTTAGGGACCTATTTCGGTCCCCTCTTTCTTGCAGCTGCTACTTTAATTAATAAAGAAAAAATATCAATATAATAAACATAATATTTAATCAGCTTAGGTATGCACAATTAATAACTAAATACCTGATCCCTCGCACTGTGATGGAATATGGGTGGGTCGCTTCCGGTGGGTCACCTTCCAGTGTCACTTCATGGTATCGTGCCTCGACATCCGCTATAACTAAAATAATATACATTATACAAGTAATTAAAAAGAATTCAATGTCAAATTGAACGATCAAGTGGTTCAACTTTTTACAATCATATTGATTATTTTAACAATCATGCTTACGCAATTATGAGTTGTAGTTCGAATATGTTATTTTATCTCTAGTCAGAATCAGTGTCGGTGAACCTAACAGACTCATGGTCATCGATTTCTCCTTCATTATTAGATTGTGTGGGCTCCTCATCCATATAATCATCAATTGTTTCGTCTTCAAGGCTCTCGTCATCATCGATGAAGGTGTCTTCCCATGAGCACTAGATCCAACATTCCTGTACGTTGGAATGATTGAAAGACTATTTCTTTCATTACCTAGATGTACTAGATCGAAATCTCCCAGATCAACTGTGAGGTTGAAGTTAGATAAGTTACTATCCTACAAAAATAACAGGTCTTGTGCATTATCTCCATCACTGGGTAGATCCTATATATCGCGATGCACCATATTATGGACGACCCTCCAATTTAGTCCATTAAGGAGATCCTCAGTGTAAAACACTTATTTTGCTTGAGTAGCAAGTATATAAGGATTATCCTTGCACCATTGTCCATTGATGGAGATGCTTGTGATATTCTTGTCAATATAAAGTTTCTTCTTTGTAGGATCAGTGTCATACCACTTGCATTTAAATAAAGTCACACTGTACTTATTTAAATAAGTCAACTCAATTATTTCTTCTAGTACACTATAGAACATGTTACCATCAGTCCCCGGAACAGAAATGCCACTATTTTGTGTTTTATGCTTCTCATCTCGAGTTTTGACTACAAAGTGAACTCCATTCACAATACACCCAGAGTATATCATGTTAGTGAAACTGGGACCGGAGGCTAATGATAGTAACTCTTCGGTGGCCTCTGGGGCACCGTTCCTATGTAAATAGTACATCTAAAAAAGTAGCAATTGTTCCAAGAATTAAATTGAAAGATCAGCAAGAGAAATGAATAATATTTGGGATATTCGTTTAATGAATTTGGGAAGAAAAAAACTCTTACCTTCGAGTAAAACCACGAGGGAAATTTGGTTCTCTGTAAGTTGTCAATATTTTCAACACCACTTCGTTCGAGTTCCAATCGATGCTCACTATAGAACATAACAATCTTAGTCTATTATAATCACATAAAGGAAAAGAACACAACTGAAATTTAAGTTACTTACTAGAGATATTTTTCAATCTCAGTACAATTATTCAAGATGTACCATACTGCAACATCTCGATCCTTCCTATCAAAATGAGAAATAATCTTCTTCCCTATCGGTTGACATTAGGATCGGAACACCGACAATGTACTTCTTGTTTGACAAGGTGTTACATCTTGATTTCTATCAGGTCGGTTGAATCTAGTTTCCACTCCTTCCAAATACATAGAGAAAAATGTTAATGCCTCATCAACAATATATCTTTCTGCAATTGAACCCTCCGGTCGAGCATGATTTCAGACATAATCCTTTAACATTTTTATATATCTTTCATATGAGTACATCCACCGAAAATGAACAGGTCCTCCTTCCAATGCTTCGTCTGGCAAATGCATCACCAAGTGAACCATTATGTCAAAAAATGCTAGGGGGTATATCCTTTCAAGCTTGTACAAAATAATGATAATGTCTTGTTTGGCTTGCATAATATCCTTCTTGTTGAGAGGTCTAGCACATATTTGACTAAAAAAGTTGCATAACTCAATAAGTGGATATGATAATTCCTTTGGCAAGAAAGCCTAAATTCCTGGTCCTAATAGTCTTTGCATAATAACATGATAATCATGTGATTTCAACCCCTTTAACTTCAAGTCACGATTTGTGACATTCTTACAAAGACTCCCAGCAAACTCATCTGAAAATTTCACATTCTTTATATATTGGCAAAATCATTTTTGCTCTTCCTGGTTAAGCGTATATCCAGCATGCGGTTTGAAAAGTTGACCCCTCTGCTCATACAGATGCAAGTTAGGCCTTATCTTCATGTCTGCCAGATCTCATCTTGCATTGTCTGTATCTTTTGTGTTATGCTCAATCTCCAATAATGTACCTAAGATGCTATCACATACATTTTTCTCAACATGCATCCTATCAATGTTATGTCTTAAGTTCATTGTTGGCTAATAAGGGAGATTAAAAAATATACTTCTGTTGCTCCAATTAAGTTCATCGGCACCTCTCTTTTGCTTTACACCACCAAATTGAGCATGTTTTCCTGGAAGTCTCTGTGATACCTTACCCAACTGTTCCATGATAACATTATTGGTAAGAGGCTGAGGAAGGGCTCTCATCTTCGACCTCCCATTGAATTCTTTCCTATTTCTCCATGTGTGACTTCTTGGAAGTCAACGACGATGACCAACGTAAGCTATTTTTCTTTTAACTCGAATTGACGGAGTATCCAAATTACATGTAGGACATGCTTTGTATCCTTGCCCGCTCCATCCGGATAGACTACTTCAAGCAGGAAAATCATTTATAGTCCAAAGCAATGCTGCCCGCATATTGAACACCGTATTTGTATTCGCATCTCGAGTTTCAATTTCTCTCTCCCAGAGATCCCTCAACTCTTCTATGACCGGCTGTAAGAAGACATCAATATCCTTACCTGGCGATTGCGGCCTTGGGATTAATAGGGTCAACATGAAAAAAGATTGATTCATGCATACCCATGGTGGCAAGTTATAAGTAGTCATAACCACTGGTCACATGTTGTAGGATAGGTTCCTATTACTAAAAGGATTAAATCCATTTGCACTTAAACCCAACCTAACATTTCGTGGGTCAACAGAGAAATTAGGATATCTCTTATCGAACTCTTGCCAGGCTTTTTCATCCACGAGATGTCGCATTACCCCCTCTTCTTTTGATTTTCTAGTATGATGCCATATCATGTTCTTTGCAGTATGTCTCGAACGATACAGATGCTGTAATCGAGGAGTTAATGAAAAATATCGAACCACTTTTTAAGGCACCTTTTTTCCTTTTGTAATTTTATTTACCCATCGGCTCTCCCCACAAATTTGACAATTATCATTAGAAGCATGATCTTTCCAAAAAAGTGCATAATCATGTTTGCATACATGGATTAATTCATACCCCAATCCTACCTTGTTGAGCCATTTCCTTGCACTATAGTACGATTTAGGCAATTTATTGTTGTTTGGAAGTGCCTCTTTTAACAACCGAAGAAGAGCATCAAATGACTTATTTGTCCACTTATGCAGAACCTTCAAATGCATAAGTTTCACTAAGAAGTTCAAGGCTGAAAATGATGTGCAGCCTATATACAATTCTGTTTCTACTTGCTTGAACAGGTTATCACAGTTACTATAATTTGTTCCAATATCTCCGTCAGCCGCATTCTCACCCTTGTACTCGTCATTGTGAAAATCAACTTCAGGTACCTTAAGGCCAATGAAATCATGTATAATATCCGCCAGCTCATCTCTATTGTTAGGAGATATCCCCCGAGTTCCTCTAGAAGTCGAAACATCTGCTTCACCATAGTGTACCTAATTTATGTATAATGGATGAAATCCATTATCTATAATATGTGCCTCCAATGTTGGTAATGTCTGGAATATTAAATTCACACACTTTTTGCATGGGCATCTTACCAAACCCTTTTCATCGACAAAGTTTTTGGCTCTTTGAACAAATTTTATTGCACCATTCCAATACTCATCCGACAATCGATTTAGTAGATGTATCCAACTTTTATCGACACACATTGTATCACTGAATAGGAAGAAAATTGCTTTAGGTGAAATAAAGTGTGTTGATTAATATTTGACAATCACCTTAAATGCACTGTATCACTTCAACTTTGAAGGGTAGGTTCCTATCCTATTCAAGATATTTTTATAGTTATTATTTTCTCTAATTTATCCACGCTCATCGTTTGATTCGTGCAGAAATTTTGGCTACATCTCCCTATAGTCCTCCAAATGCCTAGACTATACGCTTGTATAGTTTATACCCGGAGAACAGTTAGGATGCTAAGGTATTCTCATAATATCAAACAAGAGCCGGATAAATGGTTAATAATAACTACATGATAATATCCCAAACTGTCTAACTTTTTAGGATAATTTAAGGGTTGATTGATGTTCAGAGAACAACCAACCCTTGAACAAGTCTAAGCTTATAATTTAAATGCAAATGCAGTTTTATTTAAAATTATTGTAAAAATATATTTACAATAATTAAAATTAATCATACAACAATTTATGAGTATCGTTGTTTAAGTGTCAGTACTGTTATTTAAGTAACTTATTACGTAGATTATTGATTTTTCTAAATATTCATAACAACTGTTATGTTTTAACCTATTCTACTATATTTATAAGGTGCACAATTCAGCTTCTTTATAGAGAGGTGTATATTATGAATACGAACTTCCTAATTGTAAATTTAAGTAAGTTTAGTTTTATAAGGTGTATATTATTTATAAGATGCACAATTCAGCTTCTTTATTTAAGTAAATGTAGTTTTATCCAAGAATGGGGTGATTTTCATGCGAACTTCCTAGTTTTTTGAATTTTTTATTTTTATGTAATGTAGATATCATAATTTGGATTGTTAGGGTTTTATTTTCATGTGGTCTCTAGTTTAATTGAATTTTTCTTAGTATGTGGTGTAAATAATATAATTTGAATTGTTAAGTTTCAATCTCAATTAAAAAAGAGATTATATTATTGTAATATCTTATTTTCTAAGATAAATTTATATATTTATTCTAATTTTTTATCTTACATTATTTCAACAAATTTAGTAAGTTTGAAGTTTCCTAAATTGCATCACATATTTTAGATTTTGTGAATAAAATATCATAACTATTTTATCTTACATTAGTCTAACTGAATAATCTACACATATATTGTATACTTCAAAATTATAATTTGATGGATACATAATAATAATAAAATTTATATTTACAAATTTTATACTAAGTTAAATTTACATAAATAAATTTAAAATTTACAACATAGAAAATTAAATAATACAAAATTTCATATTAAATTAAACATACTATCAATTCTATTAATTCATTGAAAACTATTTGAGTAAATTAAATATATTATTACACAATTAAAATATTATAACCTTTTATTCACGTACCTCAATGGTAAAAATCTACTGATCAACTCTGAATACTCTCCATGAACTAAGATAAGTGCTAATAATAACTAACAAATTAAAAGATACAACATACAAAATTAATACATATCAACATATATAAAAAATAAATAAAAATTTAAAAGAAAGAGAAAGTTCTGGAACTTACCTCAGGTCTAGGATTTTCAAGCGCGCAAATGAGGAGGGAGGAGGCGCTGCGAATAAATACCCGAAACTTTCATCAACGACTAAAAAATTTTGGTCGTCGGTGAAGGCTTTAGCGACGACCAATCGACTTTCAGTGATGACATTATCGTCGCTAAAAGGTCCCTACCTTCACCGGCGACAATGTCATCGCTAAAGCTTTGTCTCAGAATTTAGACTAGGCTTTTAGCGATGACATTTGACATCGTTGAAGGGTAAGCCTTTTAGCGACAACAGTGTCGTTGTTGAAGGGCGGGCCAAGTTTCCCGGCCGAACTCTTTAGCGACAACAGTGTCGTCAGTGAAAGTGGGAACTTTCAGCGATGACAGTGTCATCACTGAAGGGGGGCCTTCAGCGATGGCACTGTCGTCGCTGAAAGTCTTGCATTTTCAGCGACGACAATTGTCGTCACTGAAGGCTAAATTTTCCCGCCGAAAATTTTTAGGCTTTTAAGTCGTTGCTAAAAGCCTAATTCCTTCCCTCCCAACTTTTTGATTCCCTCTAAAAAGTTACGTCATTTTTACCGACGATATTATCGTCAAAAATACTTTTAGCGATGATCGAACTTTTATCGCGGCTAAAAACATCGTCGTTGTTGCTCTTTATTCTCGTAGTGATTAAAAATGAATGCGAGTTTGTGCACCATATCTTGTCCAAACTCCTCACACTATTGTACAAATTATCAACACACCCAACACAAGAGTTTCCTCTCAGTAACTTCAAAATGGAGCCAAGAGGTATGGTGAGGAATCCAAATATGAAACCAACAAATTCTTGCTTTGCTTCTACACACATAATCTTATTTTTTGACTTGCTATAAATGACTTTTATATTCAACTTACTATCGTTTTCATTGCCATCTAATTTTGCGTCGGCTTTAAATGCAGATAACTTCAATTGTTTCTCATCTTTGACATCATTTTCTAAAAGTGTGTGGGTGAGTGGCTCATGAGAAATTAACATATTTTTGAGCAACTTTAAAACCTGCAATAAAATGAAAAAAAGAAAGTTAATCCATTATACTTTACATTTTTCCCAAGGTAATTAAAGACCAAAGCTTCTAATTTGACGCTATCATATGTGGAAGGTAGTAGCATTTACTTATAAAAAAAATATACTATTAATTTAATAATAATAAAATGAGAAAATATTAAATTAAAATAATTAAATTAACTTCACTATTTTCTCTTATTTTTATAACAAATACACTTATTAATTGAAGTTATTGGTCCATGATGATAGCAAATTGACTTTAATATTTTTTGTTATCTTATTATTATTATTATTAAATTAGTATCATAATTTTTTATTTAAATAAAAAATAGAAAATTATTAACCTTGCATTCATAAGAATTGCTAATTTCCATGTTCGTACATGGAAATTAGTAATCTCTACTTGGGTGAAAAACTATGATATTAATGTAATATTAATAAGATAATAAAAGATATTTAAGTAATTTAAAATATTTAAATCAATTTCATTCATTCTTGTTTATCTTTATAATAAATATTCTTATTAAATAAAATAATGATTAGTGATGATAAATTAATTATGATACTTTTATTATCTTATTATGAGAAAAATGCAAATAACCCCTACCAACTATGGGATTATTGTATTTTATTCCCCTGAATGATGGAAATGTGATATTTACCCTATGAAATTATATAAAAGTTTCATTTTATCTCTACCATTACCAAGTTACTGGTGGTAATGGTAATACTTAGTGGCATTTATAAACAGCCACTATTATCCTCAATTACTCAGCGACAGTTTATAAACCACCACTAAGTGATTTTTTTTAAATTTAGCGAATATGGCGGTGGTTTTTAATTGTCGATAAGTGAAACATTACAGCGGTAATTTTCATAACAGATTCCATTAACTTGTAATAGTGGGGATAAAATGCAAGTTTTATATAATTGCAAGAGGTAAAATTCGAGTTTCTATAATTCAAAGGAATAAAATGCAATCAATCGATAGTTCATGAGGCTTATTTGCATTTTTCTCTATTATTATTAAATTAATATTATGTTTACTTGGTTTAAATTCTTGATATTATATTATAGTGTATGTTGTGACAAAAATAAATGTAATACCTCTGGCAAGCCTATGTTTATGAATGTCTCCTCTAACTGAGAAAAGTCTCTGTAGCCAAGTTGGATTAGTAGCTGCAGAGAGTTATCAAATGAATTGGGCGTCACCTTTAGATCATCAAACACAAGAAAATTCGACCCTCCTTTTACAAAAACCCCACCTTCAACTTCAATTTCTGGCTCTTCTTCCGAACAGCGTACATTTTCCTCTCTGTCCATCAGTCGTCCACAGGTGCACCTTGCATTTGCGAAAGTACTTAGTGAAAATGAACAATATCTGCAGCTAAAATATTTTGGAGGCTCTGTGTCATCTACATTCATCAATAGCTTTGAGCAAAGTGCATGGCAGGAATTTCGCGGATTTAACAGCATGTTCTTGCAGATATCATTCAAGAAATTATCACTGTCAAGATTTTCCACCGATTGATACAAATTGTTGATGCTGCCAAGTGATGCTGGATGCTGCAGATCCTTGTTGCCAACGAGGCGGATGATAGTGCCCAGTGGAAGTGTGAGGAAGCTGAAGAGCGTCTCGACGAAGTCCTTAGTTGCTTCAGCCACAACAACTTTCTGCAATCCTTTGTCAACTAAGATTTTCAAGGAAAATGATTGCGGTTCTTGGTGGGATTCCATTGGGAAACTTTGTGGGATGGATGAATTTCCTCTCACTAAGTGGGGGTGAATATGTAGATATATCTTTTTCGTTGGTTCAATTCTCTCTTAATAGGTAAGGAAGGCAAAAAAAAAAAAAAAAGAGAAGAAATAATGCAAAACAGTGAAAGTTATGCGGTGGAAAAGAAAAAGAAAAGTTGAAGGTGGAAGAAAAAGTCGAAAGTATGAGTTTTCTTCTTGATGAAGTATGAATAAAGAGGGAGAGAGAATCTGTGATAAATATGCTGATGTGAGGTGTGAGGTGGATATGCCTAAGAGCTGATTGCCAAAGTGGGAGAGGACTTCGTCAGAATTCCATTTAGTAGACACCAACAAGACAAAAGGGTCATTTTCAGGGCCCTTTATTCTTATTTTAACGAGAAGTTTTTGTGTGGGAGAAACTTTCACTATAATGATCATTATGATAGAGAGTGGAATCTTTACTTTTAGAAGTAAAAAAAATTATAGTTTATACTTTAATTAAGTCTAAAACTTCTTTTAAACAAAAAAAATATTTTTATTCCCCAATTTTTACTAAATTTTTAATATTAAATTTTATTTCAAGAAATCTATCATATAATAACATTATATATAGCAAAAATAAGATTTGAAATTGAATTTCGAATTGAAATCAATGGTCATCATTAAAATACAAAATAGTAAGACAAATTTATAAAATTCAATTTAGTAGATATAAAATACTTAAAATTCAATTCTAAACTTATTATCCGTACTTATAATGTTTTCCTTTATTATATGACTCTCCTTAGATAACTATTTAATTCCACACTCTCATAGTTGTCTTCAAACTCCATTCCATTCTCTTTTTCTTCTTCATTATTATCTAAATTTTATATTGATTTGTAGTTTGATTTATTTTGTGCATTGTTTCTTCTAATAGAAAATAAATAATCGTTTCCTAACACTAATTTGTTAAAAAAAGTTTAATTGGTAATTGACATTTCTTCTTTACTATTATTAAAGTGAATTTTAAGTATATTGTCTTCCTCTTTTAATTCAAGATTCCCCTATGATTGAATATAATTATTTATTTTTATATATTTATTATTCAAAATAAGAATATACTCACTTAAATTATACTTAATTATATTTTATAATATTATATATTTATCTATATATGATTCAAAATAAAAAACATAAATACCTAAAATCTAAATAATCATGAAGACATGGGTTGTCATTAATTGAAGAAAGAAGATTTAATTTTAAAAAAATAAAAAGTTATAAACTATTAGTTATAAGTTAGTCTTTGAAGTTTAATAAATTATAGATTTGTTTTTCAATAAAAAAATCTTCAAATAACTTATAATTTATTAATTAGGTTACTAAGTTATAAGTTATTTTATTTGTCATATTAATATAGGCAAAATCTATTTAGACTCTATTTCATGTAATTAGTCATTAAATTAGTTAATAATTAATAAATTAGTTATTAAACTATTTAAAATTGTAAAATGACATAAAAATATATTAATAAAAATAGATATATAAATTTGAATACCTTTTTAATTAACACATTTACTTTGAAATTTGTAAAAAAACAAGTGAAAACAATTAATCTTTTAAACAATTGAGTTCACATAAAATTATATAAATTTTATGTAGTACCGTTAATTAATTACTTGACACGTTGAAATTGCTGACTTGGCATGAAAATTCTATTCTATGTAGCAATGGGACCTGTAGCAATGAAATCTCTAGCACTTCGATTTTACTGTGGTCCACCATTTAATAAAGCATTCTTTTGAGCTTGATCTATCCTACTTTATCGTTCATTTCTACTAAAAAGATTAATTTTTTTAAATTTCATTTGTAATCTCGACCGTTTTCAATGGCGGAGAGGAATAACACTATTAATTAAGCAAAATGACACAAGTTCGCTTTCCTATGTTAGGTAAGCATTTTTAACATATCAAGTAATTAATTATTGGTGACGCGTGGAATTTCTGATCGTTTTGTCTTTGTCATTTGACGGAAGTAACTAATTGAGTCACATTTTGCGACATTAGGACTAAAATGAGTTATAAAATCTTTTAAAGATTAAATCACCAAATCCTACATCTTTTTAGGGACTGACGAGTTAATTTATTCTTAATTCTACGCTGAGTTAAAGGGCCCAAAAAAAGAGGATAAAGCTAATACGTATTTATGTGTTAATTGTAAACGACGAATAAGATGTGAATAGGTTAGTCAGATTATTTTAATCTTCAATCGTCACGCTTGAAAAAAAATTAACTTAGCTTCTTTCATCAACCAAATTCATTTATTCATTTTAACTTAATTTATTTGATTAAATAGATCAAGTGGGGTCCAAATCAAGCCAGATCATTAGTCTTTTGATAAGATGTTTAATTTATTTCCACCTTTAACTATCATTTTTAACAACATCGTGATATTTAATATTGTTTTGAATTTTTTTCTATTTTAATGTTTGAGTTCAAACTTAATACTATATGTGAATTAAATAGCTCATTACTCATGTTATAAAAAGGCCAAAATTTATTTATTATTAAAAGAGATAAAATTTAGATAAAATTTTTTATGCATTTATTATAGTATTTTATATGATGTATGTATTAATTATTTTATTATAACTATAATATTATTATCTACTATAATTATTAAATTAAAATTATTAAAATTAATAGAACAATTTATATATCCATCATAATCTAAACAGAGAAATTTAGGAAAATTTTCTAAAAATTTAATCTAAGTTTTGCTCTGTAAAAAATGCCAACAATATATCTTCAAGCACAAGCATCCCGCAGGTATTTTAACTATATATGGCACATTTAGTGTCTTCCAGACAATAACATTAATCAAAGTGCTTAAATTAAACAAGTTACAATGTTTCTTGTTTTGACGCCTTAACAAAGTCAGCAAGTCCAGTATTTAACGCCGATTTTGACGTCAAAGAAGCTCTTAATAAGTTCAATGCCTGCACATCAAGAAATTGATCTAATGAGAATAAGAGAAATTTTTGGTTGGTTCTTTTTATTTCTTATTCTTAAAAATAATTTTAGAATGATAAAGTAAAAAAATCTGTTAAAATCATTTCTCTAAGAAAGCAGCTTGAAAATCCAATAATTACAGAAATATAATTAATAAAATATTCGAAAGATTCGCAGTATTTACCAATCTATCATTAAAGAAAACAATTTTTGTCCTTGTTTTCAACTTGTTTTTGAAGTAATTTAAAATATCTTCGATTTATTTATTTCTGTTCTAAAAGAAATTTTAAAATTTTAATTTTCAAGAATTTATACGGTGCATTTTTTTACTTTACAAGAAATACTTTTAATAGTTTATTTCATTAAAAAATTAAGATTTATATTTCATGCACCGATGATATAATTATATTTACACTAGCAGCACTTGAATCACTATCACATGTCTTAAGCTTTTTTTTTTTCGTTTTTTTCTTTTTTCTTGCAAGTACAAGAAAATAACATGAATATATATGAAAGTATGACATGTGATGATATTTCACGTAATACTAGTATGAAAATAGTTACGAATTTTAGGGGAAAATTACTCGTCAAAATGAGCAACCACGTGCAATAAAAAAAGATTTATTCTTTTTCAACCATTCTCTCTTTTTCGGACAACACGACTCACTCCTCACATTCAAACATCTTCTATATATATATATATATATATATATTAAGAGTAAGAAAGGCAATTGTGTATTTTAAATAGAATGAAATTTGGCTGTAGCCCTTTGCTATACACCGCCTTCATTCAATACCACATTTTGATAGAATTTAAAATCAATTACAATTTATTAAAACGGTTACTCTAAAAATTTTATTTTTTATTTTTAATAGAATTTTCAATAATTTAATAAACATGCTTAAAATTAGTATATATTTTATATTATAATTAAAAATCTAAAAAATAATAAAAATATTATCATAAAAATAACAACAGACAGATATATATGCTATTTATTATTATAAATATTTAATATATGTATAAATATAATACTTAAAGAAATTATTTTAATAATTTTAATTTTAAGTATAAATTTAACTTTATTTTTTCTCTTTAAGTTAACGAGTTAGACATATAACATAAAATAATAAAAGCGTGCTTGCACGGGTTATAAGTATTCTTTAGTTCAAATTATAATATGTGTATATATGCATAACCTACAGACATTATTATTCTATCATCAATAAAATCACATTTCTTATTTATTGCGTATACTTAAGTTATACATTGAATAAAATCTTCTAAAATTAATAGTATGGAACAATATATTTTATTAAATAGACATACTAATAATGTTCACATATAATCTTTTTTTGCCTTTTTTTGTATTGTAAATATATACACACATATTATAATTTAAATTAATTTAATAATATTAATGTGTGGGAGATATAGTTTGTACTATAGTCATGCTCTTCGTGCATATATAATAAATTAATAAAATGAAGTTAACTTTCTTCTTTTAGCCAAAAAATAAATTTAATATAAAAAATGTCTTATTTCTACATTTATTAAATAATACAAGTTATTATTATAATATTGTTTTTATTATTTTCTGGAACTTTTAATTTGCAAGATAAATTATATATATCAATATATATTAAATTTAAGTTTAGTTATCAAATTATTAAAAAATTCTATTAAGTATAAAATTAAACAAAGGAACCTTTAAGAAAACTGTACCCTCTTATTAAATTGTAATTGATATTGAGTTTTAAAAACATAAGTGATATGGAATGAAGGCTGTACACAACCATTAGTTGTTGCCGAGCAGCAGCCAAATTCCGTCGTTTAAAATATCGGGTACGGAAGGTGAATGTATATAAGAAGAAGAAGAAAAAAAATGCTGATCTATAACTTTAAAAATAGGAAAAATATGAGCATTATTATATTATATTTTAAAGTAATATGAGTAAAATTTTTACAAATTCAAAAAATAAAATAAAAAAGACTTAGGGAAACATACTAGGCCAACAAAAGTTAGAGGGAAAAAATAAAATATTAGCAAAGGAAAAGCAGCATAATTACTTTCGAAAGAAAAGTTTGATACACTGCTAAAATAAATAGTGTTATCATGCAACTTTTTCAATAAGTAATGGATCCATAAAACTATAAATCGCATTTGAAAATGATTTTAAAGTGTTTACATAACATAATGTATGTAACAAAATTCTTACCTCTGCCTCGCCGATGCTTAGGACTCGCACTTCAATGTCATCAAAAGGAAGATTAAATTCCTTCACAAAGGAAAGCATGGAAGATTTGAATGGATTCACTTGAAGATCATCTCCTACAACATAGGATGCTGGTCTCTTCACAAATCCCACTGCATCTTCTTCTTTTCCATTAGGAGCTCTTGGGTCCACCAGGTTATAATGATATGAATAAGATTTAGAACATTGTGTGAGAATAAACAACTGGCTGCCGTCAGAGGAATACGCGTACTTGAGAGGCTCTAACATTGAAATTTTTAGTGGCTGTTTTGGACAACTAAATAGGGGTGCGATTCCAGGATCCATCAAAATTGAATGTGAGTTTGTACACCATCTTTTATCCAAGCTTCTCACACTATTGTACAAATTGTCGACACACCCAACCCAAGATTTTCCTCCCAATAACATCAAAATTGAACCAAGAGGCATGGAGAGGAATCCAAATATGAAATCAACAAAATCTTCCTTTGCTTCTATACACATAATCTTATTTTTTGACTTGCTACAAATTACTTTTACATTCATTTTATAATTGTCTTCATTGCCATCTGATTTTGTATCGATTTTAAATGCAGGTAGCTTTACTTGTTTCACTTTTTTGATATCATTTTCTAAAAATGTGTTGGTGAGTGACTCATGAGAAATTAGTATATTTTTGAGCAACATTAAAATCTGCAATCAAATAAAAACAATTAATCCATTATACTTTACATTTTCCCGCAAGTAATTAACAATCAAAGCTTCTAACTTGACGCTATCTTGACAATGGAGAAAGTTATGTCCATAAGCTACCAACCCATCCAACCTCAATATTGCAACTATGCAGACCATATATTGTTAACCTTATGTAAAGGTTAGCAATATTTACTTTTTTACTTGAATTAAAAAATTTATGTTATTAATTTAATAATAATAAAATGAAAGTATTTAAGTAATTTAAAAGATGAAATTCAAAACATTTAAATCAATTTCATTTATTCTTTTATTATCTTTATAATAAATACATTCAAAGTTATTGGTGTATGATGATTGTAAATTGATTTTAATAACTTTTATTATCTTATTGCTATTAGATTAATATCATAATTTTTTGTTGAAATGGAAGGAGAGATTATTAACCTCCACATCTATAAGA
Organism: Sindora glabra; assembly: GCA_020226215.1. Classification (NCBI taxonomy): domain Eukaryota; kingdom Viridiplantae; phylum Streptophyta; class Magnoliopsida; order Fabales; family Fabaceae; genus Sindora; species Sindora glabra. The sequence goes on along the minus strand of CM035234.1, from coordinate 35,359,255 downwards.
ATTATTAACCTTTATATTTATAGATGAAAATTAGTAACTTCCACTTTTCTATTTGAGCAAAAATCTATGATACTAAATAAATAATATAATAAATCAGTTCTATTTATTTTTTATTTTTATAATAAATATACTTATTAAATGAAGTAATGATTAATGACAATAAATTGATTATAATATTTTTATTATTTTCTTATTATTAAATTAATATCATGATTTTTGTTCATTCAAATTTCTGGTATTATATTATAGTGTATATTGTGATTGTGACAAAAGTAAATGCAATACCTCTGGCAAGCCTATGTTTATGAATGTCTCTAACTGAGAAAAGTCTCTGTAGCCAAGTTGGATTAGCAGCTGCAAAGAGTTATCAAAGGAACTGGGCATCACCTTTAGATCATCAAACACAAGAAAATTCGACCCTCCTTTCACAAAAACCCCGCCTTCAACTTCAATTTTTGCCTCCTCCTCCGAATGGCCTACATTTAACTCTTTATCCATCAATCCTCCACAGGGGCACCTTGCGTTTGCGAAAGTACTTAGTTTTGATGAATAACATGGATAATGTGTGCTTCTAAAATATTTTGGAGGCTGTGTCATCTACATTCATCAACAGCTTTGTTCTTGCAGACATCATTCAAGAAATTATCAGTGTCAAGATTTTCCACAGATTGATACAAATTGTTGATGCTGCCAAGTGATGCTGGATGCTGCTGATCCTTCTTGCCAACGAGGCGGATGATGGTGCCCAGCGGAAGTGTGAGGAAGCTGAAGAGCGTGTCCACGAAGTCCTTAGTTGCTTCTGCCACAACTACTTTCTGCAATTCTTTGTCAACTAGGATTTTCAAGGAAAATGATTGTGGTTCTTTTCGGCGGGAATCCATTGGAAAATTTTGTGGGATGTATGTATTTCCTCTCACTGAGCGTGGGTGAATATATATCTTTTTCGTTGGTTCAATTCTTTCTTCATAGGTCAGGAAAAAAATTGAAATAAAACAAAACAGTGAAAGTTATGTACTGAAAAGGAAAAGAAAAGTGGGAGGTGAGGGTAGAAGAAAAAGGCCAAAGTATCAGTGTTCTTCTTGATGGAGTAAGAACAGAGAGTGAGACAGAGAAAAAACAATACGGTGAAAGTTATGTAAGAAAAGTTGAAGGCGGAAAAAAAAGTCGAATTTATCAGTTTTCTTCTTGACGAAGTATGAACAGGGAGAGATAAAACAGAACAGTGGAAGTTAGGTACTGGAAAAGAAAAAGAAAAGTGAGGGGAGGAAGAAAAAGTCCGAAGTATCAATTTTCTTGATAAGCGAGAGAATGTATGACACGAAAATTTCCCGATAATTATAGATAAATATGCAGATGGCAGGTGAATGTGCCCAAGTACAGATTGTCGAGAACCTCATCAGAATTCCATTTAGTAGATGCTACTAGACTAGGATTTAAAAAATGGTCCGCGACTGCAATATTGCGTTTTTGGGGCAGATCACGTCTGCAATTTTTCGTAATTTTAGACTGTTATAATCGCATTTTTTCGTATTCACCCGCATCGCAACGTGACTGTGACCGCGACCGAAACCATAATTTAAATTCCTGCTACTAGATAAAGGACATCCGCAGTGCCCTCTATTCTTGTTTTAACTATTAGTTTGTGTGGGATAAACTTTCAATATTGTGGTCATCGTTAGAGAGAAAAAAAATAATAGTTTAAACTTTGACTAAATGTAAAACTTCTTATTAAACATTTCTTTATGGGCAGAAATGTATGTTTTAATCCTATCTTTTTAAGTTTTATTTAAGAATTTTTATTTCATGTATTGTCTAGTTTCATTTACAGTAGCGGTATATAAAATTGCACTACATGTTTTATATGTGATTATCTTCAAAATATGATCTCTTTCTTTAACAATATATTTAATTTATCAATTAAACATATTTCATATTTTTTATTTTTATTATTTTTAATCTCTTAAATTTCTTTTAGTAAACTATAAAAAATTAATCTTCTTAAAATTTGTTGTCTATAAAAACGTGCAACAAGTCAATAATTTTATTTTTTTAATTTTTAAAATTTGATTAAATCATAAATTAAATTTTAAAAATTTATTACATATAGAAATGTGCAATGCGTCAATTAATCTTTATTTTATCCTTTTTATTGTTAAGATTTATACCTTTTAAATTATAAGAAGTAATTTTTTAAATAAGAATTCAGTGTTATAATTGTAATTGTAGTTGTTGTATCTAATTATTAATTGTTGTGAATTTCATGAAAATGCAAAAGGTCTCATCTATTAGATAATTGGATGCAATAATTATAATTTTAGTTACAAAGTCTAAATTTTTTATAACAAATAAATTTTGAAAAGTAATTAAGTGTTACAATTTATTAAACAAATAAACTCTAAAAAATTAAAAACAAATAAAGGTAATTAAAAATTGATATAATTGCACTTTCTTATAGGAAATATTTTTTAAAAAATAAATTTTTTCTATTTAGTCAAAAAATTTAGAAAGATAAGAAAACAAAAAAAGAACGACATAATTGCACTATTTATCAGCAATAATTTTTGAATAAATTTTTCACTATTTAATAAAAAAATTGGGAACATAAGAAAAAAAAAACTAACATAATTGCACTATTTATTAGCAATAATTTTTGAAAAAATCTTCACTATTTACACAAAAAACTTTAAAAAAATATATAAAATATGAAAAATTATATTAATAGCAATGTAAAAGATAAAAAACAATAAAAATTAAAAATGTAAAATATGTTTAATTGATAAATTAAAGATATGTGACGCAATGCTATGCATCATTGATGTAAATAGAACTACGCTGGCAATGTATAAGATAAAAATCCTTTTATTTAAAGCCTTTAACTTTTAACAAAATGCAATTTTATTTGAGTAGGCACCTAACATCATTAAGGGTTTTTAAGGGAATGCTTATATAACATCAAATTTGACATCTTATATTATTTACATAAATCATATTTTCATATTCTTAAAGATAAGAATACTTGTAATTTCTTAATTTTCATTAAAATTATAAATCTGTTCTTTAAGTTTTATTTAAAATAAATTTATCAACTATCTATCCTTCTTCATGACTAAATTAATAACTGTTTTACTCTTATAGTTCAGTTCAAACTCCTTTTCTTCTTTATTATAAATTAAATTTCCTTTTTTTTAGTTTAATTTATTCTAATCATTATTTTATAGGAAATAAGTAACTTCTCCTTGCACCAATTTGCTAAAAGAAGTTTAATCATTACTTGATGATGATTCAACCTTTTCAAAATAATTATCATGTAATATTTCTTCTTCATTGTCATTAAAGTGAATTTTAAGTGCATTATCTTTCTCATTTAATTCAAAATTCTCTTATCATTGAATAAATTTATTTATTATTCAAAACAAGAATATAATCACTTATATTTTATGATATTACATATTTATTTATATATGATTTAAAATAAATATATAATTATTTAAAATTTAATTAATCATAAGAATATGGATTATTAATTAATTAAAAGTAGAAGGATAAATTTGAAAAAAAAAATTATAGGTTACCTGTTATAAGCTGCCCTTTAAAGTTTATTAAATCTAAACTTATCTTTTCACTTAAATGTAATTTTGATAAATTACAAAATTTTAATCCCCTCATTTAAAATAATCTACTTTAATTCCTCTATTTATTTAATTCATTTAGATCGGGTCCTACTGTCAAACCTCCGTTAATATCCTAACGGCAATGCTGATGGGGCAAGTTTTTTTTCCACCAGGGCGGATTCGCGTTCAATTAATGGCCACTGTGGCAACCCACAACTAACACAGACATACACCTAATGTTTAATTTTTTTTTCCCTCTTAAAAGTACATGTGTTTAGAAATGTTCTAGACTTTTAATTGTGATTTCAATTTTAATTAGAATAAAAAAAATCTATAAACCCCTAAATTAATAAGCCCCATTTTATTTTCCCTAAAATTATACGAGGTCGTATCAGAATTTGCGAAAGAACCGGAACACATCCAAAGAAGACAGAAAAACGCCGAGAAGGAGCGATGGAGGAGAAGAAGGTGATTGGCATAATCAGCGCCGAAGCAAAGGATCTAATATCAGAGAGGTTATCGTTGAAAAACCTATGCTTCCCTCGTTCCCTTTATTCTACTGCCATTGATCCTTCACAGCGCAATTTCATCTTCCTCGCTCTTATCTTTCACGATGTTGCCCTTTTCTTAGGTACTCCCCTCTTCTTCTCTCTCAACCTTCTTCCCCTTTTCCCTCTTAGATTTTTATGGAAATAGTTGAAAGATACTCAATTTTTATGGAAATGGTGGAAGCAAGGAAATGTTTGTTATGTATAAATTTATATTTTTTCCCGGTATGTCAAGTAAACTAATGAATTGAGTTGGAATGATTTTTTTCCCTGTTTGATCAATTTCTGACTACTTGAAATTTTCTTTTCTTTTTTTTTTTTTTGGTTGAATCTGTGTAGAATGTTATAGATCCCATCTGACGTGTACGATTATGAGATCAATTAGCACTTAAAACATCTTTGGGGCATAATAAGTCTAACATCAAAGGAGTTGGGATGAGGTCAGTGACGGTGTGTGATGGGAAGAAAGACCCAGCACATTAGATTTAACTCTATCTCAACTGTGGGTTGGCACGATGGAAAAATAATTGCCACACTGGCGGAGGTTTGACGGGAGGACCAAATCTAAGCCAATTACATAAATAGAGATATCAAAATAAATTATTTTAAATAAGAGAATTAAAATCGTGTAATTTGCATTTTAGAAAAATTAAAATTACATTTAGATTTATTTTAGGTTTAAGTCTAACTTTTTTTTTTAATCTATAGCATGTATTCATTACAATACAATTTATAACTTACCCATTACTACCCTACAGAGCCTCATTGCATTGCTATTAATCGTTGCAACCTATCCCACAATTTTTCTTTTAATTTTTTGATTTGAATTTAATAATATTTATGATCAGGTACAAATATCACTAAGCAGTCGTTCTACCCCTAATTTTTGTTCCAAAATTAATTTGAAGAGTAAATGATTCTTACAAATCTCAGCTTTTCTATTACCATTTCATTTTATTCCCACTTCTTTTCATTTTTTAAGGTTAAATTCAAGTCTTATTTTTTTTAATTTGTTTCAATTTTTAATTTCATTCTTAGACTTTTTTCTTATAATTAAGTTTTTAGAATTTATTTACATTGAGTTTACTTCCCGAAATTTGATGCAAGTGAAAAATATGTGAAGATGAAATTAAAATTCAAAACAAGTACATAAAGACAAAAATATTGATAGATTAAATTTGATTCTTTCTCAAATGTAAAATATTTTATAGTATCAATAAATGAGAAGAAGACATGTTAATAAAAAAATAATAATTAGGAATTTGAATTTAAATTTGATGTATTATTAGTGTAACTATTAGTCCACATTAAAATTCATCATTTAAAAAGTAATAATAATAAAAAGAATTTATAATAGTAAGAGATTATAACAATTTTTTTAATGACATGATAATGGCAGTTAAAAATTTGAATTTGAATTTGATGTATTATTAGAATAATTATCAGTCAACATGAAAAATCATCCTTTAAAAAGTAGTAATAATAATAATTAAAATTTTTTATTGATAGTAAGAGAGTTATAACAATTTTTTTAATGACATAATAAGATATATGAGTAGTAGTGTAAAATTAATTTATACTGATAGTAGATCAAATTTAAAATTTTTCACAACAGTAAAGGAATTTTAATAATTTTTTTATTGATATGATAATATAAACTGATAATAATAAATCAAACTTATAATTTGACCTTTCTTTCCTCACTAATATTTTAATAAAACATCTTCTAGCTATGTTGTTCCGTACTTCTTTTTATTATAAATGTGACTCCTGTATTGCTTATCACATGTCAATTAATTTCTCATTTTCTCTCAAAGTCAATTTCTTCCTCTTATTCTTTTTTTCCTTTCACTAAATTTTACTCTCTAAATATTATTAATTGCAATTTATAATCATTAATATTTTAAAATCATAATTAAATATAATTTTGAAATTTCTAAAATATTTATAATCATTAATTTTTAAAATATAATTATTGCTTTGCAATTTATATAAATATTACATATGATCCGACATATTTTTGAACTTAAAATTAGATTATTACAATTTATAGTCATTGATTAACGATTCGTATAAAAATTAAATATGATCATATATGTTTTTTTTAACTTAATATATTATTGCGGTTCAAATGGCGCAGCATGGTTGATCTAAATCACATCCTTGTAGCATGCTTGAGAGATCCATCCACTCTTTGATGAGGAGACCTTGGAGTCTTAGACCAACAGCGTGGCTGATTTCTTGGCAAACCTATCTTATTCAACTTGTTCTCTCCAAGCGCCGGAGGTGAAGTTTGATAGTCCTCGTATACGATGTTCTTCACTGGTTATCTCAGACATGACGGGAACTTCTTTTATTAGGTGTGTTGTTCTTTAGCTTTGGGCTTTAGCCCCCTCTCTCACCAAAGAAATAATTAAATATATGTATTTTAACGTTATTATTGTTATTTATATAAAAAATTTGTCTCTTTAAATTCTCACATGTCCTTTTTATTTTTTGGTTGTGCATAACTTTTTCAACTTTTGTTTTTCTGTATCAATTTTGACTGAGGTCATTACAAATTATGAAAATTTCTTTGTTACAGCTCCAACAAATGATAACTTTCATTCCTTTCAATAATTATTTTGTTCCTATTTGTATATACATAATTTATATATTTTCTTGAAAAAAGTTTTGCTTCTCCATATTAATAATTTAATCCATATCCAATAGGTACCCTCAGTTTTTATCCATTTAAGTAGGGGTATGTGATTTTGAAAATAGATTTGAATATAAGTAAGAAAATTTTTATGAGAATTTTATTGGGTCCAAATATGGATATGAAAATTATACTATCCTACTATTCTTATACTCATATTATATAATATATAGTACTATATATTTATATATAAATTTAATTATATAATAAAAATAAAAATGAAAACTATGTATAAAAAATTTTTAAAGATAAAAATTAATAAAAGAATTCATTTCATTCTTTATTGTATTAGTATTATTAGAATTTTCAAATAACCATTATTTTATTAACAAATAATAAGATATAAATAAATATAATAAATATAATAAGATATATAGATAGATTATAATTAGATAAATAGAATAAAAATAATTAGAGGTGTTTAATTTTTTATTAAGAAATTATTAATTATAGGATCTAAATAAACATGTATCGTTTAAATAAAACAGGAAAATGAAGATGGGTACGAGGATTTAGATATAGGAATGGGAGATGGTAGAATATTTTAAAATAGAGATGGGTGCGGGGATTTTAGTTCTTTATCCATACACTCCCTATTGTCATTTCTGCTCGATATTGATTTACTTTAATATTGTTATTCTTGTAATGACAGTACTCATTATGCGGCCATTCATAATTTCAATGCGGCCATTCATACTTTTCAAGCCTGTAACTATGCTTATGTTTCAACTTTTCATTGTATCCTAATTTTATTTTTTGTAAAAACTTAATATCATTTTAAAGTAAATCCAACATTTAATCTCATATATAAAGGTAATGATTATTATATCTCTTAAATTTTATAACTAGTACTATAGTCTCTTATTTTTATTTTTGTAATAATTATATATCCATCCATTCACTTGTAATATTAAAATGATTGAAAAATATAAAAGTTTGTTGTTAAATCTTATCTTAGTATACATGTTTTTTGTAATAATTATATATTAAAGTTTGTTTTATAACTAGCACTATTAGTCTCTTATTTTTATTTTTGTAATAATTATATATCCATCCATTCACTTGTAATATGAAAATGAGTGAAAAATATTAAATTTTGTTGTTAAATCTTATCTTAGTAATGTCAAATACATACTTTTTTATTATATTTTTCTTTTCACTATTTATTTTAGTGTTATATGTAAAAGGAGAGACAAATAATTATAAGAAAAGAACAATCAAGGTTAATAGTACTAATTATGAAATTTAAGTGATATAATAATTATTATCTTTATAAATAAAGAATTAGATATTATATTTATTCATTATTTTCTCATTCTTAAATTTAAAATCTAAAATTTTGAATTTATATTATAAATTATTATCAATTAAAATTAATTAATCGTGTGCATCATACTGATTACATACTAGTTTTATATGTTTGAGATCATCCCACATAAAAATAATTTTTTGTTACACACCAATAAAATATTTTTTAAATAAATAGTTTTTAAACTTTATTTCTACGGAGCCCATTTTTAAGAAGGTTTTTTTAAATAATTATTTAAAAAAAATATTTTTTTATATTACTTAAACAGGCATGAAATTACAATTTTCATTCTGTTATAAATTTACTAATGTTATTTTTAAATTATGTGAAAACACTATTATCATTATATTAAGTAATTGGTAATTAAGTTACTAGTTATGATTTAAAGATGACATGTTTTACTAGTTTAATTTAATTATAATAATATTTTATGGAAAAGTATAAAACGAAATACTAATGGATACCATTTGGATGGATATCCTTTGTGGGCCATATTTGGGCGTCCTACTATGACTAAGGAGTAGGAATGGCCACCTAGTTCGAATTGTTATGGTTTTTTTTTTTATTATTTAGAACCATAGATGAACTCTTTCGCATGAATCAGTCACAATTGTTACATCAAGTAAAGAAGTAATAGTAGGTGACATCTCGAGTTCAAAATTTGTGGATAAATTAGATAAGTTTGGGAAAATTTATTCCTACTTTAAATTACATTCGGTACGAATCTGAATTAATCAATAACTTAATAAAGATTATTAGATATATTCAAATAAAAAAATAGTCTCTATCCATGTATCCGGAGCATATTTTCTCTAGTTTTATTTGAGGTAGTGGTCTTGTCCCTAAAAAAAATTACACTCAAACAATTCTAAAAAAATTAAAATCAGTTTTATCTTTGAGTTACTTGATTATGCGTAGCTCGTCTGTCATTCTCTTGCTAAAATTTTTGACAGTATAACTTTTTAATATCAATTTTATCTCCTAGTTACTTGACTATCATTAGCCCCCTTTGTCAATCTCTTGTTAGAATTTTTTAGACAGTTTACCTAATTTATTATAATGGGATTGATGATGAATATATGTTAAGATCAATCATAAAACATTATCAATGTAGCAAATTAATTGCTACGTGAGATTTTTACTTGGATTCAAATGATAAATTATTAAAATGACTTAATTAGGTGCAACTGAATAAATCAAGATTAAATTGATATTGAAATTCTTTGAATAACGAAATTAATTAGTAAAAGCTAAATAATAAACAGTTAAAATAGGTGCTTACTTTTAAAATTTAGAGTAAATTAACTAATTGCTCCTTAAAGATTCAATATCTTGCTATTTAATTCTTGAAAGAGAAAAAAAGGAAAGAAAATAAGAGGAAAGAAAATAATAAGAAAAGAGTTTTATCTTTTCTTGCTTAAATATGCAAAAAAAAAAAGAAAAAGAAAGAACAAGACACGAAAATAAATTTTCCTTACTTGTTTTGATAAAAAAACTAAAAGAAAAGAAAAGAAAAGAAAATTAAGTTAAATGATAATTTTATCCTTCAACCTAATATATTTCTCTAAAATTTTATTTATGACCAACAATAACTACAATTATATTATAATTCATCATATTTATGTAAATTTTTTTAAATATATATATTTAACAAATAAAAATATAAAAACATTATCGTGGAAAAGTTTATAAATTATTTTTGATATAATTGAAGTCCATATTTATTAAACCACTAATTTTGTGTATGGTTATTCTTTTATCGTTTGATCTAAACATTATTTTTAACTTTTATTGTCAAGATCGTTGTCTGAATTAGCTGAATGTCCAAGATGTCGGTTGGCTGACGAATCAATATTACATCTACTCAGGGATTTTCCTGATGTTTCCAATTTATGGCTAACGATATTATCCCTTGAGTATTGGCAACATTTTTATATATAAAGTCTGTAGGAATGACATGTATGGAACTTGTCTGAAAATCTAGGGAAGGACCAGTCAATCGATTAGCGCTTTTTTTTTTGCATTAGAATGAGAAATGGGGATGAAACATAAATCGATGTGGAAAATATTATGGACAAAAAAGTAAATGCAAAAATTAATGAGTAACAATAATTATGAATACTCTTAATTTATGTGATGAGGGTGGAAGATAATTCAAATAAGATATTTTGAGTAATCAAGAAAAAATTAAATTAAATACTTAATATATTTGGAAATAAAATTTATTTAAATAAAATATTTAATTATAATTATAATTCAATTTAAAACATAAACTATAAAATACAATACTCCTACCTTTATGTATTTATCAGTCCGTATTAAAGTTTTTAATTCTTAATTTATTTAATATTTAATTTTTAATATTAGTAACGATATTTGAATGAATATTTATTTAAATAGAATATGGACAAAACTGTAACAAGCAAATTTTTTATTCATTTTCTATCTATACATTGCAAGAAAATTTTTTGGTGGGGCCTACCTTCTTTTTTTATTCATTTTCTCTTTCATCCCTTTTCTACCTTGCAATCAAGCAAATGAAAACACCATTTTTCACTCCTTTTCTTTTCCTTGTGTTTTGTTTTCTCCATTTTTTTTAAACGAGCAAGGCATTAATGTTGTAAAATGTGACTCAATTAATTCTGCTAGTTAGAAAAAATATTACAAAAATTTTACGAAGAGTTAAATCTCTTAAGAAATTAAATATTTTTGCCCTTATATTATCCTTTTTACATTGAAATTTGTGCTTTTTTAATTAACTACTTACTTTGGAATTTGTAAAAATGGTATTTAAAGGTAAAAATACTTAACATGTTAAAAAAATCAAATCCCCATAAAATTATCCAAAATTTACTTGACACGTTGAGATTGCTTACCTAGCATGGAAATCCTATTCTATGTAACAATGGAATCTATAGTAACGAAATTAAATCTCTAATCTAGAGCTTTGATTTTACCTTGGTCCACTATCTCATAAAAGCATTCTTTTGAGCTTGATTTGACCTTCTTTATTGTGTACTTCTACCTAAAAGATTTTTTTAACCTTTATTTTTAATCTTAATCTTTCTTAAATGACGCACAGAAACAACACTGTTAACCAAGATAAATGACACAATTTTATTTTCTATGCTAAACGAGCAATTTCAACATATCAAGTGATCAGTTATCGGTGCCACATGGAATTTTCAAAAGTTTTTTCTCTCCCATTTGATAGGAGGACCTAATTGAGTCGCAATTTGCGATATTAGGACTAAAATGAATTATAAAATCTTTTAAATATTAAATTAAAAAATTTTAAATCCTTTTAAGGACTGATGAGTTCATTTATTTTTAATTCTATGATGAATTAAAGGGCCAAAAAGGGATAAAACTGATAGGTATTTATGTATTAATTGAAAACCTGAAAAAAATGTATTAGGCTAGTCTAATTAGTTTAATGGGTCGTGCTTGAAAAAAAAATTAACCTAACTTGTTCAATTAAAAAATTATTTATTATTTTTATTTGGCTTATTTAATTAGATAGGTTAGATTTGGTCCAAATGAGGTTAGATTATAAACTTTTAATGAGATACTTATGCTTCGTTTGACATGTAACTTTTTTAGAATTGATTTTATTTTATTTTAATAGAAATGATTTCAATTCATTTACAAATGTACTCTATTATTTGGAAACTTTATAAAAAAATAATGATTTCAATTCATTTGTAAATCAATTATTTTATTTGGAATGCATTCAAAAAATATATGAAATTTAATTAAAAATAGATTTTGATAGTGTTATGATAAATATAATGCTAGAAAGAGGGTAAAATTTTTATATAAAATATTTTTTTAACCAAATGAAATGAATTCTAATAAAATCCTTATTAAATTGGATGGATTTCACAATGATACAAATGTAATTAAAATATGAATCGTAAATGAAATAAAATCTTTTTTATTTAAAGCCAAACACCATTTTTAAAAAAAATTAATTTAAAAATCAATGAAATCTTGTTTTTAATCTTGTCAAATAAGGGGTTAATCTATTTTCATCTTTAGCAGTCATTTTTAATAGTATTATAAATATTTAGTATTTTTTATTTTTATTTTTTTAGCTTTTGATATCTGAATTTGAACACAGAATATGTATAATGTGTGGGGGAGGTTAAGTAGCTTGTTACCCATTTTATTAGAAAAAAAAAAAACACAATATCTTCAAGCAGAAGCATTCCACAGGTATTTTAACTGTATATATACTAGTACATTCAGTGCTTTCCATACAATAAAATACTTCAATCAAGGTGCTTAAATAAGACGAAGTTACAAGGTTTCTTGTTTTGGCGTCTTCACAAAGTCAGCAAGTCCAGTATTTAAAGCTGATTTTGACGTCAACGAAGCCCTTAATAAGTTCAATGCCTGCACCTCAAGAAAATTATCTAATTAGAATAAGAGAAAATTTTCTCGGTTGTTTTTATGCTTTATTCTTAAAAATAATTTTAGAATAATAAAATAAAAAATCGGTTCAATTCATTTTTCTATGAAAGCAGCTTGAAAATCCAATAATTAAGAAATATCATTAATGAAATATTAGAAAAATTCACATACAGTATTTACGAATCTATCATTAGTAAAGAAAAATAAGTTTTCAAATTGTATCTAAAGCAATTTAAAATATCTTCTATTTTTTTCTGTTGTAAAAAATAATTTTAAAAAAATTTATATGGTGAAAATTTTGTCCTTTACAGTAAATATTTTTCAGTCATTTATTTCATAACAAAAAAATTAGAATTTCTATTTCATACGTCAACAATGTATAGTTGTATTTATACTAGCAGCAAGCGTAATACAGATATGTTCTTTTTGCAAGTACAAGAAAATAACATCAATATACAAAATCAAGAACAAAAACAAACATGTGACGACATTTCATATAACATTGGTGTAAATAGTTATGTCGGTACATATGAAATATAAATTCAGAGGACAAAATACTTTCACCTAAATTTAACTTAACTATTTTACATTTCTTCTATTTTCAGAAACAAGCGATCACTTCTTTTATTTTTTCTGAGCAGAACGGGTGAATGTATTTAAAATAGAGGATAAGAGAAGAGAATACACACACTTTTTAAAAAAATACAAAAGTAGACATGGAACTGAAGTTTCATGTGCGGTTAGTGTAAATAGCTACGTCCTTGTACAGGAAATATAAATTCAAAGGACAAATACATTCACCTAAGTTTAACTTAATTGCTTCAGGTTTCTTCTATTTTTAGTAATATGTACTCACTTCCTCTATTTTTTTCAAACAGAGCAGGGCATTGTATCTAAAATGAAGAGTAAGAGAGGCGAGTGCAGTTTAATGAAATAGATCCAATAAAGCACATAAAACTCAACAAAGGTAAGATGGAAAAATAAGGTGTTTGAGGAAGGAAAAAATATACTTTATTCACTTATGATTTTATCATTTTTCATTTAACACTCTTGTTAAAATTACAAAATTGCTTACTTGTATTTTTAAATTATTTATACTTTACCCATCTAAATTATTTTCTGTTCAAAATTTAACAGGAAACTCGTATGCATTACTTGTAATCTTTATTTATCCAAATTTTGATTTAATTTAATGCCTATTAAGAATTAATTTATGTCTAAAAAATCTTATTTGGCTCCTTCTATTCAGGAATTGTGCATTCAATTATAGAAAATAAATCTTTAACAAAATTAGAAATTTTTTTTCTGGAGTAACTCGATTCTAAACAAGCATTAAATTGAATCAAAGTTTTGGTAAGTAAAAATTACATACAATGCAAGTGAGTTTTCTATTAAATTTTAGATGAAAACTAGTTTAGATGGGTAAAGTGTTAAAGATTTGAAAGTATAGGTGGATGAATTACAATATCTAAAATCACAAGTGAATTAAGTGAAAAAGGATAAAACTATATATGTGTAAAATATAATTTTTTCAAAACAATTTAATTACTTTTGAGAAAAGATCCAAACACTTCTATTTAAGTGTATCATGCACTTTCTGTTTATAAGAGAAACACACAATCCAGGAAGGTGATTTTGAAATGTTTGCATAGGTGTGTATGGATTAGAATTCTTACCTCTGTCTCACCGACGCTTAGGATACTAACTTCAATGTCATCAAAGGGGAGATTAAATTCCTTCACAAACGAAAGCAAGGAAAAAGATTTGAGTGGACTCACTTGAAGATCGTCTCCTACAACATAGGATGCAGGTCTCTTCACAAATCCCACTACATCTTCTTTTTTTCCATTAGGAGCTCTTGGGTCCACGTTATAGCATGGAATATATCCAGAAGATTTTCTGTAAATCACTAACGCGTTGCAGCCATCGGAACGAGTGTACATGGGAGGCTCTAACATAGAAATTTTTAGCGGCTGTTTTGGACAACTAAATTGGGGTGCAATACCAGGATCCATCAAAATTGAATGTGAGTTTCTGCACCATATCTTGTCCAAACTCCTCACACTATTGTACAAGTTGTCAACACACCCAACACAGGAGTTTCCTCCCAATAACTTCAAAACGGAGCCAAGGGGTATGGTGAGGAATCCAAATATGAAATCAACAAATTCTTGCTCTGCCTCTATGTACATAATCTTATTTTTTGATTTGCTACGAATCACTTTTACATTCAATTTACTATCATCTTCATTATCATTTGATTTTGCATCGACTTTAAATGCAGATAACTTCTGTTGTTCCATTTTTTGGTTGTCTTTTTCTAAAAATATATTGGTGAGTGGCTCATGAGAAATTAATACATTCTTGAGCAACTTTAAGATCTGCAATCCAATAAAAATAATTAACCCACTACTTTACATTGTCCATCAAATAATTAACAACCAAAGCTCCTCTCAAGATTAAAGAAGAAAGTTGTGTAAATGTCCATAAGCTCCCAGCCCATCCAACCTCATCAGCTATCAAATTTATTGGTCAGATTGAATTTTAGATTTTTCTTTTGTAACTCAAATTTGGGACAAAACATGGGGAGGGGGCAATTGGATATATTGCCATTGGTTAACCAAAAAATATAACTACACTATCGTTAACTTTTTATAAATAATTATTCACAAATCTAGTTTGATTCAATATATTTATCGTAAATTAACGGATAACTTTATATCAATTTAAAAAAAAAAGACTATTTCACCGATAAGCTTTAAAATTGTTGTAAAATATAAGTAAATTTCAATTATGTGATTGTGCAGTTATTATTATTAAAAAATTCTCAAACTTTTTTTATACAGATGTACACGGGTATTACTTTCAAATCAACAGTTAGATAAAAAAAATTATTGATTGGTGTAGGCGTTTTATACACATATAATGTCATACATGCACGCATGCGGAATATATATAAAATAAGGTCATTAGTCTTGTGTAAAAGTGACCGGAATGAATTTTGTTATGTACTCTCACTTGGTAAATTATATATTGTGACAAAAGTAAACACAATACCTCTTGCAAGCCAATGTTTATGAATCTTTCCTCCAACCGAGAAAAGTCTCTGTAGCCAAGTTGGATTAGTAGCTGCAAAGAGTCATCAAATGAACTGGGCATCACCTTTAGATCATCAAACACAAGAAATTTCGATCCTTCTTTCACAAAAACGCAACCTTCAACTTCAATTTTTGCCTCTTCCTCTGAACGTAATACATTTACCTCTTGGTTCATCAATTGTCCGCAAGTGCACCTTGCGTTTGCGAAAGTAGTCAGTGTCCAACAATTATCGCTACACCTAAAATATTTTGGAGGATCAGTGTTTTCCACGTCCACTAACAGCTTTGAGCAAAGTACATGGCGGGGATTTCGTGGATTTAACAGCATATTTTTGCAGACATCATTCAAAAAATTATCCGTGTCAAGATTTTCCACCGATTGATACAAATTGTTGATGCTGCCAAGTGATGTTGGATGTTGTTGATCCTTGCTGCCAACGAGGCGGATGATGGTGCCTAGTGGAAGTGTGAGGAAGCTGAAGAGCGTGTCCACGAAGTCCTCAGTTGCTTCAGTCACAACTACTTTCTGCAATTCTTTGTCAACTAAGATTTTCAAGGAAAACGATTGTGGTTCTTGCTGGGAATCCATTGGGAACTCTGTGGGATGTATGAATTTCCACTAAGTGTGGGTGTATATATAGATATATCTTTTTCGTTGATTCAATTCTTTCTTAATAGGTAAGGGAAAAAAAAGTTGAAACAAAACAAAACAGTGAATGTTATGTACTGGAAAAGAAAATGAAAGTTGAAGGTAGGGGTGGAAGAAAAGGGCAAAAGTATCTGTGTTCTTGTTGATGGAGTATGAACAGAGAGAGAGACAGAGAAAACAAAACTGTGATAGTTATGTAAGAAAAGTTGAAGGCGGAAGAAAAAGTCGAGTGTATCCGTTTTCTTCTTGACGAAGCATGAACAGACAGAGATAAAACAAAACAGTGAAAGTTAAGTACTGGAAAAGAAAAAGAAAAGGAAAAATTGAGGGTGGAAGAGAAAGTTCAAAGTATAAATTTTCAAGATGAGAGAGAATGTATGACACAAAATTTTCCCGATAATTATAGATAAATATGCAGATGTGAGTTGAATGTGCCCAAGAACAGATTGTCGTGGACTTCATCAGAATTCCATTAAGTAGACACTACTAGACACTAGTTTATGTAGAAGAAACTTTCAATATATATTGAGGTCAGTTTATACTTTAACTAAATGTAAAACTTCTTATTAAATATTTTCAGGACGGAAATGTATATTTTAATCTTATATTTTAAGTTTTATTGAAGAACTTTAATTCCATATATTGTCTAGTTTCATTACATTAGCGTTATATAAAATTGCACCACATATTCTATATATAATTACCTTCAAAATAAAATCTCTTTTTTAACAATATATTTAATTTATCAATTAAATATGTTTCATATTTTTTTATCTCTTATATTTATTTTAGTAAACGAAAAAAATTAATCTTTTTAAAATTTATTGTCTATAAAAAATGAAACAAGTCAATAACTTTATTCTTTTATTTTTTTAACATTTGAATAAATTATAAATTAAGAGAAAAATGCAAAACATCCCCTTCAACTTTGGTATGATTGCATTTACCACATTCAACTTTAAAAAAATTGAAAATTACCCCCTTGAATTTTATAAAATTTTGAATTAACACCAGTCATCAACTTAATTAATTATTTTTATCAAATTATATTTTTTATTAAAATTTTAAATAAGAATTATAATTTTATAAAATATTAATTTATTTTATTATTTTTCACATATAATTTTGGACTATATTTGTAACTTTTTAATTAAAATTTTTGTATATAATTTAATTTATATTAATTATATAATATAAAAATTATATGTAAAATTCAAAAAATACATTATACTATAACATTGTGATTCTTATTTAAAAATTTCATAAAAAAATACTCGATTTGATTAAGTGATTGATTAAGTAAATGATGGGTGTTAATTCTAAGTTTTGTAAAGTTTTAAATGGTAATTTCAAGTTTTCAAAATTGAAGGGGGTAAAATTCAACTACTTCAAAGTTAAAAAGGGTAATTTGCATTTGTTCCTAAATTAAATGTTAAAAAATTATTACATACAAAAATGTGCAATGCAGCAATTTTTTTATTTTATCCCTTTTATTTTTAAAATTTATGTAAGAATTAATTGTTTCAGATAAGAATTCAATGTTGTAATTGTAACAATAGTTGTTGCATCTAATTATTATTTGTTGTGAATTCCATAAAAATGAAAGAGGCCTCATCTATATATTTAGATGATTGGATGCAATAACTACAATTTTAGTTACAAAGTCTAAATTCTTTTGTAAGAAATAAAATAAAATTTTAAAAGTAATTAGGTGTTGCAATTTATTAAACAAACAAACTCTAGAAAATGAGAAAAAATAAAGGTAAGTAAAAAATTGATATAGTTGCACTTTCTAATTAGCAATAATTTGGAAAAAATAATTCTCCACCATCTAATTAAAAAATTTAGAAAGATAAGAAAACAAAAAATTGAAATAATTGCACTATTTATTAGCGACAATTTTTTGAAAATAATTTCACTATTTACAATGAAAACTTAAAAAATAAAAATAAAATACAAAAATTTAAAAAAGATTAATTTTTATAATTTACTAAAAGAAATTTAAAAGATAAAAATAATAAAAATTAAAAATATAAAATACATTTAATATATAAATTAAAATAATTGTTAAAAAAAGATCATATTTTAAAGGTAATTATATATAGGACACGTGATGCAATTCTATGCATAATTAATGTAAATAAAATGGCATCGGTGATGTATAAAATAAAAATTTATTTATTTAAAGTCTTCAACTTTTAAAAAATATGCAATGTTGTTTAACTACATACCTAATACCATTAGGGTCTTTTTAAGGGAGATGCTTATATAACATCAATTTTGACATTGTATATTACTTATGTAAGTAATATTTTTATAATAAAAAAAGACACTTCTGATCTTCTAATTTTTATTAAAGTTTTAAATTTGTTCACTAAATTTTATATAAAATAAATTTATCTATCTTACTTCATGAGTAAATTAATAACTCTTTAATTCATCACTCTCATAATTGGCTTCAAACTCCATTTTATTCTCTTTTTCTTCTTTTTTATTAATTAAATTTCCTATTGATTTTTGACTTAATTCATTCTCTTCATTATTTCTTCTTATAGGAAATAAGTATTACACCAATTTGCTCGAAAAGTGTAATTAGTAATTTTATTGATGATGATTCAGCCTCTTCAAAATAATCATTGTAGTATGGAGTATATATAATGAACCCAACCTAAAAATCAAATTCTGATAACCATATGATATTTTTAGAGTTATTATATATTGGAATTGTAAAAACTTTGCACCTAATCATGGAGAAATTCGAAGATTGCATAAGAACTCTATATGAGGAGATATTAGCAGAGAAATTAAGATGAAAATGCTCTTAATAAACTACTATAAATACCTTCTCTCTATTGTATTTTAGCATCACAAATAATTAAGAATCAATATAATAATTTTCTATCCAAGAGGTTTTCTCTCTTTTTTATTTGACTTCTAAGCTATAAATATTTTTAAGAGTTAACATGTGAATAAGTTATCTTATTTGTTATGTAACACAACATAAGTCTACTCGATCATAGTTATAACAGGGGTTTCAAATTGCAAAGCTGTGACTAGGGGTGTAAATAGGTTAGGCCAAGTTAGGTTTTATCCTAAATAGGTTAAGCTTGCTTTCTAAATTATTGGTCTAAGCCCAGCCTATTAGCTTGCATAAGGCCAAAATTTAGGTTCGGTCTGCTTATTAAAGAAGCCTAACTAGGCATATTAGCCTACTTAGAAACTTCTTTATATAAATAGGTTTTCAAATGTGCTAATAAACTAAAACTTTCTTAGGATTCAAAATTATCCAATGGCCTAATTAGGCTTATATACATATATATATATATATGTGTATTGAAATATTTATATTATTTATATGTATAATATATATTATATTATATTATATTATAAATATATTTATGTTTAAATAGGCCGACTTGATAGGCCTATAAATCAAGTCTAAAGAAAAAAAGTTTGACCTATTTATCTAAATAAGCCAATTTATTAGCTTAAACTTAACTTATTTAGATAAATAGGTTAGGCTAAACTAGGTCTTAAGTAGGTTAGGCCATAAACCTCTGATAGACCGCTTGATAGGTTGCCTAACCTACTTGTACCTTTAGCTGCAACAATACTATGATTAATATAATTATGAAAAAATATGACAAATACAATCATTGTAGAATAAAATAATTATAAACAAATATGACAAATACAATACTAGAATAAAATTGTAAAGGATTATGATTACATACTACAATTTTAAATCATGATTATGCTTAATATATGTATTAAGTTTATATCATCATTTGTTTTATTTTTATTAATAGGTGACATATTATAATATATTTTGTTTATAGTTCTATTTATACAGCTCCTAAATTCACCATTCCTATGCTAGGCCAAGAGGTGAAGTCAAAAGGGAACCAAAGAACAAAAACAGAAATAATACTTTTATAGTCGCATCCACTATCCATATCAGTCATCTATATTCTTCCCTATTTATAATTAAATCCTACTATAACATTCATTGCATTATCAAGGTCGTGCAATATTTATTTAAAGAAGGAAATCATTTTGGAACCGAAAAAGCATTCCCTGTTAAATGGAATGTGGAGCCTGGGGCCGGGACTCAATCAATAATTTTTTGTCTCGAATAAAACTTATGAAGAAATGCAATCTAATTTATATTTAGCCCCAAAAGTAAAACCATACGAGCAAATTTTTGTTATATACCTAAATTTGCCCGTTCTTATATCTCATATAAAAAATGGAACTAATTTAAATTTCCACAACAGAAAAGAAAAGGCTGTAACTAGTCATACATAATGGCAAACCATGACATATGGAGAAAGATAGATAATATCTTGTGGTTAACAAAATAATGCATGGTAGTACTATAACAGTAAGGAAAATAATTTTCTCTATGAAATAGTTGATGTTATTTCCTGCAATACCCTTATACAAAATATTAAATGAATAGAATATTTTCTATTATTTTATTATCAAAACTATATATACAAGTAAATGAAATTATTTTTATGAAAGATTATCTATCAAAAACAAACTTACCCTTGGTTCACACACAAAATATTATGTGGGATGTGCTAAGTTGAAGCTTCAAATGATAAGAAATTAGGATTCTTGTTTTGCCGTACTCTTTGTCAAAGAGTCACTCCTAGGTTTTGGTAATTTCACAAAATCTTCAAGACCGCCACTCAAGGTAGAGTTTCATGTCAAAGAAGTAGGTTTAAAGCCTCCACATCAAGAAAAGACTTTGATGAGGACAAAGTGAAAAACATGAGTCAAATGCGGCCTGAGGAGAAGAAATTAAAATAGTAATTGTCTATCATGAATAAGGAAACTGTCATGATTCAACCTGATTGTAATTGACGTAGAACCTATTATCTAGTTTTCACCAATCTATCGTAGGATATACTAAGGAATTTGGAAAAAAATTTCATAGCAACATTTCAATTCAATTACAAAAAAAGTTAGGTAAACATTTAACCTATCATAATTAGGAATAAACCAACCTAACTAGCTTCAAATTAAGAAATAATTATCATTCTATCCCCTTTAATTTATACAAATAAAGGCTTAAATACTTAAGTATTTAATGTCAAAACTTATCTTAAATACTTAGGTTTAAATATTTATGCAACCTAAACTTACCTTATAATTTTCTACAAGATCTAATGTTGAAATGGTGGAGGAGTCAACTTAATGAAGAAATTTGTTAAAAGAAACATACAGGAGGTAAGCCCAAGCTTAGTAGAAAAAACATGTAATATAGATAAATTTGAAGAGAACCTATAAGCTTACTAATTGAATTTACCTTCCTAATTTTCAAGCACTTAAGCTTCACATAACACAATTAAATTTCCAATAGTAACAATGTAAGTAATTATAAATACCAACAAACATTGATGCCAAATATCACATATAAATGCTCCTTATGATATAACACACATATAATAATCAATCAATGTAAAACAATTGAATCTATTTCTCAATCAATCACTAGATCTGGATTTCACATATCACAACTTAGGTATAATGAAAATAGCTTTGTGGTTTTCAACATTATTCACTTAGTGGAGACAATCTTACATGAGTTTTTGACACTATATCTTGCTAACTTTTAGTGAAAATAGCCTTATGGACTTTTAAAACTTTTTCCATTTAGTGAAGATAGTCATGTGCATGTTTCCAATATTATTTTATGCCTCGTAGCCTTCTAACACTATTAACATTGAGTGAAGATAGACTTACATAAGCATTCACCAATACCACTTTTATGTATCATTTCATTTCACATTTCAATTGTACACATAGTTCAATTCATAACTTATTCCATGTTTCTTTACATGACCACATACATCAAATTATACTGTCAACAATTCACATATAAATTAACTCATATTATAGTCTAACATTAGCATTATAATCTCACTATAGCTATTAGTATGATCAAACATATCATTAACATCATTACAATACAATTTACAAATTAACTTGCACATTACTACCTCACTAAGCCTTATTACATTGCTATTAATTATGTATCTAACATCTATTCATCACATACTAACTTATCTTAACCTAGGAGATCTCTAAGATATAGTCCTTATATGATATGATATCTCAACTTGCTCTACTACAAAATTGTAATTTTACATTAGTTGATGAACATTGGTTATAGATTAAACTAACATCTATATAATTGCAGTGATATTTTTGAAATTATTGTGACATATAAGACAAAGGTTGTAAAACAAACCAAATAGTTACATGGTGACATTTTTAAAATTTAAATGAAAATTTAATACAATGATTAATTTAGAAAATTGTTATTCAAAAGGTATTTAAAAGGTCATGTAGGAAAAAGAAAACTTACATGTTAGTTTCATTATTAATTGATGTGCAAAGATATCTAAAAAGCTTCCTTGGGCAATGCATCGCCAATTACTGATAATGGACAAAATGTAAGATATTAGTTTTAAGTTAATAATTAATGTCTATATGTTAGTTTATTAACTATATATTTCACTTTCATTCTCTATTTGAAAATATCTAGATGATGCACTAATTTCTATTATCTAACTTTGGCATTTGTTTAACATGCAGGAGGAAAACAATTTCCCCTCCATCTTTATTTAACACCTTTGAAGATATTATAGAACCTAATTATTGCTATTTTATCCATTGCCATTTAAATGTGTCAAATGAGATGGAGGGGGAGCTATTCTCCACCTCCTCAAACAAAAGCTAGTATTGGTAATGGAGATTCATGATTTACCAATATTGAAATTTAATGGATGTCACGAGTGATTTTTGAATGATGTCTATGAGAATTGGCATTGAGGTTAGGAATAGGAGTGAAAAAACAAAGCTCTTTTTTTTTTCTTGTGTAATATTATTGTAAATTTGCATTTATTGATGTAATGTTATATAGAATGAATAAATTTGTTAGATAAATTTTCTTATATCAATGTTTTCTTTTGCATATTTTTGTACAGTTGCATTTGATGTATTGATCTTTGTATCGTTATAAAAAAATGCAAAAAAGAATATACAACTTGTCATGAATTTATGATATTTAATAAAATTAAAGAAATATTTTTTATTAATTTAAAAAATAACCTTCTTTTCTAAAATTAATATGTTTTAAAACCTAGTAAACCTTTCAACCTATTTATGCAACTTTTAGACTTTCTTACACTTGATCCATCTCTTGGGTAATTTGTAAAATGATTTGTTTGCTTTCCACTAATAAAAGTTATTTTCTAAAACCCAATGTGGTATTTAAGTTACATTAAAATATATGGGGAAAATATTGTTGATTTTTTTACGATTAATTGAAGTTATAAGTTGGCATGGTGATATTATTGTAAATATGAGTAACTTATCACATTAGTTTCATATAACTATGCCCAAAAGGCATTTGAATCATTTTTAGTTCGAGATATAAAATGTTTGTATGTTCATTATTACTAAATAATTGATATCTATTATTGTTCCCCTACCTATAAATTTTTTACTTTCAATCTATTTATTATCTAAGTTCTCTCTACCAATAAAGTTTCTCTTTCACTTTTTTTTTTATTTAACTTCTCTTTCACTTTACATTTTATTTATATTTTTACTCCATATAGCACTAGCATAAGAGGACATTACACAATCAATGTTACTTGATTGTCAATTACTAAATTATAAGTTATTGCTTTTGGACTATCATCCTCTCTGAGCTACAAACACGAGCTTTACAATGTTTGGAGTGCTTGACACGTATCAAAAGATTGGGTTCCTTGTGCTTCTTTATTGTAAAACCAATTCTTTTGAAACATGTATGTACATTTCCCCTGTTATTTGTGAGTACATTACATGCACTTTCTACTTTCTGTATGTCCAATGTTACTTTTTAAGGTGTGAAATCATCCCAACGAGACTTCTTTGTATCACATGTTTATAGCTTTAGAGGTTATCAGTGGATATCTCTAAGTACAGCCACTGATAGGTGGAAGAGTTAATTATAATAGGTCTGATTTAGCGTATAGCATACAAATGTAAATACAAAATGCTGCTGAAAGCGAATGGTAAGTTTTCATTTTTTTTATTCATGGTGCCTGCGACATGAAATCTGAAGTATGAGTTGTTATATTGTAATGATATATTTTAACAGATGTATAATTTTTAATCTTGAAGTTTAACAAAAAGAAAAAACAAGAAAGGGCTTTCTGAATAATAATGGGTGATATTTGCATGTTGTTTTTTAGGGAAGATGTTCTTCGACCGGA
Organism: Sindora glabra; assembly: GCA_020226215.1. NCBI lineage: Eukaryota > Viridiplantae > Streptophyta > Magnoliopsida > Fabales > Fabaceae > Sindora > Sindora glabra. Next base: position 35,334,647 of record CM035234.1, on the reverse strand, counting down.
TCTGTTTTTTTTTTGGCAATATCTCTAAGCAAGATCTTCTTATGCATGATCTGTTTAAGTAGTACAATTGTAGTGCCACTTGTTGTGAAGGAGATTTTGGATCAGGATTTTTCTCGACGGAGAAGCAGGCAATAATGTGTATGTCCAGTTGCTTACAAGAATTGGCCATAAAAAGGAAAAAAATGTCAACATTTATATGATCACATGATTAATGTTGGATGTATATAGTACCAATTAGAAGATTTTGGATGGTTATATTGATGAATTAGATAATCAAGTTGACATAGGGTGAAGAGTTGGTACTACATGGAAAAGTAATTCTTTAATTTTGCTTTTTGTGTATATCGATAATCAGAAGAAATGTTATCGAATTTCTATTAATTGCAAAGGTGCAGTATAACTTCTAATGGGACTATGCACCTTGTGAAGTAGGTTTCACTTAAAGATACGTTGAGTGGTAGTCACTTGGCATAGTTTCTATTAGTTTGCTAACTTTTTATTTCTAAACTTGTAATTATTTTTTAATTTGTATACATGACCGGAATACAGATATAACAAGCTTGACCTTTTTAAATGCATTATCTTTTTATTTTATATATTAATTAAAATAAAATAATATGTACCCATGCGGACACACAGATCTTTAACTAGTTATTTGTAAACTTCAAAAAAAAAAAAAATCTAAACAAGCTAGTTTGCTTAGTTTAGTCTGTGGTGCTTAAAAAAATTAAAGTGGATTATTTAATCAAATAAATTTATTTATTAATTTTGACTTGGCTTATTTAATTTTTTAATTAAATAGATTATATAGTATTTAAACTAGAGTAGACTGCAAGTTTTTGGTGAGATGCTTTGCCTTTTTTTACCCTTGACCATCATTTTCAGTAACATCGTGAGATTCAATATATATTATTTTGAAATTTTTTCTTGTTTAGTATCTGAATATGAACTTAGAATATTATTAATGAATTAAGCGGCCTACTACTTGCGATATAAAAATAACCCACAATATACTTTGAAGCACAACGTTCCGCAGGTATTTTAACTATATACTTCAATAATTACAAAAATATCATTAATAAAGTATTAGAAAAATCCACAGTATTTACTATCATTAATAAAGAAAACAATGTTTTCAATTTGTATTTGAAGCAATCCAAATTATCTTCTATTTTTTTTTTTCAGTTGTAAAGATAATTTTCAAATTTAAACTTTAAAAAATTTATATGGTGAAGTTTTTTTTCCTTTACAATAAATATTTTCATACATCGATAATATAGTTTTATCAACACTAGCAACTAGTGTAATACAGACATATTCATTTTGCAAGTGCAAGAAGATAACATGAATATCTGACACATGGCAATATTTCATGCAACATTGGTGTAAATAGACACATCGCTGTGTATGAAATACAAACTCGAAGGGCAAATTACATTCATTTAGGTTTAATTTAATTACCTCACATTCCCTCTATTTTTGAAAATAAGCATTCAGTTCTTTTATTTTACTAAAAAAACAAAAATAGAGGATAAGTGAGGAGAGTGCACTCACTTTTAAGAAATATACCTGCAAACACATGACAATATTTTTTGTGCCATTGGTGTAAATAGTTATGTCCATGAAATATAAAATAAGAGGACACATTACATTTACCTAGGTTTAACTTAATTATCACACATCTCTTCTATTTTAAATAATATGCACTCATTTTCCCTATTTTTTTCGGAGGACGTGTATGTATTTTAAATAGAGGTAAGAGAGGCGAGTGTAATATCAAACAGACCCAAGGAGACATAAAACCCAAAGGCGTAAGATGGAAAATTGAAGCGTTTGACAGAAAAAGCAACTTAAGTTTTATTTGCTTCGGGGGAAAATATATATTTTTTTAAAAAATGATATTTATATGTATAATGATAAGGAAAGATACCTAAAATCATACTAATAAAAAAAAGTAAATTCTTTTTAAAAAATAAAAATTATTTTTCTTAAATTCTTCATATTTAACATTAAAAAATATTTTCTCTTTATATTAATATTTTATAATTATATTTTATGAAAAATATTTTTCAGGGAAAAAACAGGATCTTAATTAACTTTGAGAAAAGCTTAATGCACTTCTATTTTGAAGTGAATCATGCGTTCCCTTTACATAGGAGTGTATGCAGTAGAATTCTTACCTCTACCTCACCGATGCTTAGGACCCTCACTTCAATGTCATCAAGGGGGAGGTTAAATTCCTTTACAAAGAATAGCATGGATTGGAGTGGACTCACTTGAAGATCATCTCCTACAACATAGGATGCTGGTCTCTTCACAAATCCCACTACATCTTCCATTTTTCCATTAGGAGCTCTTGGGTCCACGTTATAGTACGGAGAATATCCACAATATGGTCCGTAATTCACCAACCGCTTGCCGTCAGAGGAAGAAGCGTATTGGAGAGGCTCTAACATAGAAACTTTTAGTGGCTGGTTTGGACAGCTAAATTGGGTTGCTATGCCAGGATCCATCAAAACTGAATGTGAGTTTGTGCACCATCTATTTTCCAAGCTCCCCAAACTATTGTACAAGTTGTCAACACAGCCAACATAAGAGTTTCCTCCCAACAACTTCAGAATGGAACCGAGAGGCATGGTGAGGAATCCAAATATGAAATCGACGAAATTTTCCTTTGCTTCTATACACATAATTTTATTCTTGGACTTGCTACAAATTACTTTTACATTTAGTTTATGACCATCTTTGTTGCCATCTAATTTTGTATTGACTTTAAATGAAGACAACCTAGGTTGTTTCACCTTTTTGATATCTTCATCTAAAAAAGAAATTAATACATTCCGGAGTAACTCTAACATCTGCAATCCAATAAAAAAAAATTACATTTCCCCCCCAGTAATTGACGACCAAAGCTTCTAATTTGATGTTATTAAACAAAAAGTAGAAAGTTACGTCCATAATCTACCAATCCATATATTGCAACAAGCTTAGATCAAATTTTTTTAGGTCAGAATGAAGCTTAGATTTTCTAATTTTGTAACTCAAAATGGATTTTGGGATCATAGATACAAGAGGGGGAAAAGAGAGACAGAGAGAGGATTACCTGACATCAACGTTAACAAAAAATATATTTACTCCATTGTTAACTTTTTATAAAATAATTCTTCGCAAAATCCATAACTAGATTAAATACATTTATCCTCTAGATTAAATGGCAATTTTATCTCGACATAAGTTAATTGCTACTCGATTGATGATGTTTAAAATTAATAAGAAATATGCCAACAAGTAAATTACATCATTCAAAATTTTCTCAAACATATAAGAACATAAACTTGACGAATATTTTCAAATCATCGGTTACATAAAAGAAAATCATATTTTACAGAAAAAAATTATTGGTTGATATAGGTTTTACATATGCATGTATAAAATGTGAGCACTAATCTCACGTCAGGATGAAACGAATGAATTGTGTTTGTAGAATCTTGTATTTACGCGCATAATTAAATTTTAATAAATGTAAGATCTCACAGGCACACATGATATTCTCATTAGATACGCTCCATGTATATATTTCGTATTATATACTAAGTTACAGTGTATAGTGAATGCAATACCTCTTGCAAGCCAATGTTTATTGTTGGCAAAAAATAAATGAAACAATTAACCCAAAATTAGAATGCGAAATATACATATTTGATTTTGGCTTTTAGGATCCTGATGCTACAATCCACCACACAGATATCAAGAATCACCTCTGGATTGGAATTCTTGGCCTCTTCCCACAACAATTGCACCAAAACCAAAAGAATCCACACACCCTTTTGTAGAGAGAGAGAGAGAGAGAGAGAGATGGATAAAAGCTCTTTGATAGAATTTTTTTTGGCTCTCTTGGAAAGAAAAAACTGAATGTCTCATATATTTCTCTTTTTTTTTTGTGTTTCTCTCTATCAACTTTTGAAGAAGGAAGTGGGTGGATATTTTTTCTCTCCCATTTCTCACTCCCTGATTAGTTATCATAATAGATTTATTTGAATTCAAATTCAAATAATAGGTTAAATATTTATTTTAATTAAATAAAGATTCAAAACATGATAAATGTGGATCACCCATTATAGGTGTCTCCACATTCATCATCTCCCACTCACACATAATGGGATGAGCCACATCATATAATCTTCTTCTCTCTTTATGGTTTTCATGCTCGATGCATTGTTGTGATTGCGTGGGCATGACGTCATCTTGGGTGTTCTTGTACTAGAAATTCTTATATAGAATCAACATAAGACAACCCTTATTTCTTGTTATTTATATTATGCCTCAGATGCCCTAAATTTTCCCATATACACTTTTTGCTTGCAAATCTAATCCTTCATGAGCTTTACTATAGGCTCAGATTGCCATTCACATATGCATAGCATCCACATTTATGATGTTATCAAAATTAACTTCATAATGGACATCTTTCAGACATTAGCATAATTATGTATATGTCGAGAAATCTTCCTTTCGCCCGTATATCACTTTGATTTGAACACAACCGCTTTCCTAGTATTTTATCCTTTAGACTGTATATATCTTAATCATAGGATATATACTAAGGTAACGAACACTGCATTATTTCTCTATAATATCGTCAAAGTCAAAGGATATCTTTGAAAAGAATATTTCTTTTCTGGGACTCACACAACAATGAAACACAAATCTTTCACTTGCTTCTCGTTTGCGGTTCTTTTTGCACATGCGGTATGAATCACATGCTACGGTGTTTCCTTTTTTATCATAAGGGCATATGTTGGTTTTATTAGTAACACCGTATAGACTTTAGTTTGGATGCACATAGTATCTAACCTGAATTCTTCCATATCATTTGACTCTTTTTTGATGTTAGTATGTGAAGAACTCATTGTCTAGCTACAGGTATTGTGGAAGGTGGGAGATTTCGCAATTCGATCCATATTTGTATTTTGAATCTCATCTCAACTCTACTTCATTGAGGTGACATATTTGATTTTTGTTACTTCTCTACCAATACACAATATTTCTCATAGTTATGTTGGTGAACACATGTCTCATCTCTGCCCACTCCTCATAAGTGTTGGAGGCAGTTGTTCGTGTGAGGGAACCAACCTTATTAACCTGTACGACATACTTGACATTTGTTTACTCATACACATATAATAACACTTGTAATTGAATGAAAAACATATTTTATTCATTTCAATTTCGAAAATGTTTGATTAAATTCTATGCATACCAAGTGATTTTACATGCTCAATATATACATCTTTAGGTATAGCCTTAGTAAAAGGATTTGCAATCATCTTTTGTGTAGAAATGTGTTAGATGGTGACCTTCTTCTATGCTATTGCATCTCTCACAAAGTGATACTTTGTGTCTATATGCTTAGTTTTGTTGTGGTACTTTGGATCTTTTGTATAGGCGATGATTGCCTAACTATCACAATATATCAGGATGTGATTTAAATTCTCACCACAAATCCCTAGATTTTCTATAAATCTTTTTAGCCAAATTGCCTCTTGTACCATTGTAGAACATGCCACAAACTCTGCTTCCATTGTTGACAGTGTAATGTATGTTTGCTTCTTGCTACACTATGATATGGCACCATTGTTTAGCAAGAATGAGTAGCCTGATGTGGATTTTCTCTCATCCAAATCTCCTACCCAATCTACATCAGAATATCTAACTAAGCAGAAGTCATTTCCTTGATAGCATAGTGCATAGTCAACGGTGCTTTTTAAATATCTTAATATTCTCTTGACAATTTTTCAATGTTTTTGTCTGAGGTTTGACTGGTATCTGCTTACGAGTTCAACCGCATGGCAAATATCTAGTCTTATATACATTATTGCGTACATTAGACTTCTTATTGCACCAGAATAAAGAACTTTGTCCATTGATTTCTTTTTTAACTCATTTTGAGGGCACATTTCTTGACTCAATGGTTTACTCTTATTTATAAGGGTATTCATGGGTTTGCAATCTTTCATATTGAATTTCTTAAGAATTCTCCAAATATAATTTTCTTGAGAAAGAGAAACAAGTTTCTTGGAGCAATCCCTAAAGATTTTGACTCCAAGAATATAATTTGCTTCACCTATGTCTTTCATCTCAAAATTTGAGGATAGCCATTTCTTAATAGGCATAATTGAATTCATGTTATTCCTAGCCAATAGTATATCGTCCACATAAAGGGATAATATCACAAGATTGTCTTCATACTATTTAATATAAATACAATGGTCTTCCTCAATCATTTGGAAGTCATATGAGCTTATCACTCAGTAAAACCTTAAATACCATTATCTGGATGATTGTTTAAGTCCGTAAATGGACCTTTGGAGTCTACAAACTTTCTTTTCTTCTCCTTTTTATGTGAAACCTACTGGTTGTTTCATGTAGATTTCTTCATCCAGTTCTCCATTGAGAAAAATAGTTTTTACATCCATTTGATGTAATTCTAAATCTAACTGTGCTACTATGACTAGGAGTAATCTTATTGAATTAAAACAAACAACATGTGAGAATGTCTCCTTATAATCTATTCCTTCTTATTGTGTATACCCCTTTGCAACTAGTCAAGATTTATATCTCTTAATTGATCCATCTACCTTTCTTTTAATTTTAAGAACCCACTTGTTCCCAATTTCCTTTTGGCTAGATGGTACATTAACTAGTTCCCAAACCTAGTTAGTTTTCATTGAGTCTATTCTTCCTCCATTGCTTTTTGCCAATGTTCCTTAGCAAGAGAACTCAGAGCCTCTTGGACTGTTCTTGGTTCTTCTTCATTTTGAGGAGTGACCATAAGAGTTGATCCTTCAATCGAAAAACATCTTTTAGGTATATTTCCTCTCTTACTTTTTTGTAATGGGATTTCCTATACCATATCTTCTCTAAATATAGGATTTTTAGGATTTTGGCTCATTCTCTCAAAGCTCTTACTTGGATCGGTAGGCATTATTTGAAAGCTCCCACTCGGATAAGATGGATAAGATTCAATATTACTATCCATTTGATCTTGTAACTCATAAAAGGATATAGTTTGATCAATTTCTCCTTTGCTAGGAAATTCACTTTCTAAAAATGTGATATCTCTTGATTCAAGTTCTGTTATTATTCTATCCACAGTTTCACCAATGAAAACATATCCTTTAGACAATTCTGAGTATCTTATAAAGATACATTTCTTCCCTCTTGGACCTAATTTTTCATATTTATGGAAAGCATCATGAACATACGCAATAGACCCCCATGGTTTGAGAATACTTAAATCAGGTTTGCATTTTATCCATAATTTATAGGGAGTGGATGTAATAGATTTTAAGGGCACATGATTAAGTATGAAAGTAGCTGTCAAGATGGCATCTCCTCAATATGAAAATGGTAAATTTGTCTATGCCATCATTGATCTAATCATATCTAGAAAAGTCTTATTTCTTCTTTCAACTACTCCATTTTGTTATAGAGTGTTAGGGATTGTTAATTGTCTTATTATACCTTTCTCTTCACAGAGCTCTTTAAATTGTTTGAATAGATATTCAGTCCATGATCAGTTTTAAGTGCTTTAACTTTCTTGTCTATTTGATTTTTGACTTTATTTAAATAATGTTTGAAACATTCTAATGCTTCTGACTTATGTAAAATCAAATAGATATTATTGTATCGTGAGTAATCATCAATAAAAGTGATGAAGTGCCAAGCTCCATGTCTTGCCCTCACACTCAAAGGACCACATATATTGGAGTGAACTAATTTCAATGGAGTTTCTATCCTAATTCCTTTTCAAAATAGTTTTCTAGTTATTTTACTGGCTAGACAATGTTCACACAAGGACATTTTCAATTTTGAAATTGGGCTTAGCAATCCTTCTTTTGCTAGTTTAATCATTCTATTTTGATTTATGTGTCCTAGTCTAGCATGCCAAGTGCCCATCTTAACATTTAAATTTGAAGTGGAAGCAGTAAAGCAATCGTAAGCAGTGTTGTTAATAATATCCAAAATGACAAATCTATCAGAAATAAAGCCAGAACCATAAAATACATTATCTTTAAAAATGTCAGCTACATTATCATGAAAGTTAACTAAAAAATGGAAATTAAGTAGGGAACAAATGGAAACTAAATTTCGTCGAATGTCAGGTTTATAAAGTACAACATGTAGGATTAAAGTTCTTCCTCCATGCAAATCCAATTTGCATGTTCTAATAACTTTGACTTCAATCCTTGCATTGTTTCCAACATAAAGCCACTTGCTTTGGCTTGACAAATGATGATACTTTATATATGATCCTCAATCCTTACTCACATGATCTGTGGCACCTGAATCCAAAATCTATAAAGGATGAGATTTTGTTAGAAAAATAGTACTGGAAATATATGAAAAATGTTTGAAATAAGTATTCAGTAATACTTATTCTGTTCATTTTGCTGAGTGCAATCTCAAGCAAAATGGCCCATTCTTTGCCAAGCATAATATTTGATGTTCTTGAGATCAAAGTTCCTTGCCCCACACTTTCCCTTCTTCTTCTTGAAAGTTTTCTTATCCTGAGAATTGGGCTTAGTTTTTCTCTTCTGGAACTTTTTGCCTTTCTTATATTTAGGCTTAGAACTAGAGGGACCTGCTCCCTCAACCATATACACTTGTCCAGAGGATATATAAGCTCCCAAATGTTCATCCTTAAGTTCCAAATATCTAGCCATATCATCAAAGGTTACAATGCTTTCATTGTGAGTTAGGTTGACTTTCATGTGTTCCCAATTGGCAGGAAGTGATCTAATCACTGCTTGCACTTGCCACTCATCAGAAAGTGCATGACTTGCTACTCTCAGCTCATGAATCATATTTGACATTTCTCGCAAATGTTGTTTCATTGGTATATTAGGTCGAAGTTTGTATGTGTTAAATTTAATTATGAGCCTTCTTAGTTTAGTGGCAGATGTACCACCAAAATTTTCTTTTAGGGCAATTCACATTCCCTGAGCAATTGGATAATTCTTATATTTGTACATGAGGTCATATGCCATTGCACTTAAAAGTGTGATGCGAGCAATGCTGTTCTTTTTCTTCCAAATAGCATATGCCTCAACGTCTCTTCTATGCTGAGTTGTGTTCCCAGTTTTAGGTTCCAACATGATGTTGTTTAGGACTTCTAGAGCATCTTGCTATTCTAAGATGTATGATATTTTCTAATGCTAAATGTCTCAGTTGTACCCATTCAACTTGTCCCCTTTGTTTAATTCAGCAATTATGTTCTTGCTGGCCATTTTGTTAAATGTATAAACATTTCCTATGAGTATACAATGTCGTTTATTTACATGGTTCTCACATAGGATAATATGACATTACTTAGTTCATGGTCGAGAGTTTACGTTTGTCATACCCCTATTGCATGTTTGCCTAAATACTATCATTATTTCTTATCGAGGTCATTTTCTTGCAAACATAACACTTTGTGTTGCTCTTTAAAAAATATAATTCAAGAGCTCCCACTCAAATGCAAGATATTGTAAAGATAAATGTACATCAAAGAAACAATAATTGATCATCCAAATAATAATTAAAATCCAAAAAACATTCAACAATCTTCTCAAAGTAGTCTCATCAAAATAAGAGAAATGAATACATCAAAATAAAATATTTAAAGCTAGTGATTCTATTCTAGCTTTCTATTATGGTTTCAATGCTTTCATTTCATCAAATTTGTTCAATAGATTTGGTGGATTCTTGGAATGGGCTTGGCCAAAGTTGTGTATATTCAAAGCTTTAAGTGGACTTTTTAAGTGTAGTCCTATTTCTAGAGTGTTATGTTCAAAATATTTTGTACTCTTCATGTTTTGGAATTGTGACATCAGGATTGTTTTTCTCCAATTGTTTTTGAAATAGCGGATTTCCTATTGTCTCAATTCTTCCATACATCTTTTTAGGTCAAGGTATTTGGCGAGTCCCAGTGAGTAGTCTTTGCATTTCCATAAGGTCTTTTTAATTAGTGTCCAGAAGTCATCATCAAGAATTATATTCATCAAGTTACGAAACTCAAGGTGATTGGGGAACACCTTTCCTCTATAGGTGAGATTTTTTTAAAAAATTTTGACTTTAAATAGGAAGTCTGTCATTAGGATGTCTTTGCGTGCATTTCTTTTGTACAAGGTGTGCATAAATTCTTTTAGATCTCTTAGAGTGTCAACCTAGTCTGATTCTCTAAGTTTTTCTCACACCACACTCTCCATAAACCCATATGGATCATATTCTTCTCTAAACCATTGTTCCATATTTGTTCCAAAAAATAAACATAAAATATAATAAAAAAATAAGGAATTTTGCCACCTTTTCGAGTCAAAATAGTGTCACAAAAGTCTAAAAAATATACAAATAATACATCAATGTATAGATCTCATTTTTAGAAAAATTTTGAGACAAAATTTGCCTCCAATGGATATTGCATGCACCCTTAAGCGCCACTGCAAGCTAGCTATCTAAGAAAATTCAAGAAAAATAGAAAATGGGGTTTTCTCATGCGCGGCGACAACACGTGTAACGCATGCACCACCTTATAAACATTTTCTGGCCACTATATATGGCTAGAAATGTAAGAAAAAATTTTCTTGTTGCATAAAAGTGTGATAAGTGGCAAATGGGCTTGGGGGTGGGCCCCACGCGCCACCCCCGAGAGTGGGGAAGGAAAGATTTTTTTTTTTAAAGAAACTTTAAAATGACGTGTCATTTTTCACAAGTTTAGAATGACGTGTCATTTCGGGTCGGGTTAGGTTTCAAAATGACATGTCATTTTTCAATTAGCTTTGTCATTTACATCATCTCCAACCTCTGACTGGGTCAGACCCGACTTAGTTCATGACTTAAATAGGTCTGTTTAACCTAAAAACTTGTTTTGGATATAACTTTTGATCCAAGAGTCTGTTTTAGGTGATTCAAAAGCTATTTTTCTTAGAATTTAATGCTCTATAACTCTAGGCTAATTTTATAGCCTAAAAATTTAATTTTCTAGGGGACCCAATATCTGAAATATTACGAACTTTATAGAGTTTTATGTGTTCTGTTTGATCTTTGATGTTCGGGAATGTTTTATAGATGTTTTATGTGTATCCTTTAACATTAAAATCATCTCTAACATAATTATTCCATGAACAATAGAATCATACAATAAAATTTGCATTTAATTGGCTAAAAAATTTTACATCACAAGAATTAAAATAAGGTAGCATGCTTTCAAGCCAAAATAAAATTATCAATTAAATACATAGTAAGTAGTAAATGCATTTAACTTAGAGCATCTCATACAATTTATCTCATATATCTCATTCATCAATGCATCTCATACATCTCAAACTTGCATTTAATTGCATTAATTACATTTGGGAAAATAGAGTCATCAGAACTAACTTGGCTCTAATACCAATGTTGGAAAAAAATAAATGAAAAAGTTAACCCAAAATTAGAATGCATAATCTACATCCTTAATTTTAGCTTTTAGGATCTTGATACTACAATCCACCACACAGATGTCAAGAATCACCTCTAGATTGGAATTCTTGGCCTCTACCCACAACAATTGCACCAAAACCAAAAGAATCCATGCACCCTTTTGTAGAGAGAGAGAGAGGAAGATGGATAAAAACTCTTTAATAGAATTTTTTTTGACTCTCTTGGAAAGGAAAAATTAAATGTTTCTTATATTTCTCTTTTTTTATGTTTCTCTCTATTAACTTTTGAAGAGGGGAGTGGGTGGATATTTTCTCTCTCCCATTTTCCATTCCTTGATCAGTTACCATAACTGATCAATTTGAATTCAAATTCAAATAATAAGTTAAATATTTATTTTAATTAAATAAATATTTAAAACATGATAAATATGGATCACCCATTATGGGTGTCCCCACATTTATCATTTATGAATGTCTCTTCTAACCGTGAAAGGTCTCTACAGCAAAGTTGAACTAGGAGCTGCAAAGGGTTATCAAATGAACTGGGCATCACCTTTAGATCATCAAACGCAAGAAATTTCAACCCTCCTTTCACAAAAACCCCACCTTCAGCTTTAATATTTAACCCTTCCTCTGAAGCCGCTGCAATCTCTCGGTCCATCAGTCATCCACAAGTGCACCTTACATTTGCGAATTGCGAAAGCACTTAATTTTGGTGGATAATATCCACAAGCACACGTAAAATATTTTGGAGGCTCTATGTTATCCACATTCATCAACTGCTTTCAACAAAGTGCATGGCGGGGATTTCGTGGATTTAACAACATGTTCTTGCAGACATCATTCAAGAAATTATTAGTGTCAAGATTTTCCACCGAGTGATACAAATTGTTGACGCTGCCAAGTGATGTAGGATGTTGCGGATCCTTGTTGCCAGCGAGCTGGATTATGGTGCCCAGTGGAAGTGTAAGGAAGCTGAAGAGTGTGTCGACGAAGTCCTTAGCTGCTTCAGCCATAACAACTTTCTACAATTCTTTGTTGACTAGGATTTTCAAGGAAAATGATTGTGGTTCTTCTCTCTGCGAATCCATCGGAAAATTTTGTGAGATGTATTTATTTCCTCTTACCAAGTGTGGGTTAATATATATCTTTTTTGTTGGTTCAATTCTTTCTTAGTAGGTAAGGGAAAAAATGAAATAAAATAAAATAGTGAAAGTTATGTACTGGAAAAGAAAAATAAAAGTTGACGGTGGAAGAAAAATGCAATAGTATCAGTTTTCTTCTTGATGGAGCATAGAGAAAGAGAGAGAGAGAGAGATAGAGAGAAAACAAAACAGTGAAAGTTATGTAAGAAAAGTTTTAGGTGGAAGAAAAAACTCATGCATCTGTTTGAAGTATCAGTTTTCTTTTTTATGTGTGTGTGTGTGAGAGAGAGAGAGAGAGAGAGAGAGTATGATACAAATTTTCCCGATGATTATAGATAAATATGCAGATGTGAGGTGGATGTGTCCCAGAACCGATCATCAAAGTGGGACAGACGTCTTCATCCAAATTCCATTTGGTAGACAGCTTACAAAATAAAGGATTATTTTCAAGGGCCCTCTATTCTTGTTTTTAACTATTAGCTTTTGCCTAGAAGAAAAATTCAATACTGTGGTCATCATTGGAGAGAGAAAGGGGAGAGGCAGAGTGGATGTGTGGAATTAGGGGTGCAAATAAGTTGGGTCAAGTTAGGCTTTATTTTAAATAGGTCAGGCCTGTATTACAAAATATTAATCCAAGCTTAGCCTATTAACTTATATAAGGCTTTTCTCAGGCTTGACCTGACTTATTTTAAAAGTTTGCCTGGTCTGTTAATCTATTTAAAAACTTATTTTTAAATACAAACTTTTAAATAGGCTAACAATTTAAGACTTAAAAGGCCTATTATAAAAAGGAAAAAAAATTAGGCCAGTGTTGTTTGGTGTAATTTATTGTAGCAAAATACCCAAAGCTCACTTTTTTTCATTTAAGTGTAACCACATACAAAAATTTACCATGATATTCAAAAGATAAAATAACACATTTACAATGAATTTTAAGAAGACCAAAAGAATCAAAATAGAAACCTCTTTTACCACATATTAAAATTGAAAAAATTTTAATTTAATATAAGTAAAAAAAATAAAAAACTAAAAACTTATAAGAATTAAAATTGGAAAACTTTTAACTTTATAAAAAATTAAATTAATATAAAATTTTAATTATAAATAAAATTTATAAAAATTTAATTTTTTAGGAATTAAAATAAATTTTTAGTTAAGATAAAAATAAAAATAAGTAAGAATTTAGAGACATAGTGACATATTATTATTTAACAATTTAGATATTAATTAGACTTGACTTATCTATTTATTTAAGATTTTTAGTTGGTGTTATTGTTTGGAGATAAAACAGTAACATGTTATTATTTAGAAAATAAAAGTAACATGCTATTATTTTGACAATTTGGTTATTAATTAGACTTGATTTATCCATTTATTTGGAGTTTTTTTATTGATGTTACAAGATAGTAACATGTTACTATCTAGAGAATAAATAGTAACATATTGTTATTTTGACAATTTGATTGTTAATTTGACTTAATTTATTCATTTATTTAAGTTTTTTAGTTAGTGTTACTGTTTTGGAATGAAACAGTAATATGTTAACATGTTACTATCTAGGGAATAAATAATAATAGTTGTTATTTGGTGATTTGATTATTAATTAAACTTGATTTATCCATTTATTTAGTATTTTTTGTTGGTGTTATTGTTTTGAAATGAAATAGTAACATCCATTACTTTATTAGTTTGGTTATTAATTAGACTTGATTTATTCATTTAATTAGAGTTTTTAGTTGATGTTACTGTTTTAGAAAAAAACTGCAACATGTTACTGTCTATAGAACAAACAGTAGCATGTTATTATTTTAATAATTTGATTGTTAATTAGATATAATTTATCCATTTATTTGAAGTTTTTCGTTGATGTTATTGTTTTGGAATGAAATAGTAACATATTACTATCTAGAGAACAAATAGTAATATGTTGTTACTTTAGCAATTTAGTTATTAATTAGACTTGATTTATCCATTTATTTAGAGTTTTTAGTTGATGTTACTATTTTATAATGAAATAGTAACATGTTATTTTGACAATATAATTGTTAATTAGACTTGATTTATCCATTTATTATGAGCTTTTAGTTAATATTATTGTTTTGGAATAAAACAGTAATATGTTACTATTTAAGGAACAAATAGTAACATGTTATTTTGACAATTTGGTTATTAATTAGACATGATTTATCCATTTATTTGGAGTTTTTATTTAATGTTACTATATTGGAATGAAACAGTAACATCCTCTTCTTTATCAGTTTGGTTGTTAATTAGACTTGATTTATTCATTTATTTAAAATTTTTAGTTGATATCACTATTTTAGAATGAAATAGTAACATGTTACTGTTTAGAGAATAAACAGTAACATGTTGTTATTTTGATAATTTAGTTGTTAATTAGACATGATCTATCCATTTATTTGAAGTTTTTTATTGATGTTACTATTTTGAAATGAAACAATAACATATTACTGTTTAGAGAACAAATAGTAACATATTGTTATTTTGACAATTTGGTGATTAATTAGACATGATTTATCCATTTATTTAGAGTTTTTGGTCATTATTACTATTTTGAAATGAAATAGTAATATGTTACTATCGAAAGAATAAATAGTAACATGTTGTTATTTTAATAATTTGATTGTTAATTAGATTTAATTTATTCATTTATTTGATATTTTTTTATTAGTGTTATTGTTTTGAAACGAAATAGTAACATCCTCTTCTTTATCATTTTGGTTATCAATTAGGCTTGATTTATTCATTTATTTGAAGTTTTTGATTGATGTTACTGTTTTGGAACAAAATAGTAACATATTACTATCTAAATAACAAATAATAACATATTATTACTTTAAAAATTTAGTTGTTAATTAGACTTGATTTATCTATTTATTTAAAGTTTTTACTTAATATTACTGTTTAAAAATAAAATAGTAATATATTACTATTTAATCTGCAAATAATAATATATTATTCTTTAGTAGTTTTATTTGTTAAGAAAATTATTATAACACTACTAGACACCAAAAGAGTTAAAGATCAAAAGTTTAATACAAGATTTAAATGAATTTGAATTGACAAAAATGAAATTAAAGTTAGAAAAATAACAAGAAAATAAAGAAAAATTAAAAAATACATTGAAAAAAGCCTTTTTTCACCAATTATAGCGAGCAAAAGGCATTTTGCAAGTATGTAGATCTCGAAAAGTTACATAAAATAAAAAAAATTCACTCAAAACGGACAACCAAGCAAAAAGTTATGATCATTCAAAGTTTTAAACTCAATTTACACATTTTTATTAAGTAGACCCTACCAAACCTAAATTTTCTTATTTTCTATCAATAGATCATGGCAAGACAAATCAAAACAAATGGTAATATGCAAAAATTAGTTAACTAATCATAAAGTTATGTTTTTCTAAAATTTTTTATTTATAACAATATTCTCTTAGTTAAAAAATGGTATTTTAGGAATATAATAGTAATAATTCATAAAATTAGCACCTATTTGAAATAAAGACTAGCATTAGCACCTTATTGAAAAAAAGTTTTGGAAGCACCCCTATGGTACAATTTGCCGTAGAAAAAAATCCTTAAATAGGCTAATAGCTTATATAAACTTGTATCAATATATTCTTAAGATGTACTTAATAATACTAAAATTAATATAAAATTTTATATAAGAATTAATTAATAAAGAAACAAATTTATATACTTATGACATAAAATTACTAATTTAAATATTCAATATTTAATTAAAAGTAAAATAATATTAAGTTCTCATAACATCAAAGGTTAACAACAATGGTAAATAATATTTAATCTATATAATAGGCTTAAAAAAAAGCCTATATATAATTGGCTTTATAATAAATAAATTTAAATAAAAAATATTAAATAGGCTGGCCTAATAGGCTTATGAACTAGGCTTAAAATAAAAAGGCTTGAGCTATTTAATTAAAAAAACTTTTATATTAGCCTTAACTTAACTCATTTAAGTAAATATGTTGAGTCTAAATTAGGACAGACTATAGGCTCTCGATACTCCGCCCAGCCCATTTGCACCCCTAAGTGGAATCTAAACTTTTGCTAGTAAAAAAAAAATATAGTTTATATTTAACTAAAACTAAAACATTTTTAAGGCAAAAAATAGGTTTTTTTACTCCAATTTTTTAATTAAAAATTTAATTTAACGTTTTATTTGAAATAAATTAAAAGAATGCGGAATGTTATAAAACTACGAACATCGTGAGAGATTTTCAAGGAAGATGCTTATATAGAATCAAACTTAATATGTTATATCATTTATTTAAGTCATATTTTCATATAAAAAGCACTTTTATTTTGCTGATTCTTGCTAAATTTTCAAATTTGTCATCTAAACTTTATTTGAAATAAATTTATTATGTAACTTTCATTCTTTATGACTAAATGACAATTTAATTCTTTACTTTTATAATTGGCTTCAAATTTCATTCCATTGTCTTTTCCTTTTTCATTATTATTACTTAGATTTTTTGTTGATTTTTGACTTGATTTATTTTGTGCATAATTTCTTCTTATAGGAAATAAGCAACTTCTTCCTTACACCATTTTGCTTTAAAAAAAATGCTTGGTTGATTCTTGTATAGATGATAATCCAATTTTTTCAAAACTATTATTTTTTGACATTTTTTCTCCACTATTATTGAAAAAAATTTTAAGTGTATTGTTTTCCTACTTTAATTCAAGATCTTCCTATCATTGAATATAATTAATTATTTAATTACATATTATTTATTAATCAAAATAAGAATATAATCACTTAAAATATAATTAATTATATTTTATAAAATTACATATTTATTTATATACTTATTTTTATTTATATATGATTCAAAATAAAGATATAACTACTTGAAATTTAATTAATTATAAGGACATGGAGTTTTAATTAATTAAAAAAGTAGGATAAATTTAAAAAAAAGAACTAATATGTAATAAGCTATATACCCTTTGAAGTTTATTAGATTAGAGTTTATTTTTTCTAATAAGCTAATTGGCTAAATACCTTAATAGACTAATAAATTGTTGATCAAGTTAATATCTTATAAATTGTAACACTACCCAAGTCTTTATTTCATGCAAGTACTAGACAAATTAATTGATTGTTGATAAATTAATTGATAACTTGAATTTAATAACTGATAAGTTAATTAATTGTATAAAAAGTATTTCATAAAATTAATTATTAAATTAACTGAAAATATAAAATGGCATAAAAAGGATATATTAATATAAATTAAATTAATTCATATTTATTTAAATATCAAATTACAATAACTCAATTCAAATGTTTAGAATAAAAAAATAATTACCTAAAATTTAGTTAATTATATTTTTGATCTTGTATATTTATTTGCTTACATAATTTTTATCTAATTATTATTCATAATAAACTTATAATTATTTAAAATATAATTAATTATATTTTAAGATAATGCATATTGATTTATTTATGCTTTTTTATAGTTTAATGTAAGGTTATAATTAATAAAAATTAAATTAATTATAATTTATGACATCATATTTTTATTTAGTTATTTATATTAAATTTATAATATTATATATTTATTTATTTACTTAGTTATTTTTATTTAAAATAGGAATATAACTTTTTATTAAAGACATGAATTATAAGTTAATAACAAGAAAAAAGATAAATGTGTAAAAAAAAATTTAAAAAGCTATCGGTTTATATGTTATAAGTTATATAAAATAAAATTTTAAATTAAAATTTATTTTTTATAAATTAGTATACAAAATACATCTAAATATTAATTTATAATTTATTGATCAAATCAATAAATTATAAATTAATTTATTTATTGTAGGAAACGCAAAACTACCTAGTCACAGGGATACCAATGGTTTCAAATTGCACTTGCAACAAAGACATGATTTATTAGACAAATATGACAAATACTATCGTCGTAAAATAAATTTGTAAAGGATTATGATTACGTACCGCAATTATTATACTTAAAATAAATTGGTTTAATTTTTATTAACAGGCGGTCCATTATGCGTATCTTAGAATAGCATATAATTCTATTTATATGGCTCCTAAATTTAACATTCCTTCGCTAGGTCAAGAGGTGAAAGGCCAAAAGAAATAGTACAGTTATACTCACATCCGTTATCGATATCAATCATCTATATCCTCTCCTATTTATAATTAAATCCTACTGTAACTTTCATTGCATTATCAGAGGACGTGCAATATTTATTTAAAAATGGAAATGTTGTCAGAATTTTAGGATTTATAAAATATTTTAATATTCATACAACTATAAATTCATAAAGAAGAGTATAAAGATTGCACAAATAAAACAAAGAGATTTTCAAATTACCTATCCCTCCTATTAAATCCATGAGATTAGATCAAGAAATTTGTGAAAGATAAATGATGATGTTAATTGGTTGGATTACTGCTCACACGTCCTCAGGTGAGTATCAGAGAGAATTATAAAAATAATAAAATTGCAATTTGATGGGAGGCTGCAGCTTACCTTATAAAGAGGTAGGTAGGGATCTAAACCTTAATTATAACTCAAGTAAGATTAATTTGCTCATCACAATTTATCTAAAATTAGGATATACACACACACACTTTATAATTACATTATAATATATATAGTCTAGGTATTATTATATTAATGACATTGAATTATTATTTAATTCAACTATATATTAAAATGTGTTAGTCTACAAAATTATTTTACAATCTCCCACTTGGACAATCACATTTTAATACATAATTTTGAATTACAATATGTGGCCCAATTTAAACAATATCATTAATACAATTCAGACCATTATAACCATAGGTCAAATATGAGATTTCATTAAATACATACTTGATCATTTGATAGGGTTGAAAAGATATACATATATGAAATACCCATTTCAAAGGACCAAACAAAATAAAGTGTGTGTATAATCAAAATATATAAAATGATTCGTGCATCTATCCAAGATGCTTTACAATAATTTGAGACAGGATCTTAATGTTTTAATGTCTTCTTATATTGTCATAATACAATAAGTGTACTTTCTAATATGATAAAATGACAATATTGTAATATCATAAAATCTCGAGATCAACACAATTGCAGTTTTAAAATATACAAATATTCCCACTAACCCAAAACATCAAAAGATTCAATAAGGCCTATACCCAATAGATGTCTTTTAAATATTCCTATAGTTAGGCCTTTGGTTAATGGGTCTACAAGTATACAGTCTATCGAAATATGTTCAATACGTGTAAGATGCTTGTATGTCTTTTCTCTCACAAACTAATATTTCACATCAAAATGCTTTGTGTGGGAAGAACTTTTTTTGTTTTGAGAGAAGCTAACAGTATTAGTATTGTCATAACAAATGGTTAAAGGTTTTGAAATGCTTTCAACTAAGCAAAATTCACAGATAAAATTCCTTAACCATATAGCCTCTTGAGTGGCTTCATAGCAAGCGACATACTTTGCTTCCATAGTGGAGGTTACTATTAAAGATTGTTTGACACTTTTTCACAATATAGCTCCTCTTACAAGTATAAAGATATATCTAGATATTGGTTTCTTATCATCTGGACAACCTACAAAGTCAGGGTCTAAATAGCCTGTATAAATTAGATCATTAGACCTTTTATAAGTTAAAATATAATTCTTTGTACCTTGTAAGTATCTTATGACTTTCTTAGCTGCTATCTAGTGTCTTTGACCAGGATCACTTAGATATCTCCCAAGCACACTAATTGCAAAAGTAATATCTAGTTGTGTACATATCTAGGCATACATTAGGCTACTAATAGTGGAAGCATATGAGACTATACTCATTCTAGATTTCTCATCATCATTTTGAGGATACTGGGCTTTGGAAAATACTTCACCCTTTTGAATGGGTGTAGCACTATGTGAGTATGAAGCCATGTTAAATCTTTTAAGAACTTCATCTATATATGATTTTTGAGACAAACCAAGCAAATCCCAAGATTTGTCATAATGAATCTTTATGCCAAGCATAAAAGACACATTTCCAAGATCCTTCATATCAAAATTCTGTGACAATGCCTTTTTTGTCTCATTTAAAAGATTCACATCATTACTCACAAGGAGAATGTCATCAACATATAATACAAGGATCATAAAATTTCCCGCACTCATCATATAATAGATGCATTGATCCACCACATTCTCCTTAAAACTAAGAGAAGAAATAATCTCATGAAATTTGAGATACCATTTCCTGGATGCTTGTTTTAGGCCATATATTGACTTATTCAACTTACACACTAAGTGCTCGTTTCCATTCTCTTAAAAACCATCCAGTTGTTTCATATAACTTATCTTTGACAGGTCACCATTAAGGAAGGTAGTTTTTACATCTATCTGATGTAACTTGAGATCAAAATGAGCTACCAAAGCCATTATAACTCGAAATGAATCTTTGGTCGAGACTGGTGAGAAAGTCTTCTTATAATCAATCCCTTCCTTCTGTGTGTAACCTTTAGCTACAAATTTAGCCTTGTATCTTTCAATCTCACCTTTAGCAGTCCATTTTGTCTTAAAAATCTATTTGCACCCAATTGGTTTACATCTTGCAAGTAATTCCACCAAATCCCATACATTATTCTCATACATTGAATTTATTTCATCCTCCATGGGATGAATCCATTATGAAGAATTAGAACTCGAAATAACTTTTGAGAAGCTAATAGGATCAGAATCATCATTCACATCAAACTCATGTTCTTGTAAATAAACGACATAGTCATTTGTAATTTCCTAATGATGAGTTATCTGTGATCTTCTTAGGGGAAGTTCCCCAATTATATTATTTGATTCATTCACCAATTGGATTAGTTCAATCACCAGTTAGATTGATTCAATCATAGGTTGATCTAGATTAATTTGTAGCTTTATATGAGATGGTTCTATGAAAGGCACTATTAGAGGAACAACACTTTGTTTATCAGTTGTTCAGGAGACATTGCTTTATTCTTCTCCTAGGGAGATCTAAGGTGATTTTCTCTTACTATTCAATTCATTCTCAAAGTAGATAACACGATTTAACTTAATAACTTTCGATGAATGAAATCAGCAATAAAACTTACTTCCTCTTGAACCAATATAGTAGCCAATGAAATATCCACTAATTGTTCTTGTTCAAGTTTCTTAGTATGTGGATTATAAGGCCTAATTTTAGCTTTTTAGCCCTAAACATGAAAATGTTTCAAGTTAGGCTTTTTACCATACATTAACTCATATGGAGTCTTTGGCATAGATTTGCTCGAAACTTGATTCAACACATATGCAACTATTCTTAAAGCATCACCCTATAAAAATTTTGGTAAAGTAGAATGAGTAAGAATACATCGTACCATCTCCATGAGTGTTCTATTCCTTCACTCTATAACTCCATTCTGCTTTGGTGTACTAGGCATGGTGTAACTAACTTTTATTCCACACTCTTGTAAATATCTTACAAAAAGATCAGGATTTCTTCTAGTTTCATCATATTTGCCATAAAATTCATCACCTCTGTTTGAATGTACACATTTGATTTGCTTTCCTAGTTTTAGTTTAATTGCCACCTTGAACTTTTTGAAGGCTTCTAATGCTCTAGACTTTTCAAAAAGAAGCTCCACCTATCCAAATCTTGAATAGTCATTAATGAAGGTGATAAAATACTTAAAGCCTCCCATTGCATTAGGTAAGATGGGCCTACACACATCAGTATGTATTAATTCTAGAATATTTTCTTTCTTGGTTATCTTTCCTTTTCTAGCTCTAGATGTTAGTTTTTCTTTCATACAATCCACACAAACGCTAAAATCTGAGAAGTCAAGTTTAGGTAAAACTCTTTCTTTTATTAATCGTTTTATTCTTTCCTTGGAGATGTGGCTTAATCTTCTATGCTAAAGCATTAAAGATGTTTTATTTAATCTTGGCATTTTATTTCCAACAATTGTATTGATGGAATTTTCAAAAGTATTGTCTAAATTAATTTTATATGAACCATTATTCAAAGTGCTAGTTCTAACAACATAGGAGTCATAATATAACTTAAAATTATTATTTCTAAATAAACATGAATATCTATCTTGGTCCAAACAAGTTATAAAAATTAAATTCTTTCTCATAGAAGGTACAAAAACAATGTTTTTCAATTCTAAAACATGACCAGTGGATAGAAATAAAGAAATGACTCCTATGTGTTCAACTTGTACTTTGTCTGCATTTCCCAGTTTCAAAGTCGTTTCACCCTCACTTGGCTTCCTCAAATTTCTCAGTGCCTGTTAGCAATTAGTAACATGGATAGTGGCATCAATATCTAGCTATCAAGTGTTAAAAAGAACTTCAATACTATTGGATTCGAAACAAACTAGAGCCAAATGGTTACCTTTCTTCTTCTTTTCAAACCATTTCTTGAATTTGAAGTAATTTGCCCTTTTGTGCCCATACTTTTGCAAAATTTGCAATTTCCTTTAAATAAGGCTTTCTTAGGCTTGTGTTGTTACTCCTTCATATCATTCTTCTTCCTTTCATGATTAGATTTCCCTTTATTGTCCTTCTGAAAGGGCCTATTTGCTTGTCCAGAACTTGAACCATGAGAGACAAAATTTGCTACTTGCATCTTGATTTTCTTTATATCCTCTTTTGCTTAAGTCACTATAGGAATCATTTCATTAATGGTCCATTCTCCTTTCTGAGTATTGTAAGATGTTTTTAGCATATCAAATTGAAGAGGAAGTGACTCCAAAGCTCACTAAATTAAGTAATTATGTCCCAGATCAACATTCATACTCTTCAAT